>JAZGTK010000056.1:0-39114 GCA_036877625.1 Ambastaia sidthimunki
ATAATATATTATAAAATATGACATTTTAAAAGCTATTTACATTTTACACTGTGTCCATAATAAAACAGTATCTGCAGTAATATATAGACTATTCAAAAAGCTGGTGCGTGTTTGTTCCAGAATAATTCCCATTATACAAATCTGTAATTCTGTATTAATGATTTGTTTGAAGTGAGTGTTGGGCGGATGTGCAGAACACCTGTCAGATTGATGTTTACTGACGAGGTTTCAGCCTGCAGGCTGACTCTTATTTGACTTTAGGACAGTGCACTCAACAGGTTTTAAGACACCGCCTGCAACACGCTCTTGCGCCGCAGGTTCGCGGTCCGTAAACTCGTCGAGCGGTTAGGGTGGATGTCACGAATATGCAAACTAGTCCCATTCAAACAAAAGACCAACATTATAACATTATAACTGCTCACGGGCCATTTAAAGGTTCATTTGAGGAAAAATATAATGGTGTAATTAAATGGAGGTGTTATGTTATTATAGGTATTAGATATTAATCTACCGGGGTTTTTACGTACACACCTATTTTAACTGTAGTCTGAAATCTTTCAAATAAGCAAATCTAAAAATGTGTTAAAACAAACGCCATTTGTTTTAATGTAAGACTGCGCATGCACACTTTTAAAGCAATGTCATTTCAAACATAAAGTTTATTAGCGTTTTAAATTATAAACGTATATATGTGACAGAAAGTATGTGGACACAGTTAATGTCGAGTAAAAGTTTGTTATCTAATGCAATTCACACATTATGAAGGGGAGCTTAAAGCTGCCTTTGTTAAAAATAAACCAAAGTCGGTTATTGAGCAAGTACATAACATCAGTGTTACAAATGAACTCCTCATATTACCCTGATTCACAATAGTCACGAAGCTTATAATAATGATTTATAATTTGATTTCCCAGCAAATAACAGTTTGGTATCAACAAACAAACAAAAGTATGTAAAGTTACCTGCAATTTTATGTTTCAAACAGAGATGGCAGTAGAGATGGCAAAAGTTACAGATTGCAGCTTTGGGGGTCCAAATTCATCTGAATAATGTATCACACTTTTAATTTTATGATTTCTTAGTACCAGCCCTGGTCCCTTTAGAACCGAAGGAACAAAGATCCCCAGAGCAGTCCAAGTTAGATCCTGTCACAAACTCATCTGGCAAAGACCCGTATGACTTCATCAAGTGTGAACGAGAACCCAACTGTCCAATTTCATCTCACCCTGAGGTGCCCGTCACAATCAGTCGCCCCTATTTCATATCCGGTAAGCAACTGTCTACTGTCTTATAGTAAAAAAAAAATAATAGCATAATAGGAAATAATATTTTAATTACTTTTTATTTTAAAAACTTTTAAAGTAAGACATCTGTCAAAATTTATTAAAAAGTGTTTTAAAAATGTTTTTCTTACTTAATGGAAAATTGTTAGCTGGGTAGTTCCTCATAATGGAAATGTCATAATGGAACTGTCATTATGGAACTGTCATAATGGAACTGTTTGCACTTTACCTCTATCAGAGCCTCAGCTAGCAGAATTCCCTCCCTACTACAAGAGCTCTTATGCCTGGGATCATGTTTCCTCTCCGTATGAGTTCAGGCAGATGAGCTTCGCTCCGTCTCTCCTGCAGCATGCCAGCAGTCTGTATGGAGCTCATCTGAAGCAGAGCTCAGAGCTTCCGCAGCCGCTGGACTGCAGCACACACTACTCCCCCACATCCAACACATACCACTGCATTACCTGCGACAAGGTAAATCAACAACATCCTTTAGATCACACGCAGAAACTCCTGCATCATATAATGAGATTCGTTCTAGGATGCTATTGTAACAGTATTGAGTTCATGTACTATATACACTCTTAATAATAAAGGTGCCAAAAAGGTTTCAGTGATGTCATAGAAAAACCTTTTGTGGTTCCCCAAAGAACCTTTCAGTCAATGGTTCCTAAAAGAACCATTTATTTCTTGCCTTTTTATAGTTTTTATAGTAGAACTTATGCACTATAAGGAACCTTTTGTACAATAGAAAGGGTTCTGTGGATGGCAAAGTTCCTTTGGTACCATGCAGCCCGGAATAAAACCTTTTATGAATGTTAGGAAGTAAACATCTTTTAGAATGTATACTGGGCACTTGTTGGCTGTTTTTTAAAAATCTACAAATCTAATTTCAAGTAATTAGGCATAACTTTTCAGATCTTTTGACTCATAATAAACATGTAAATAAGAGCGTGCAAACTTCTGACTGATACTGTACGTTATAGTGTGTGTGTGTATACTGTGTGAGTGTACAATGCATGAGATATGTGACAGCTTCTGTTCTCTTCTGCAGGTGTTCTCCACTCCTCACGGACTGGAGGTTCACGTCAGACGTTCTCACAGCGGCACTCGTCCCTTTGGCTGCAGTATCTGCAGAAAGAGCTTCGGCCATGCAGTCAGTTTAGAGCAGCATATGAACGTCCACTCTCAGGTAAGAACAGACAGCTCATGACTTCATGACTTCTACTGAATTATGGGTAATTATCACCATCTCTGACATCACATAGTGGCTGTAAGAACATTTCTTTAAAGTTTTCCTTAAGTAACAAAAATGCTTGAAAGGTTATTTTTAAAGTTCTAGGAATGTTCAAAATGTCCTGTTTTTATATATGTTGTATTAACGTCATTGCTTAATTATAAGAAAGTTTTTTAAACATTTTTTAATTCTGCAATGTTTCTAAAATGATCCACTAACTACTTAAGAATAACGTTTTTGATATGTATGTATATATATATATTACATAACGTTAAAGAAAGTTTAACTAACATTACTGCAAGAACTTTTTTGACTACTTTGAAAACAATCTTGTCGCTTCGTGTTTAAAGGAAAGAAGTTTTGAGTGCAAGATGTGCGGAAAGACCTTCAAACGCTCCTCAACATTGTCCACACATCTGCTGATCCACTCGGACACGAGGCCGTACCCCTGCCAGTACTGCGGCAAGAGGTTCCACCAGAAGTCTGACATGAAGAAACACACCTACATCCACACAGGTGACAAGCCGTGTGTGTATTATGTCATGCTTGAGAAGATATGCGTGATACTGATAAAAAACAAGCCATCGGTACCTTCTGAATAACTCTCCCCATATTCTTTGGAATTTTGTTCCGAGCTGTTTTTGGTTCTATGAAAATCATTACATGAGACAGACACGTTAGCTGAGTAAATCTAGGCTTTAGATGTCTCAGTTGGCTTTGCTTTCTAGGGTGTGTTTCTAAGAGTGGCACAGCTACAGATAAATCAAGAAAAGAAGATTAAACAAATGCTGTCTTGATTTGCATACCTGGTCTTCCTGCTCTGCTGATGCCTCTCGGAAAGTTACTTTTGCATGCATGCGTGCTGTGGCAAACAGCCACTCCTGTATTGGAAAACAGAACAAATCTGGGTGGCACGCAAATCCAGTATTCAAGCAGTTCATAAAAGCAAAGATTCGCCACTGTTTTTCTTCAGATTAAAGGGATAGTTCAACCTAAAATGAAAACCTCTCCATCATTTACTCATTCTTATGTCATTCCAGCCTTGTATGACTTTTTTCTGACGAACACAGAAGATATTATGAAATACATTGGTAATCAAACAACAACAATCTTTTGACACAAAACCACTGAGGCATTTTTCAAAATATCTTCTTTAGCGTTCCACAGACCATAAAAGGCCATACAGGTTTGAAATGACATGAGGAGAATTAAATGAAGAATTTTTATTTTGGGGTGAACTATTCCTTTAAAAATAAACCACAAAATTAAAAAATAAACAGTTATTTTCAAAGGTCCTCTGTTGTGTTTGTTTACAGGTGAGAAACCACACAAATGTCAGGTGTGTGGCAAGGCCTTTAGCCAGAGCTCCAACCTTATCACACACAGCCGCAAACACACCGGATTCAAGCCATTTGGATGTGAGATCTGCTCCAAGGGCTTCCAGAGGAAGGTGGACCTTCGCAGACATCATGAAAGCCAGCATGGCCTTAAATGATGGTGTGGTGGACAGCAGGGAGAAAATGAAGACCACCTTAGGCTGTAATATGCAACCGAAGGGGTGATAAAAAGACAACTGAAGAATTAAAAACAATAGTTTTTTTTGTTTCGTGTTTCGACTCATGTTAAGATGTCACAGGACATCTTGGATACCTTTAGTTCACTCAGGGATGTTATTTTGCCATTGTAAAAATACACAGCAATAAGCCACAACTTATCGATGACATGTCAGGTGGTCACATGATCTCAACAATTCAGGAAAATTACTGAGTGCACCTTAAAACTGTGAAATCACATGTATCACATGTTAGTTAGTGATGTCAAATAATATTTAATCTTATGTTTAATCTCACACTTGTCTAAACAACTAATTGTTGATTATCAATATAAACATATTTGTCACTATCAATGACATAGCCCCAAAAATACGTTACTTTGTATCATTTAATGCTTGTAAAATCAGACGCTTTTTATAGTAATGCTTTTTAAATGCAGTGCAAACATTGTATGCTAGTGTTTCAACTGTTGAACTGTCATTTTCTTGTATTATTTATAGCAACTGAGCGTAAAAATGCCAAATAAATACTATAGTTTACCATGCAGTCAGAAAGGGGCTTGATCAATAATTCATTATAGCTAAATTTTACATCTAGTTGTGAGATACAGAGAAAGGGGGAGGGACACGTACAGTAAATGTGTTAGAAATCACTCCCGGCACAGTGAAAAACGAGATGCGTCGGCAAACAAGGATTACAGTGTTTGTCTTCCTGAGTCTCCGCCCTGTGGAGGATCCGGATACAGAGATCCGTTGGTCCTGCTGTAGGTTCTGAACAGCCAGAGGCTGTGTGAAATCTCTGGTGTGACTGCAGATAATACCACATTCAAATGGGTACCTGGAACTCTGCATGCAAATCTCCTGCCTAGCAGGTTTGTAAACTTCATGTGGCTGAATGAACGGACATCACTGGTCTTAACCACGGCAAAACAGATGCATTAACAACACAGTTACTAATTTTAAGTTGTAAGAATGTTTCCTCAGTGTTTCCATTCAATAACAAAAATGCTACTTTGAAAGATTGCTCAACTTGTTTCTTAGGCTTATTTAGAAATGTTATTGCTTGTTTAAAAGAATGTTATTTAAACATTTTTAAAATGTATAACTGTTTAAAAGAAAATATAAATTATACATACAAAATATATGTTAAAAATCTTCCCCTAATATTACCTCAGGGTCTTTTTAATAACTCTATGAGAACGTTTAGTGAACGTTGGCAAACAGTCTGAGAACATTCCCTGTTTGAGACGATTTATTCTAAACTTCTTTGCTATGAAGTGTGACTAAGTGGGGCAGTGACTCTTTGGTCTTAGTTGTGCAAACATTTTAACTGCATCACCTTTGAGAAAAACTCAGAGATTTAATGACGTCTCCCTCTCAGGTCACTCCCATCGGTACAGTTCCAGCTGCTTTGCCAAACAAATTTATACTGACACAGCTTAGCGCTCACCGCCCATCTCAAACAAAAGAGACAGTTAGGAAAATCCAATCAGTCTACACCATAGTGTACAATAAAACACACACTACACACTTCCCCAGCGGTCCCCTCACACATTCAGTCCTGCCATTGATCTGTTACAATAGCCACAACAAGAAAAAACGTGTTCAGGATGGGCAAGTGTTGTAACTCAACCATTACAGCAAGAGGAACTGATTAAGAGAAAAACTGAAGACAGAAATCTCATCACTTCCACTGCCGCCCTGTTCCCCATCTGCCCCCGCGCACCTGCAACAACATTCACACCTGTTGAAGAAGTTGGATATTAGGAACAGAAATCAGTGTCTGTGTGAGGCTGGAAACAGACTCATTCTCAGTACAGCTGGTAAACAAATCTGTTGCACTCATGCAAATGCTCGTATTTATTCATTTCCTGGGCAACGGTGTCTGAATCAGGACAGTTATAGAGCAACATCGTGGAACACAAAAAATCCAACAGCAAATCACAATCTGAGGGAGCCAATTGGCATCAGACTTAGATGATTGACATTGTGTGAGCAAATAGGATTTTAGGACTGAGATGAGTAGGCGGGTCAATGTAGCCTCAACATGAAAAGGGGAAATAAAGGGACAAGCGGGTAAAGAAAGTTCCACTTCCTCTTTTTTACAGAAATGTGTGTGTTTATGGATCACTGCTTTCAAACATGATTTTGTAAATCTGAAACCATTTATGCAACTGATAATAATTTCTGTGAATTTATAATAATTTCTAATTATGAAATTGCTACAGTCCACCTATGTAAAAGTACACCTTTAAAATACCTTATATACACACATATATATACACACACACATATATAGACATATCTATCTATCTATCTATCTATCTAGATAGATAGATATCTATATATATATATATATATATATATATTGCATCGATATCTTAGTTTTATAAAGAAATTCATATGTAAGCACAATTTATTTTTGTCTACAAAACAAACTTTAAAATAAATGACACAGTTTTTAAAATCACCATAAACAAATATATCCAGCTGTATGACTGGTAGTGTATGTTTAATTTATACAACAAATCAAACACAATATTTTAAACACAGTCAATGGGATTTAAAATTGTTCTGCATTTGTCAGAAACGTTTGTCCTGCCTAACGAACTGTGAAGGGGTGAGATGGTTCCAGATATTTTGGAAGGGCCAACACCATAAAAACACTTTAATTGATCTGGTGCCAAAAGCTGTTTGTGCCTGCAGGCGAGAAGAGAAATTTGACCTTGTCTTCACTGGTCTGTATATAAACATCACTCACACGTTCACTAAATCCACAACAAAACATCTATAAATCTCCACTTCATCAAGTGTGAACATTCACTGAGAAGGTCAGAACATCTTTAAAGATCATGTAGGCAGAGCAGCAGAGAGAAAGGAGAGAGGGTAACAGAAGATAAAGGGAGAGAGATTTGGTTAGCAAATAAGTTATATGCAAAGCAACTGCTCGCCTGAGGCAAAGTAGCAGGAGCATCGAGAGCAAAAGCTTAGAACTTATCACAGGAAAGTTTATCAGACATGAAAATGACGACCATAGACAATAAAACCTTCAACTTTCTATTAATCTTGCGAAAAACGAAAACCTAATGACCAAACCCATAAACGGCTTTCAGTGAAACAATACAATTCTACCACATTCTTTAATCTAGGTTTGTAAGTATACTTTCTTTTGCATTTCTAAAAGCCAGTTTAGATTTTTTACTCTGCTACATTTGAAAACAAGCCTAAAATTAACTTAATTAAAATGTGAAAGATTTAAAAGACTGAGAAACAACATCAAACAAACAAAGAAGAAACATATTTACTTTAAAACACGTTTGGTTGAGTCCTGGCTTGTTACAGAAGCAAAAGAAATATTTATTTTCCCATCTTTCTACAGCACATGGAAATCATTTATGCATGAACATATCAGTATATTTACATGTCATACTTTTCTGCTTACACATGCAGTCACGCATGAAGACCTGAAGGTCTGTGATGAGCGTGACCAGTTTAATTCTCATAAGATCTCAGGCCACATATTTAAATGCGTCTCAAACAAAGTGTCTGTCAGAGAGTTTTATGGGTTTGGAGATGAACAGAATACACGGATAGACAGGCTGGAATGACGGCAGGGCCCGGGACACACAGATTAGAAAAGAACACCAGATAAGAGTCAGTCATTATTTAAATCCACTCACTGGAATTATGCTTGTGCCCACAGCATTCAGAAACTTAAGATATATCTAAAGTTTTCATTGCAACAACATCCTCAGTGTTTTTGAGAGCAAGTGCAACGTTAACAAAAAATACCCAGCTAACAGGGAACATTCTCACAACGCTGGCAAACATTTTCTAAAAGTTCTCTCAACGTTATTAGAACATAGTAGAACTTTTTAACTGTATATATCATACATGAAAAGCGTTATTCTCAAGTAGTTAGTGGAACATTTTTTAAAACTACAAAAGGAATAACGTTCTTATAACCAAGCAATATCGGTAATACAATGTTTAAAAAACTGAATGTGTTTAACATTCCCGGAACTTAAAATAATATTTTAACGTTTGTGTTACTTAATGGAAATGTTACTGAAATGTTCTTAAAATTGGTAGCTGGGTAATTGTTTAAAGGTCATACCAGCATGTAAGTCATATATAAATGACATCAATCACAACACTTTCATATTACAATCTGAAAACTGAAACTTAGTTCAGTGAGGTAGCGTTGCAAGGCAAGGCTGAAAATAAATGTACCCTTCAGATCAAATGCAGTTGATTTGTCTGTGGACACAGGAAACGTTTGTGGGGTCACGTGCTGTTATGGTAAACTAGTGATAGTGAGTGATTGACAGATACCAGACATGAGGGGTGGGAGAGTTTCAACCAAGTTCAGTAACCCACCAGTACACGTACAAGGTTAGAAACTGGCTCAGACGACCAGATCCGCATGTGACATCATGCAATAAAATAGCAAGACTGAATTAAAGTAAGAATGATTGAAAAAGCAGTAGAAAACAGAAGTGCTGGTGAAATCTGGAGACATCAGACACTTGTACCAGGCAGGGTCATGATGGTACAGGCATCGCGTTATCAGGCTGCGGCCACGCGGCAACGGTCGGTGGTTTGACACCCGCGTCGGGCGGAGCGGCAGCCGGGTAACGCAGATAACGCAATCGAGCAGAAACAGAAGTCATGGCGCTTTATTTCTCGCTCTCTCGTAACAGCTCTGTGACAGAGTGTCACTCCACGTCTGAACTCAGTCCATCAAACATTTATGAGACTGAAAAGCTCAGTCTCATAACATGAAGAAGGAAACAGCGTCTCTTATCCGCCTCGAACAGCGCGCTCCGCAAAGCGCTGGACTATGACGACACGCGTGGGACATCGTGACGTCACATGATGTTCACTGACGAAATTACCTTTTCATTAACTTTCATTAGTAACTTAACAAGAAATTAAGTATGAAGAAATTAAGTATTAAGTATTCACCAATTACATAGAGAAAACATTGCTACAATATTTATCTACAGAATTGTGCAATAAAGGCTAAAGACGAAAGGAATTTATATTGAAGAACAGTAAAAATACAAGTTTTAAATAAATTATTGGAACATTAGAAATACGTTATTAGAACAAATAAAGTATTAGTGACATTAATACCTTTGTAATGTAGATGATTTTTACTTTTGAATATCATACAATGACTTACACATTTACCGTTGCTGTAAGTAACTCACATATACTAGTACAGAACAGCTAGTATTTTGATTGGTTAACGCAGTTAGTGGGTAATTTTGTTAGTAGTTGCTTGTCAAAACAATGATCGCAGTACAGCAGTACACAACAGCAACGTGAAACAGTGCTGCCCCCTTGTGGACACACATAAACTACACATCTAATCCATAAACACTAAACATCTTTAAAAGGGTTTCTTATACTTTCAAAGCTAGCTTGCTAGTTGCTAGCCTCTCTGAAATTGCCTACTTTAAAGGGTGAATTTTGTTGTAATGTATCATAGTATAGAAAATGCAATAACATCGGAGAACAAAAAACACCACAAGTCAGCAGGTATTCATATACATGTTTTATTCAACATTTGTGTATAAACAGAGGCCGCAAATGCCTTCCAAACGTTTCAGTCTGCAGAAATCAGTATCTATTTGTACAGTCCTATTACCAGAACATTAAGATATCAGCAAGAATAAATAGCGACAAAAACTTGGAGGAAAAGGGAAGAGAAGTCATTAGCCTGTCCCAGTGGCTGTCCAGCATATCTTAATGTGTTAAAGGCAAGTTTCAACATAAATAACTATAACACTACAATGAATGGTACAGATGAACTCTTCATCAGTGCTTTTAATACCTGTTATATTAAACCAGTTACACTTGTGGACATTCCAGAACAAAGTTATCTTTGCAAATCATGTTTCTATACAACTCCAACACTTCAGGCCCAGGTGGACAGATAAGAGTGTAAAATATTCAAATCATTTGTCATAAGCCAAACTTTTTACCCCCTAATTTTGCAAGAGATTACCGGTCATGTGAGATCATTTGTTTCTGGACTTTTCTCATGCTCTAGTTTTATCTCTTTTTATAAAACATTGTTTTATCACATTAGTAGTTGACTTATGTAAAATATCATGCACTCCTGTTTCACTGGAACATGTTTATAAAGTCCTAACCCAGTAACATTCAACAATCTAAACATTTAATAAAGTGAAAAACACTATGAAAATGCTTTGTTCCACCTTAACCAGCCGTATGATAGAAACAGTTTTCTTTCATCTTTGATTTATGCCATGAGTTAATACAGACAGTAAATCACTCTGTCAGTTCCACAGTGAGTATGAGCTTGAAGGCCTTCAAATTTCCCAATGTTTGTGCAGCCAATCACATCTCTGAAATAACTCTTATTTGAGATGCTGTAAAATGACAATTAACACCTTGTATGAATGCTGTATTCATGCAAGATAAGGACATTTACAATTAGTGCAGACAATAAAGGATTAAGACAAACTCGGAGGGACAAAACAGACAGTCGTCATGGTGATAACGGAAACTAGTTTTTAAAAAATCCTTCAAAAGTAGCCAGAATTGGGTTCAGTGTTACCACCGCATCAAACAACGCTTATCAAACGTATAAAAACAAACATAGAAAACACTTGAATGAACATGCCTGCATGTTAAATAAAGTAACTAAAGCAACTGAAAATAAAAACAACGTAAGCTGAGTGTTAACAGAAACGGTATAAAGACGGATTATAAATACGCAGGGGCTGTTACTGTTGCAAGCAGAAAACTGCAGTACTGCATTTATGCAAGCGTTCAGTCCACCCTTGAAAATCCTTCATTCAAATATCTGACAGAAACATTAGTGCTGCCTGCTTTCTTTGTTATATATAACATTTCTTTCTTACTGTTATGTCTTACAATAAGAGAAGAATGCTGAAAAGAGAGATTTTACTGTGTTAGGTGAAGGAGGCTAAAAATGCATCTCTGCTTTTGGTCTCTTAACACTAAATATATACGACAAGGGAACACTGACGGTTAGTGAGGTGTGTTTAGCATCATCGAATGGTTAATGCGAGTTCTCATACTTTTAGCTGCGCTGAACGGTTGCTTGCGACATCATCTCTGATTGATCAACCATTCGGATCAAACAATTAAAGACAGAAGGCAACAGAACAAGATATATCATCTGAATCTACAGTACTTCATAACACAGATCAAGTTGACATTATTGATAAATGCAGACGTTTTGAAGGGACACAGATGTTGATATCCATCCCCCAATAAATAATCATAATTATTCTATGTGTATAACATTTTATAAAACTTAAAAAAAGAAAATATAAAGATCTTTTTGATAATGTTTCTAGATCTTTATGAAGGATTATCTCTCTCACAAAAATGAAGAAAAAACATTCCGAACCACAAAATAATAACGAAACGTTTCATGTTTTTAAATGTTAAAACACACTCATGAATCCATAAATATTGCTTGATAGAGAGGTATGGGCAAAAAACATGTAAAAATTTAAATAATAGTGAGATTTTACTCAGATCAATTATTATTGGATTGTTTCTCAAAGTCACCTTATTTAAAATAGAATTACATCACCACTGACAACAACTGAACCAAACACCATCTTCTACACAATAATCCTATTAAATTAACTCCTTTAAATGATTGATATAACATTACGAGTATTTACTCATTCAGCTTTAAAGAATCTGCAATAAAAACTACGTTGAACGTGTGGTGTAACTATTTTATCCCGCAGGTTGACACAAAACGTAACAGTTTGGAGCTGGACAGTGAATCGGAGCAGCACACACAAAGTAAATGTGTTTGATAAGTGACCAGTGGGGGCAGACAATGAATGAAGACATCACACACAGCGGCAGGAGAGACGTGGGGTTCAATAGCTGATATGACAGCTGAAGGCCTGTGTACAAAACTCACATGCGCAGGGATCCACAGTCTGTGGAGTCACACGATGAAAAGCAAAGGTGCAGAACTCACATTTATGTTGAGAGGAATAAGACAATTTAAGGTACATTTAGGAATCAATCATTTTCAAGATGTGCTCCAAGTATTTTGAGTTCCTCGGCGTTTAAACGGACTCTGGCGCCCCCTTGTGGCGACAGCTAGAAAACGAGCGAAAGACGTCGCGCTTCCGCTTTTAGCCGGAAGGTGTCGCAGTTGTGCATTTCCGGTATCCATTATACCCACCGGTGGACATGCTTGCTCTTTCTTTCTTCTTTCTCCACCTCTAGTGTGAGATGAGGTATTTCTTTACACCTCAGTGGAAAACAGGATGCTCTGTCTCTTACTGTCGGGTGTTGGGATGGTCTCCAGCTGCAGGAAATACAGCAAAACTTGCACCTGACAGACAAAAAACATGACAAATGCACAGATTTACATTTACACAATATATGTGTAAGCAACAGCATTGGCCACGCCCATTCGCATGCAGACCGAATGCAATGATTGGATGAATATTTCATGGCCCTGCGCTGTCCATAGAAGATACATATTTATATATAATTTATAATATGTTTAGACCACTTAGTGATTGATATCAGGATGTAAAAAAACTTTTAACCAGCAAAACAAAAATGCATCACCCACTCTGCGTTTAAGATCTACTTCATTGCTGGTAAACGAAATAATTAGTTTGTAGGTTTTGTTTTAAGTGATTATAGTTACACATCAACTGATGGTACTATGGTCGAGCTCACCTGTGACATGACCTCCAAAGACCAGCTGTCCCCCATCGTGATTGGCTGTGTGGGGTTGGTGGGGATCTTGCTGTCCTTTTCTGCAGGTCGCAGGAGGGTGGGGCCAAACACGGTTGCCAGATTGTGCAGAGACATCTTGTTCACACTCTCCTTTTCTGCAACCCTATAAACAAAGAACAGAGGATGAGAAAACTGACAGATGATCCGTGTGAAGGCAACCTGGAGAAACCTATCAAAAACATTCTTCATTACATTCATATTGACATATTTTATCCTCCCAACAAATCCAAAAGAATACAGATTTTATTGTTATTATTTTTATTTTATTGTTGTCTATAAAATATAGATGTTTCATTTAGGCTTATGTGCATTTATTTAAGCACATATCCCCCATTTGTCATTACTGCAATACTAAAACTCTTATTCTCTGGTGAAAATGAACATTAAATGAGTTAGTTAGTTTTTTAAATTTCCATCCATCATGGTGGAATCTGATTTTCTGCTGTTCTTTAAACTGAACTTCTACACCTAAAATCAGACAGCAAAGATCCAGTGATATGAATGTTGTTTCAGGAACACGTCTTCCTTGATAAATCATTGTTCCTCATTATACCTCTTGAGATGATCCAGCAAGAAGAGGAAGGTGACCAGGTTGGGCTCCGGTAGAGACAGCAGAAGGTTTAGCATGCAGCTTTCTTTAGCTACACTGTCTGAGAGAGCTACAGAGGAACGAGGACACAGTTAACACACTTCCACTATCGAGAGGCAAAGCCTGCTCAACATCATTCAAAAAAGTGCCTCACAATGCCATAGAAGAACCATTTTTGGTTGCACGGTTACACAAAGAACCTTTAACATCCATAGAACCTTTCCGTTTCACCAAAGGTTCTTTGTGGCAGAAAAAAGTTCTTTAGTTCTTTAAAAAGAACTTTCTATTAAAAGTTCTTTAATGGTTCTTTTAAGAAACTTTGACTAAATGGTTCTTTAGGGAACCAAAAATGATTCTTCTGCATGGCATCACTGTGAAGAACCTTTTAAAAACCTTGAGTGACTACTCAGCAATGTGCTTTCTAGGAATGATGAAATGACAAACCGATGCCTCCTGCGAAGTTGGGATACAGCTCATCTGTAAACAGCGGCTCAGGAAGTTCTCGGAAGTACAGCTTTAGTGTCCCGGCAATGGCATTTACATCCATCTCGCTCATCATTACTGACACATCCTTATTATCTGTTACAGAGAGACAGAGAGCTGAACTATGATGTCATATCCTGGCAGCCACTTCAGATGATCAACTGCATGTAAATGACACTCACTGGTGTCAAAGGCCGTCTTGAGGGCCTGGATGTCAGTGGCCACTCCGGAGACGCGGTAGATGCCCACCTCCTCCATTCCTCTTCTCTCGATCTCCTCCAGACACTGTCTGACGATGTACGGCACTTTAGAACGCTCCCGTCTGAGAACGAGAGATACAGGGAATATCACGACACCAGTCAGTTTTATTTAACTCTCAACGCAGGAGATATGCAAATGTGCTTATTTTTAGTTAAAAAGGTTCTTCAGTTACTTTATTTAACGTGCAGGCATGTTCAATAATTGAAATGTTTTTATATGTTTGATAAGCGTTGTTTGTGCGCTTCATGCAATAGCAACATTAAACCAAATTATAGCTCCTCTAGAAGGTTTTTTTGTGTTCCACAGAATGACAAAACAAATCAGTTTGGAGCATTATGAGAGTGTTTATTATGGTGACACTTTTTTCTTTCTGGAGAACTCAGTGGAAACCCACACTAACATAGCGAGAACCTGCAAAGTCCACACAGAAAGGCTTGGCCAGGACTCAAACCAGGAACCTTCTTGCTATGAGACAACAGTGCTACCCACTGAGCCACTATGTGGCCCAAAGTGTTCTTTCTTCATCACAGTTTAGGATGTTATGCTTGTGTCCAGACTTTTAGTGCATGTGTGTGTCTGAGGATTTGTGCTGGTATTGTCACGTTGTCTTTGCAGCATTAATTGGTTTTGCCCTTAAACCCATTTGAAAGCTCATTAAAGACAATCTTCATTACTGTCAATCAACTGTGAACACAAACACTGCACAGAATAAGACGGTTCTATAAGGTCTTTAATTTACTTTGACATGTACGACTGAATCATCACAAAACATGGCATTAAAATGTCACCTTTATGGTGCCTTCTTTCTGTAAGTAACAAATTATCTTGCCACCTTCCAGTCATTTCATGCCGGTGAATTTTTATTTTCATACTAAATGTGCGCTGAACTCTTGTTTGCTGAAGTATTTAAAGTTTTTGGGTTAAAAATGAGCAAAAAACATTATTTAATAAGCAAATCACAGATCTGTGTTCAAATCAGTCTCCATCCAGATTCCAAATACTAAGTTTATAATAATGACTTATAATTCGAGCTGTTGGGTACGATTTCCTGGGAAATGTCAGTTTGGCTTTATTTGACTTCAAAAAACAAGCAGCAGAAAGGCAAAAGTTGCAAATTGCAGTTTTATGAAGTGCAGTCTTGGATGCTGACATATCAGTTTACAATAGCACGTTTAAAACTAGTTCATAAATCAGAAAAGTACATTAACAAACAAAACACAGAAATAGCTGATATGTGCTGATACCCCAGTGCATTCTGGGATTGAATATATGAACAAGATCTTCAGTTTAAGGATACCTGACTAAGTCAGCAAGAGTACTAATACTTAACATTCTCAGCTATGTGTGGTCATCTGTTTATCTACTCACTTGGTCACCGTGGAGATGTTTACTCCGAACACACCCATGGGTTTCCGAGACGGCGTTCTCTTTAGGCTGAACTCCCGACTGGTGAATTTCATGGATATTTTCACCTCAATCTGAAGAAAAAGATGCACATTCAGTCATCACGGCAATAAAAAAACAGATGTGGAGAAGCAGATGTGGAAATACTCACTCCGTTCATTGGAATAACTGTTCTCTGCCAGTCTTTTCCCTGAAGCATCTGAGGATCCAACTGAATGGGATACAAAAAAGCATAAAATTAAACATTATAAATTTGGCACATTTGGGAATCAAACCCATAACTTTGGTGTTGCTTGCGCCATGCTTTACTAGTTACTGGAAGTATTCTATACATTCTATAATATCAGTCTTTGTTGGGATCTATAGGGTCTGGGTTGGTTACGTATATCTTTATCTGTTTCAAATACGTCAAACAAACAGGTTTAATTGTTAAATTTCCCATGAGTCAGTTTTCCTTATACAGCAGTTTTGTAATCACCAGCCAATTTATTCCCCTCCTAAACACACTTGGTAAAGGTGCCATCTGGAGTGGCCAAAGTTTCCATGTTTCCTGGTCTCATCCCATCTCCATACGGTCTCATGTAAAGTCTGATCCTGTTATATCTAATCTTAACATCCCAGTCATTACATCTGACTGCAACCAGCACATACACACGGTTGGGACGAATGGGGAGGGATTGTGCTACATCCTGGCAAAACTTCATGTTTCAATAAGAAATACGGCAACATGGAGAATGAAATAAAATTTGTTAATTGATTTCACAGGGTCCTTATCTGCAAAAAAGAAAGATGATCTCAAAAAACTGTGTAAGTTATTATTTGCTAAGTGAAAAACAAGTCTGCTTTTTGGACTACAGAGGGATCAAAGCGCAACACAAACCCCCCCACCCCACCCCAAACTGTACAACAACCAACACATTTATAAGCAGTTGCTTTCAAATCTAGACCATACAAGACATTGTTTGTAAGACAAGAGAATTCTGTGCTCTCTGTATGACCCCACAAAACTCTCGGCGGAAGACACTGATAGGTCAGCTAATCTGATGTAGGTGTGTGAATGTGACATTTTCAGACAGCACACATGAATTATGGATGATCTGATGACTAAAAAGCCATAAACGAGTGAATATCACCCCAGCTATTAAAAAGCAGATTAAATCTCTGAGAAATAAAGGACAGCCTTTATCTGAGACAGTGTCTCTCATGAGAGAGGCTATACTTATGAACAACGCTTACAACATAATACAAATGAAAAGATAAGATGTTTGTTACAGTGTTTGTATGTTGTTTGCTGGGAGTTCATACCGCGAGCTGTCCTTTGCCCATTATCCTATCTGTGCTGTCGCTGTCCTCCTTGTTCATCTTGGCTTTGTTGTAGCTCTTCTCGTAACACAGAAGACGCAGCATCTGGGAGCCCTCCAACTCAATCTCAAACTCCTGTGAAATAAACATACCAGAGAAACTACATTACCCACAATGCACCAGGAACACAAAACACACATACAAACATTTATATATTTATATATAGTGCATTTATATATATGCACTTGAGGTATACATTTGTTAGATTTATATATTTTTATATACTTTGGGGGATGGTAATAGCTCTTAATTAATTTCTATTAGAATTTCTAATTAGAATTTCTATTAGAATTGACCAGAAGGCCTGTATATTCCACATGGCCTCACTTACGCTGCTCTTAAATAAGAATGAATGTCTCAGGAGCATTGTGAGTGATGTACAGTGGAGTACAGACAGGGGCAGTGCGTGTGTTTTACCTCATTCCACTTGGGCTCTGTGGTGTATCTGTAGACTCTAGTTTTGGCTTTATTCACAAAGATGCCAAAGGAGTCCACTTCTAATGTGCAATACAGATCTAAAGAGAGAGAAAATCTGTTTCATGTGTACATGACCTCTGATGAACAGAGAGAGAGAGAGATGGAGGTAAAGAGACACTCACTTAAGCTCTGTTTAAGTCCAGAGGCAGAATGGACGATTACATTCAGGAATCCGTACAGTCCAGTAGATTCATCCTCTGTAAACAAAAGGTGGAGAAGTTTCAGATGAAGTTACTGATTCAGTTTAAACAGTAAAATACATTGAATAAAACTGAATTGAAACAAAATTTTACAAAAAAAACCCCAAATGTCATAATGTAGAATAACTTGTGTGTATGCTGAACCTATATATGTGTGTGTGTGTGTACAGTATACACACCAAATATATATATTTATCAAATAATTTAAATATGAAAGATTATTGTAATACAGACAGAATGCTGAGATTGGCTGCTTAGAATCAAGTGATGCATTTTGGATGGGAAAATTTGTTGATTTTTAACATTTTATGTAAGAATATGAAAAATAATGTGTACTGATGAATTGAACACAATGGACTAAATGTAAATAGGATAAACTCCAGTCTCACCCTCTTTATTGATGCTGAGGGGGATGTGAACCGTCTGCAGTTTGACACAAGAGTTCGTGAGCATCTGAAGTTCCACAGACGTCAGACTAACGCTCCTAAAACCTGCAGGAACGAGAAACTTCAGTGTTCAACCATCATCACCTCAACCGCCACCAGTTTGCCTTGGAAATACTGGCTGTTGTGTTATGTAACCCACATTTCTTCTGCTGTTCTCGGATCTGTTCCTTCCACTCGGCCCGCTCGTAGTCCGACGAGATGAGAAACATGTAGCTCTGAAACATACAAACGGATGTGAGCTGGAGTTTGAGAAGGTCCACACAGAAGCTGCGTGTCAATGTCTCTCACCTTTCCACTGCGATTATGAACTCTGAGGGGCATGTTAGGAGAGTTTAACAGCAGCAGAGATTCCTGTTCGGACAGTTTTTTCCTCAGCCTCTCCATGACCTTTGACCCTTTGTTGGCCCTCTGTTGAGGACGGGAGTGAAAGACAAAACAAAAGGGTGAGTTGCGTACCCACACAACATTTCTGGACATAGTAGATGTCTTAAGAACAGTCCGAAAATCTTATTTTACACTACAAGCTATTTTTTATGTTGTTAAATTTTACTTTGTTGTAAATGTTTTAAAAAGTATGACTTTATTTCCAGCATAAAAGCTGAAATCCATATTTTGCGCCATATGTCAGGCTACAAACCCACCACCATTCTAGCACCCACACACATGGCTTAGAAGTCGTAAATGTCCCACTGACATGTCCTAGGAAATCTGACCCGACAGCTCAAATTATAAATCATTTTTATAAGCTTACCATCAGAAATCTGGGTAAGTCAAGGAGACTGTGTTGAACACTAATTTGTCATGTACTTGTTTAAAAACTGCAGCTTTAAACTACGTTCTGAACCCCACATGTTTAATGTGGTCTCAGATGTTTGGATGTTGTAGAAGAAGAGCCCAGAACGGCCTGTACCCTCTCTCTCTGGATCTCGCTCCTGAGCGAGGAGATCTTGATCTTGATGGTATCCAGCTCCTCATCAGGGGCTTGTGGGATAGGCAGAGGGTCCGCCTCCTCCGCCGCCTGGAAGGTGAGATCCGAAAGAGGAACGTACCATTTGCAGTCGTACTGCTGGCTCTTCCTGCACACAGAGGGAATGAGGGAAATAATTTAATATCCAGTCAAAAATACATCCTGGAATCTGATTATGGAGAATTAATGTTGGTGCAGAACACAGTTCAGACTGGGGCCACAGATCTAAAGAGACAGGAAGTTAGTCTCAGGTTGCAAAAATAACAAGCGTAAGTGAACTTGAGATGAGCTGTTCTATATATAAAAACAAGGAGAAACAAACAGAATTAGAGAAGGATGGAAATGGAAGGGAGAGATGGGACACGTGTGGAGATTTCTCCTACCCTCCGATCTGTTTCTTCAGTTTGGCACAGAGCAGAAGGTCAGTGAAGAGAAAAACATGCCGTAGTTTCCGGGTGCCTTCCACAAGCTCCACCATGAAGCCGTCCTTCAGCAGCTGACGGTTCTGCGGTACAAAGAACCACGTAAGAGACAATGGAAGAACATTTCCATCAGTTCGCAACACACACAACTCACAGACACTAATAAACAGTCTGTTTTTGTGAAGTTTTTGGAGTTTTTCTCCAGAAGTGCCACTAGGGGGAAGTCTCACCCTTTCTTCAAAACAAGACAGCAACTCAGAAAAGATCAGCAATCCACAGACCCTGATAGGTCTTTGTGTTTATGAAATGAGAAAACTGGGAGACATTTTGAAACAGGTAACTCCAGACCACACAGCATATGCTAAGCACTTCAGCGACAACCCCGCGAGCCACCACAGCAGTTAGCGTGTGAAAACATGCGTGCATAACCAAAGCCACAGGCCGCGGCTCACGCATCACTGCTTCCACGGCAACACATCACCACTGCAGAGGAGAAACAAAAGATGACATCACAACGAGATGATCTAACCTGGCAGCAGTCACCTCCACGTTCAGCAGACACTGTCTGCCCTCAAAGATCACTCATTATCAATGCAACATATTCACTGTGTGTGTGTGTGTGTGGGACTTCTGCATCTGGGCACATGGAAGAGTCATCACACACTGATTCTCAAACTCCCAGCATGCCGTGCGTCACTGCATCTCCAGTACAAAGTGCAATGGCCTGATTTCAGGTCCTAGTTTTGACAAATGAGATTTTTTCAACATTTAGAAGAGCAACATATCTTTTCAACTCTATCAACGGGGAGGACAATTACAACATTTACCCAGGTAACAGAACGTTTTCAGAACATTCACTAGTGTTCTCTAAAAGTTCTCTTAGTTATCAAAAACATTATTCCTGTAACATTAATAGGACTTTTTTTAGCGTTATATATATCAATACATCAAAAACGTTATTCTTAAGTAGTTAGTTAAACTGAGAAAAGGCAATGAAACATTTACAGGAAGCAGTAACGTTTGATGACATCACACTGAGTTTTCAAAGACCAGTTCATAATTTTACACTATTATACGCATTTAATAGTGTCAACACAGCATCAGAATTGACCCTAATTACTTTTTATACTCATCATTAATCCTATTCTAAAAGACTGACTAGTGCACATCATTTCAAAGAAAAATTTTCTTTATCAAGCCGTTTTATTTTCACCACCTGTCATTAAAAAAAGAAAACTTTTCCTGTTCCAATTCAGTTATAGTAGATAAACTCAAGCCAAACTCTTTTTTTTTTACGTCCTGCTGTTTAGAAAAACATTACAGAAGTGGACTTTAATCTTCAGGGTTGCTGATGTGCTCGGCGCATTTTTGTGATTTTTTTTTACATCAGAATCCAGCAGGTCTTCCTGGGGTCAGAATAAACTAAAAAAAACTTCATCCAAACATTCCAGCATCTGTGTATTTCCTGCACTAATTCTTCTAAAATGGGGATTTAAACCTTTCATTCTAAAATGTTTTGAACGGAAATGTCTGTAAGAGCAGCGGAATGACTAAAACAAAATTTTTCTCCATCTGAATTAAGTCACATCATTTTCTCTTTTACACTTGCATGATTGCACACAAACACTGAATATGTCTTATTCATTTAACGTTATAATAAAAACAACTATTTTCAAAGAGAACCACACACCAGAGTTCACATGTCTGACATTTCCAAAGCAATTTCATTGTAGGCAAAAAAAAAGGACACGTAGACACAAACAAACACACACACACACACACACACCTATCCAAAAATAAACAGGTCTGGTCTCCTGCTTAAAACCCTTCAGCAAACACTGTACTGCATATTATTAGTCAATCTATAGTCTCTTGTTCTCTAATGTGAACATGATGTGCTTTCTGCCTCGGTAAAAAGAGACGATGCTGAAATGAGCTGTCTCAGCACATCAGATGACATTTTCCAACAGCTCGCCTCCAGTGGAAACATGACAATGACAATATCTCATAATCACCCACGACAACTGGACTGAAACCACTGAAAAATAAACCAGCGCAAATGCACATTTAGACACACACACATTAACATTTAGAATTAATGATCTTTCTCTCCCAGAAATAGGAACAAAAAATACTGATGACTCACACTGCACTCGCTGGTTTTGTCCAATAACACAGTTCCTAGAATGAAAAAGCCCCTCCCCCAATTTCTACCTAAACCTTCTGTTTCAATACATCAACAAAGGAAATAAAACTGCACTAGTTCATCAAGCCTTTGTTATTTAGAATTTCTGATATGAATATTCTATATCTATAGCTAATATTATCAGACACGCTAATAGCATCATTTCTTTGTTTACATAAACAAGCAGCGTGATGCTTTAAACATACGACTCTCAACAGCCTGTGCCCTAGAGGCAGTGAGTGTGAGATATCAGATGAGTGTGTGATATGTGCGTCTGTAGAACAGAACAGGTGGCTTTGACAAGCCTGAGGTCATCTAGCCGTGTATGCATGCATGTCTGATGTGTATCCGCAGGATTTAGCATGCGTGCACTTCCTCTGTGTGTTTGTGCGTCTTTACACGCACAGCATGTATGTTGTGAACATACTTCATGTGCACTCCTACACTACACAGAATGTGTGTGTCTATAGTGTGCACACATTGCTCCCTCTGTTTGTGTGTTGTAGACACTCAAAGCTACCTTCTAAAATGTGAGGTTTCATTTGCATTTTAATTAAGTAGCTTTGGCCCAGCTAGTAAAGGCCTCTGGGGCCACCCTGAATTTGCTCTCTCTCTTTCTCTCTCTTTCTCTCTCTCTCACACACACTCTATTGCTCTCCCACATTACTCCAGTTTACAGCACAGGTAACACTAGAAGCCCTAGCTAAACCAACCCAACCACGACCTGAACAATCATGCTAATGTCTCTAGCTGCCCACTGATATCACTTCTGAAGTTACTCTTAAATAATGACATTATTGTTCATGGGCATCATGATCCATTAGGTAAAGCTGGGGCAGCACAACCTGTTAGCTGAAGCTATATTTATCTCCAGCACAACTAAATGAATTTTATGAGCCAGATTAAGTCTTTAAAAAAATAAAGTAATCATGTCTTTCAGCAACTCCTCTAGAATCTGTGGCGGACTGGAATACAAAGAAGTAAACTGTGGTTGCCAGGGCGTTGCTATGCGGTGGCTTAGTGTTCTGCATAGTGTTTAGCATGTTGCTATGCAGTTGCTATGGTGTTCTATGTAGTTGTCAGGTGGTTGGTTACTGGCTCAAGACTAAAAAGTCTCTGTATATTTGTTGATATACTGTTATGTAGCATTTCATATTTTGTTTAAACTGATTTGATGCTAATGTATAAACAATACCAAAAGTCAAAAACACTATTCATAAAGACAAAATGCTTATTAATTACTTAACTAAAAGCTATAAAAAAATAGCCTGATTGGCAAACAAAAGCAGGGCAAACCTCAGCTTAGGTTTTCTTAGATAGTGTACACAAGACTTTGTTCATGTACACACTATCAATATTTAATCAGTTTGGTCTGTCCACATGTCACCCGAGGGAGGCAGGAGGGAGGGGTTTACCTAATGTGGGTGGAGCCTGTTGACAAAATGGCCATGTTATGAATAATTAATGAGATGCAGAGCTCAAGGGCTCATTATGGCACATTACACGCAACCCCTGCTTGCCATCAATCATATAATAATTCATTAGCCGTTCTCTTGCGGCCAGACTGCTGGAATGAAGGGGGCGGAGCTGAGCGTCTGACACAGCACACGCTGAAACCAAACGTATCTTTAATTCCCGACTGCAAGACTAATATCTCTTTAAGAGAGTGTGATCTCACAATGTCCCCCGCCTTGCCCAGGGTCAGCGGGGGTATTTTATTACTTCCTGTAACTCATGACATCATCATGACTATAGAGAATTAGAAAGCAGATACAGAAGAGATGATTACAAACAAATCCCACAAGATCTTACATCTACTGGCATAAACAGGATCAATGTTTTATTTATAACATAAGCCCTCAATAAAAAAGGAGTGTATTTGTAGGGCGTCGGTAGAGGGCTGAAAATGGGTGGATGTATATCCTGATGGGAGCTTATTGGCTGAAAGCTTCAGGGTTTAGGAATGATGGGCGATCTAGAAATATGACATTTCCGTGCCCTTTAAAAATACGTGTTTGACAAACACTCTCTATCGTAAACATGATGGAGGGCGTATGGGAGTGTGGGAAGCTGGTGTCTCTGCGCTTACCTCTCCCTTCTTCACTGTCATTGACTGCCGGCGAGGGGTGCTTTCTTCATTAATGCTGGACAGGAAGTTCTGAGAGATGCGGAGGGCGTCCTGCAGCAGGGCGTAATCTGGGTGACTGGAGGGTGTGTGTTTTAGAAGATCCTGTAAAAAACATGTAAACCTTTATATATGTTTCTATTCATATATTTATATACAATTGTAGCTTAATACACATGGTCAATATACTTTAAGCATTAGCATATATAAGGATGCTTTCGTATAAGTGAAGATACTCGCAGGTAAGAACATGTTGTGATAGAGGTGACTCACGTGTAAAACGAGGGTACTGCGTGTCACTCTGTCCACAGGTTTATAGAGCAGAGCTGAAACAGACAAGACAGAGGAGAACAAACACACCCACGGTGGGCGATTATTCACAAGAGCCACTTTCATACTGCAGGCACAAATGCCGATGTTTGAAACCTTATCTAATCCACCTACTCAAAGGTTTTAATGCAACTGAATTTAAAAAGAGGAAAGACATTATATGCTGCGGGCAAAATGTGCAACAGTTAAACTCTAAATAAACACCTAAATACAAAACAAAAGAAATTCCACACTGTCCTGTATATTTATATTCGGATATGTATATGTACACACACACACACACACACACAAAGCATACATATATCTATCTATATGTCTATCTATCTGTCTCTGTCTCTATAACTGTCTGTCTGTCTGCACACACACACACACATATATATACACAGTACAACCCTTTTAAAAACCATGCCAATAATATATAATAATATATGAAAACTAGAATTGTGTTGTCTTACTTTCTAGTGAGTATTTGGCTGTCTGGTCCTTGCACTCCTTGCTGCTCCTGACCTTGAGATTCTGTGATGATATCAGAGAAAAACAAGATCAGGATCAATAAACCTGAACGTCAGAGGAGCCTTGTGTGAAAACACTAACTGCAGAAGTTCTCCTCACTAGCATATAGAACCTAAAACACTGAACAGATGCTTTTATCCATAAACCTGCATTAAATCAATGTTCCTTAGGAAAATTCTACTTAAAATGACTTAAATGGATGTTTCATTGGCTCTCAGGTGCAACACAAAGATAATTTTCACGTGTTAATCATGGACAAAGAAAAGGCTCATTTAAACCTGCAGCCAACTTCAGCAGTGTAAACAATACAGTATGGATCAAACAAACACACTGTAAAAGTAAAAACACATCGTGTCATATCCTTTAGAAAGAATTAATTTGTTACTGTCAATAGTCAACTTCCTATTGCATTGTGGGTACTCCCTCCTGTCTTTACTGTGCATATAAAGAATCCCTTTGGGTCGCTCCGACAGACTAAATGAATAAATTAGTCTGTCATAATTCATTTCATCTACATAAGCAGTGAGTTTAAATGCTTCCTATTGTTAGCTTCACGCTGGCGGCAATAAGCGCAGGAGCCCACTTGAATCTGTCCTCCCCCGCTACATTGTATTATTATGCGTTAGCGTTACTTACACAGGGAATGTTCTCAGAATGTTAGCTAATGTTTTCTTATGTTCTCTAAAAGTTATCAAACATTTTTGTATTAACGTTAGCAACCTTATATATCATATAAAATTGTTATTCTTAAGCTGTTTGTTGAACATTTTAAAAACGTTATTGCTTATATCTAGAAAGTTCATATTATAAAGGGAAACAGTAGTTGGCATGACAACGGCTGCTGGGGAGATAAAGTGGAACGAGGGTAGTTGGATCAAGTAGATTTTATTCCAGGCATCCTCTCCTCATAACATCCAGCAGGGCATAAAATTTCCTGCCAAACTGTGAAGAGTTGAGCATCATTTGTTGTGTAGGTTGGCGATGTTCTCTCTGGTTAATCTGTTACTACAAGTGACCATTAAAAGAGTAGCTACAGCCACACATAAAAACTGGAAATTACTAATATCCTGATGGTGAGTCAATCTGATGGGAATTTGTTATTGAGGTTGCTGGGGCTTCCATTTTTTTGCCTTCCTGTTTAGAACTTGCATCCAATACAACAAGCCTGAATTGTTATAGTCAAATATTCTAACCAATCAGAGGCTGTTTTTTGTTTGCTTTAGTGATAGCAAAAGATGGGAATTTAGGGGGCGGTATCTGCTTTTGGATTACAATAACAGGCCCTTGAGCAATCCTGTGGCTTACCTCCGAGATTTCGGCGAACTGTGTGTTCGCCTGACAGCATTTCTCCGCAGTCTCCACGGCTAGTTCATAATTATCCACAAAGGCCCTGTACACTCCAAGCTGGCTTGCCTACAGGAAGAGAAAACACAGTGAGTCATTTCCACTCGTGTCTTTGTTTTCCACATAAGGCGGATTTTGGAAGCGTAGGACGCAAACTGTTGAGATTCATGAGTATTATCCAGGAAATACAGTTATTGATTCTGGGTAACAGTAAAACCAGATGAACGCATGGACTCGCCATGGCGACACGGGGCATGCAAACTTAACAGCGCCTGCGCAGCTGGGCCGTCGCCGCGCATGGATACGGAGCCTACAGCGGTTGCTATGGCAGCAGAGGCCAACTCTACAGCACACAAGCAATTAATGACGACTGGTGCTTGTAAAAAGCCCATTTGGAAATCTGATTTAGCCCATCCAAACTCAATAGCCTTGTTTCCTGTGCTGAAACCTCTCTTGTGTAAGAGCTTAATCAATCTCTCAAAACACAAATATACATTAGACGATAAAGGGTTTGTGTGGCTCTATATGCTTGAGAATGTGAAAAACTGGATAACATCCAAACGTGAAAACCTATGTGGTTTGTCCGTCTGCAAACTGCCGAATTTCTACAACACAAAAAACAGCTTAAAAGAAATGTCTTAATAAATAAATAAATTAGATACAAATACATCTAAATATAACCGCTAGTGGGAAAGTGGGACTCAACTGGAACAGCTGAATTTAGACACATGAACAGTGATTTGTACCTACAGCTTTTTAAACAAACACCTTTTAAATTTGTTTTTCCTGTAGCAGGTGAGGCACAGCGCTAGCAACACCATGGTCATGGGTTCGATTCCCAGATAATTTACACTTATGACTTAAATGCTTTGTGCTAAAAACACTAAGAAAGTGACACAGTGTAAGTAAGATGTCAAATAACAGGCCCGCCTGCCTGGAGAAGGTTGATATGTATCCAAACACACAAACTGAAGTTGATACGTCTGGTTGAGACAGCTCGACAGAGACCTCAGCACAGTGGTGTTCATATGCTTTCAGCATCGACACTTCCTCATGATGACATGACCATATGCCAGACCCAGCTGAAGATGAAAGTCTTCCTCTGCTCCGTGCACTTAACGATAGTAAGTAGGTCACAGATCTGTGCTGAAAAGATGGGAACGTCCCTGTTAGGAGAACAGCCTCCAGAGAATTTACAAACGAATGTCACTGCCAGGAGTAAAACATTTATAACGGAGCTATCAACATCCTTCTCACCTGTCGAACAAGCAAACGTATGCCAGAGAGCTTTACCTGTCTGTACCCTGCATCAACTTTTCTTCTCATTTGTGTCGTGCTTTCTAACGCGACGTGAGCTGCCGGGAAGGAAAAACGACACAAACAGCAGGAGATGTTTCTATTAGCGATAAGTGATCGCGTTCTCATACGCGCACTTTCTCCGTCTCTCTCTTTCTCCTGCTGCGAGCAACTGTCTTTTTAGGGAGTCTGGTGCCTCCCCTCCTGCCTTCAGATTCTTGTTAATGGACACGGGAGACGGCGACAGGATCAGTGACAAACAGTCTCCGGTCTAAATGACTGTCTGACTGACAGAGCGCATTCTAGAGGGGACCAAACTTACCGTACCGTATACCGCATAGCCAAAACCGTAGCTGTGGGACAGTGGAAACAAGGGACAATGAGGGAGAAAAACGGAGAGCTAAATAGATGTGGAATGTGACTTAGCGCTCCCTGGCCTGGCAAAACTAGGGGGGATTTATCTGCCCCGAACAGTCGGCAATCACGTGAGGAAAAAAGTTAATGGAAAAGAGCGGGAGGGGGAAATAGAGAACACAATTTTGGCATGGCACTATTAATAGCCTTCTCCTTAAGACACAAAGCACACGCTGTAGAATCTGCACAAGAGGCTGGGTGAAAAAAAGCCAGCATTGAGATTTGATTTTCAACACAGACTGCAGCCTAGACATTCTGTGATTGTGTCGCTTTAGGAGCATAAATGGCTTTTAAGAATTTCTGATTCCGTGATATATGTTAATAATTGTTATTCAGCCCCATGGGGCACAAAAAGTGTATAGAGACTGTGGATTGTCACAATTTAGCAAATAAAACATGAACATTTTAATGAAGAAACATCTTTATCACATGTATGTTTTTATCCCAACTGATTCTGCTGAAACAAACAACGTACATCAAATAAGTCAACGTGAAATGCAGTTTTTACCCAATTTTGTGTCTATAAACTATGACACAGTGTCTAAAAGGATATTTCAGAAGATATGCAGAGGTTTGACATCATGTCTTTAACCTGAAACAGGTCTGTTTATTAACAATTCTCACCTGTTTTTGGAAAAGGTCTCCTACGCGTTGATGGTGACTCCACTGTTGCACTCTGGGTAAAAGGCTGTCATAGAATTCTTTGTGGATCTCATAGAGCTCAGGCACTTTGAAGAAGATGGTCTCTATCTGTGAAACCGTCAGGACGGGCTGGGAGGTGGTGGCTGCTGCTTTCAGGGGTTTCATGGGCTGACAAAAGATCAGGGGGAGAACTTTGACTAAATGTGATTGGTTCATGTGATGGAAAAAGGTGATCTCCTTTTTCCAAAAAAACCTATAGGTAAGTCTCACTACATGATAAACAGATAAACTTTTCAGCATTTTTTATTTAACTTAAAAAAACTTTATCTACTATATTTTTGTAGCCTTTATACAAATAAAGATGTCTCCAAAAGGAGGTATTTTTGGTAGGTTTACTACCCCCCCCCCCCCCACACACACATATATATATAGGATCTAATGAATGCATACATGTAAATAATCAGTAAAGCCCTGCTAACATTACAACACGCATTCAAATACAGTTCTCTGTCAAACCTTTCTCCCCAAAACTATGCTAATCCAGTCTGCCATCTGCAATCTGCCAAACCGTACGCTTCATGATCTCTCACCAGTAACAGCGCCTCCAGGTGGCTGAGGTAGGTCTCTTCACTGGCCAGGATTCCTGACAACACCCTCTTTCTCATCTCCAAGCCCTTCTCCAGGTCCAACTCCGCCTGTGCCAAGAGAGAAAGACCTCACACGCTTTTGAACATTTAACACCCCATTAAATCACGTGATGTTAAATTACATACTGACATTTCTGGAATGAGCTATAAAATAGAGATTTGGCATCAGTTCAGTGAAGCTGCTCTCCAAGGCCTTATAATAACTGTCATAGTTACATGGGAAATTTATAACACCTTTGAACTAAATACAGACTCTCATGGAGTCTACACTATGTAGACAGGCCTGAGAAAAAGATTAAAGTAGAATCAAGAATCCACGCAGAAATTAGGCATTTTTGTCCTTGTTGCATGTGTGTGTATTGGTGTGTGTAGGTTACGCAGAACTGATGAGAACTAAATGGGCCTAAAATGTTGGTTTCCATGGCCACCGCACAGGTAATGGAAACCACAGATGTTTGTGATCATCTCACGAGACTTTCTAGTCCAGATTTTAGGAGAAAACATCCATCCCATCTGTCTCATGACTGTACTATCGCTGCAGTCCATACTGACTCGTAGTGTGTAATACTTTCTCATATCTCTGCCTAATATGCCAAATGCAAAGGTAACTTTAAATTAATCCTGCCCAGCTCATAACTGGCCCAGCCAATGGTATAAGTTTGGGGCGGGACTATCTGCTTGTCTGACCAATAGAAAACAGGGAGCGTGTTTAGTGTTTGGGATATTAAAACCACACTTGGAGTCCAAACACAGCCTGTCTCTGTTATCTACAGCAGAGAGAAGATGGAAATCAAGGGTTTATTCATGAACTCTTGGGTGCTAGACGTCTGTCTCCAGGGGGAACCCTGTATCTCCAGACCATCATCTTTTATTCATATATATTTATTAATCAAAGCTTTTCAGTGTTCCAGTGCAAGAACTGGAGGGGAACTCATCTCTGCAGCCAAAACAATAACTCACTTATTGAGAACATAAGCTTCAGGAAAAAGATATTTTCTTTTATTAAACACCAAACAGGCAAAGTCATGGAACCTACAGTACAAACGAACAGCAGGAATCACTAACAATTAGGCAAATTTGGTTAAATTATTACAAATAATTAAGCATTTGTAATAAAATTGCTTATTTTGAATATAGGGCATATAATGATGTTAATGTTAATAATGTAAAACAAACTTGATTAATCAATTATAATGTAATATGAAATCTTTTATATTACGGCAGAAGTTAATTACTGTATATATACAGAAACATTGTTTAACCGCAATTTTGTACATTTTTTAGAAAAAAAGTGATTGGCGCTTACACACAACCTCCTGCCACAATGCTAGTGCATTATGTTGTATGTGGTTTTCAAGGAGTTACTGTGTGGTTGCTTTTTAAAAGCATTTTACATAAGGAGGCCTTAAAATGGACCATTAACTCAGAAATGTCTCCTTTAGGCAAAAGCTTAAGAAACGGTTAATATGTGTGAAAGATCAAGAGCCATGAAGAGGACAGTGTGACTCTTAATAAAAATGTACAGACATAAGATGACTCATTGAAAAACATCTTACTCGTTCAAATCTTATCTGGTCTTTTGTTTGAGGCTAAACAAGGTTTGGAAATGTGCACGCAAAGCATATATAACCCCACCTAAAAACAACTACCTGTATATGTGTGACTGCCCATATATGGTCGGTCTTTCCTGTGGGTTATTTCTTTGTAGTGTCAATTTTGCAAAAAAATCTCCTAAACCATTTAAAGTTTACCTGCAGCTCAAGAACAGATGTTTACAAAGCAAATCCCTCTCTTTATCTGTCCATATTACAAATCCCGCACTGGCTGTGTGTTTGTTGGGTAAACATTTTAAGTAAATGTAGGTGTGTGTGTGTGTTATCAGTGTACGAGTGTGTACTGCAGGTGGGTTACTACTCAGCATTGATTAAAATCCATGTGGGAGCTAAACACAGGGGTCAAAAGGTCACTCAGAATCCTGGCTGCACAAATAAACCGCTTGCCTCTGGGCATCATATTGGTGGAGGAGATATAAATCAAACTGACAGCCAATGGCTGTGTCAATGAATCAAGAAAAAACAGTTTTACAATCAGTGATTTTATCAGGTGGCTACTATGTGTGATGAAGACTTAAAAATAATACAAAGCATGCTGGTAAAAGCAGCATCAAGAAAAAGTTTGCATGCAGTCATGCATGAGCTAAATAATGCGTAATGCATGATTTTTCTGCATGGCAGCTTTATTTGTTATAGACTTAAATATGTTATGTTTATCTATAATTACAACTTGGAAAGTGAGCGTTATCAGGTTTTAAAAATTTAAATTGACAGTTCACCTAAACGTGAAAACTTATCCATCATTTACTCACCCTCATGTCATTCCAAACTGTGATTTTTTTGTTTCTGAGGAACACAAAACAAGATATTTTGAAGTATGTTGTTAACTAAACAACAGTGATACCCTTTGACTTCCATTGTATGGGCACAAAACCACTGTGACATTTCCCAAAATATCTTCTTTTGTGTTCCACAGAAGAAAAAAGTCATGTTTAGAAGGACATGAGAGTGAGTAATGGAAGCATTTACATTTTTGGGTGAACTATCCCTTCAAAAAAAGTGCCACAGCCTACTGATTTTGTTTGTATCATTATCACTGAGACTATAAATACATGTGGGCTGACTAGTACAATGGTTTAAAATGGACTAATTAAAACAATTTATAATTAAGCAGATTTATGGATTTGTGTGTGCATAAAACATTTTCTGGGTCATTATTTCTGTATTTGGGTCTTTTGTGTTTTGAGGCATTATGATTTGGGAAATTAAATCAATTTGTTGTCATTGACACTCTAGCAAAGGGAATTATGGGATAGGTGACTTACAGACTTGGAGGACTCAAGCGAGCCGGAGGACAGGGTGTCTCGGCTGCTGCGACTCTTGGAGCTCAGGTGAGGGGAGGAGGAGGGCGAGTCGTCGATGTAGGGCAGGATGTCATGATGTCTGCGCTGCTCTTCTGCTCTGTCCGCATCATAACCGTAGGTCGGAGGAGTGCCTGTAAACGGTCCGTCTGCAACAGAACAACAGAAAACATGTTGTGATCTCTCCAAAACACTCTCACAAAAACTATACATATATACATACACACACACACATATACACACACACATACATATATATATGTATATATATGTGTGCGTGCCAATTGCACAGCTAAGAGAGCGGTTATATATACATTTATATGTATTTAGAAACATATATATACATTTAAATATATTTGTGTGTGTATAATGTCACATGAGTGTAAAACAGCTATTCACTGTTTCACACTGCCTTGTTATTTTTTCAGCACTCATCCACCTACTCCATCCTCTACTATCCCCCTTTCATTTTCTCTTTCTTCATCCATATTTCCCCTCTCTCTTTCTCTCTCTCTCTCTCTCTCTCTCTCTCTCTCTCTCTGCAGATGTCTTTGGCTGCAGGAGCCGCATCTTACACACATCTGGAAACATCATCAGCATTATAAACAAATCTTAAAATCAGACACTTCCAGCCTCCTACTGAGACCTAAACACACACACACACACAGACGCTTGTTGTACAGTCACTCACAAACATGACTGTCGCGATGATTAACTGTCGCAGCATCCCACAAATTCCAGATAAATTCAAGGGGATGTTGTTCTATTGGGTAACAAAAATATTCAAAAGTTTACTTTGAAAGTTTTAGAAACGGTCAAAGCATCCAGTTTTTTAGACGTTGTATTAAAGTTACTGCTTAATCATATTATTTAAAAGTAAGAACTTTTTTCATTACTTTGAGATAACTTTTAGAGAATGTTAGCCAACGTTCTGAGAACGTTCCCTGTAAGCTGGGTCTTCTCTGTGGTGTTAAGGGTTATTCCCTACAGAAACTAAGAAGCTTGAAACCTACAGAAGGGCATCCCTCAGCGGCCAATGGGATCTGTGTAAGCGTGGAAGTTGTGGGAGATAAACCACAGCAAACCTGCCAAGAATCAAATTTTGCATGTGTGCCTAACACAGCGGTACGTGCCAAAGGGCTCCATATAATCCTATCATCTGGGTCTGAAAGAACAAGATGGATGACTTTGTGGGCGTAATTGGGGCACCTCTGTTTTCTGTGAGCTTCCAGATCTCCTTCAGGGAGTTTTGAGTGGTAAGAGTTGTGATGGGGGCTGAGATTTTGAGAGATCCGAATCTTCCAGATAAATTAGAGACACGCCCCTCTCCTCCCATGTGTCACAGGTCCCATTAAAATCTTGAAATATGTACCGTAAAAGAAACTTGTGTGGTACTCAAGTGTACACTGTCTCCAGATACAGTACGAAACCACAGTTGGTTTCCCTAAATATCCAATTTTGGGGTTATTCAATATCTCCCACCCCCCAATCATCAAATGTACATAAAAGAAATGAAAATGAAGGAAGGAAAAGGGGAGGTGGAAATTAAACGGAAACGATGAGTGTTGCCCCGGGCCATGACTGAATGAAAGAGGGATTGCACAGAGAAGCTCATTTGATGAGCGAGTCATTTAAAGGGCATAAAATAACAGTGGAATACAGTCTATGTTCTCTATCAGAAGACCAAATACAAATATTAATTGGAATAAAAATAATAGAATTTAAGTGTCAAAAATCTCCAACATGGTTTTAGCATTAAGCAGAAAGTACGTACAGCAACACCTTACTCTAGACTCCCAATAAACCCTCTATCAGATAAGACCAAATATATTCCATGAATAAAAGGAGGCAATTTGATTTGGTTAGTGGTGATGTCGTATCTCAGTGGCATATTTATCTGCAAAGAAATAAACAGAAGAAATGATTGGGTTGAATCCAGGAAAGCAGCCAAATCTAGTGTGTTGCCATCGCACAGTAAAACCCCCCAGTGTGAGTAAATCAGCCTTTGTCTCAGCCAGAGGAAGAGCGAATCACAACACACAGAGTTACCCCACAATCAACACTACAAACCATGCTGTTACTCTCTCTCTCTCTCCTACGCCCTCTCTCTCCCTCGCTCTACCTTTTAGTGCCCCCTCTCTCTCTTTCACTCAATCCCTATCTCTCTCCCACTTACTTACACTCTCTCTCACTCTCTTACTCATGCCATCTCTCCCTATCTGTCTCTCTCATTCCCTGTCTCTCACTCACTCACAATTTTTAATTCAATTTAAAGCACTTCATTGGAACGATTGTTTATATATAAAACGAAAGCTTTATACATAAAAATAAACAAGTACTGATAAGTCTCTGTATCTTACTCCTCTCTTACTCATAAGGCTGAAACATGGATTTGTCACACGGCTCGACAACCTAATACATGCTGATTCACAGACACACTGAGCTCGCTTATATTCCAAAGATTTCAGTATTTAGTATTTAAAAACATTTAATTTGTTTTTATTCATAGTATCAAATACCAAACAACAAAGACAACACGAGCAGTAGTTGACTTGAGGCAAATGCTGTTCTGAATTGATGTCTAATGAAAATTGGTGCATAGCCATTGACAGTTTAGAGCAAAATTTATACGGATGTCCTCTGGTGTGCCAAGTCAAGCTGTATGCATAACAATCACAAAACATTTTGCCAAACATAGTTTAAAATAGTTGATATAGTCCATCACACTGTAGGCGTGTCAACTACCCCTATATTACGACCGCAATTTAGCAATTCAGACGGCCCTGTTATGTCAACAAAGGGAGATTTGTGAAGACAACAAATTCTCAGAAGTTCTCAGAAATATTTCTCTTTGACTGAATCAAGCCTAATTTGGTTAAGTCAGGGGAGAATTCCCAGACGTGTCTTAAAAAAAAAAATACACCACAACGACTGCCTTATCTACAGCAGCACCCTTGAATCAGACACTGTTTTTATGATAACAATTCATTGAAATTGAAGAGAGAAGAAACAGAGCGAGCGAGCAAGAGAGAGAGAGAGAAAGAGAGAGAGAGAGAGAAAGAGAGACCTTGCGTCACTTAAGAAGTTGACTGGCTCGGCAGGGAACCTGGATGATATCAACTGTGATTATGTCACAATTGATTTCAGCTTTACACAATTTGCACTGATGTCAGACTTACATGCTCCACATGGTTTATATATGAGAAACACATGGCAGACGGAGGGTGGCCCAGCGAGGGGACTTCCTGCCAACTGTTTGATCAATCCAGACACAGAACTCGCTTCTCTCAGCAGATACTTCTAATGACTCCATTAATGAACAAGTCCTCTCATTTATATGACTTTGATACCTTGCAACTCAGTACGAATTCAACAACCATCAAACTATTTGAGACAAGCCTGCAATTATACAGTTGAACCCAACTGGAAAGCACAACCAGAGATGGCCGATGATCTAATGACAGCATTTGTCATTTTAAACATTGTCATTTTGTTTAGAATTTAATCTTGTCATCCACGATAAGGAAACCAACTCCACAAATACTCTGCAAAGTTAGAGACTGAAGCTTTAAACATACGACAGTTTCCCTCTAATGCACCATCACACCAAAGGCATTTCCCAGATCTGATGTTTATTAATTCATCTGTGCATTACCTGATGTTATACTGTCCTCTTCTACTTTTCATGAGTTCCCTCCTAATGCACCAGAGGAAATGGATAAAACACAGATGAGGATGTAATAGATAAATTAAAGTCAAATAAAAAAAACAAACCAAAGCCTGTAAGGTGTTAAACTGTTAGCGAAGAGAGAAAAATCTATTCTAAGACTTCAAAGGTTTCTTTTCATGGCCCACTTGTGTCACCAAACAAGTGTGTCTCAAAAATACCTCAAAAGTAGCTTCTGAGAAGCATTGTACAGGGGGGTGTGGGGTCACCGGTGGGGTGAAAGGTTAAAGGTGGCCCGTGAGTGCTAACGTATCTAGTGTTTCAAATGACAACCCAGCTAGCAATTCTATAACATTTTTAAAACATTCAATTAACTGCTATGGAATAACGTTTTATATATATTTCTCTCTCTCTCTCTCTCTCTACTATATATATATATATATATATATATATATATATATCTACTTATTGTGTAGCATATCCTGTCAATCATGGTACCCCCACATGAATCGTGTATCTACCCATAATCTTACTGTGACTATCATCTTGTTGGGAAAAACAATAGGGCCGGGTTCCAGCTGAGCAGAACCTTGTTCTTGTGGAGTAACCCACCACCCATAACAGATATAGAATCCGAGCCACCTGAAACCAGCAGCTATCACTGACGCGAAGCTTTTGAACGAGCAGGAAGTTCGAACTCTCCAGCAAAACAGAGCCTGTATCGTTCTCTTATTACTGGTCTCTATACTCTGTCCATCTTTCTTAGCTTATCTCAGCTTACCTAAGCCTATACAGTACACAAACACCCCGAGAGGCCGGCAGGAGAGAACTGGCAGGCTGCAGCCTCAGAGGTTTGTCTCTTATCATTAACAAACAGAAGCCTGTGACAAAGAGGGAAATCTTTCTTAATCTCCTGTTAAACAGATGCCCAATATTACACTGCTGCTGTTGTGCCATTATTGCCTTTTTGAATCCAGTCTAAAAGATTTGTTAGATACCTAACATGGAGCCGTAGCCTAGGTAACCAATGCAAACTGAGCGTTTGACACATCTCGTTCTGATTGGCTGCCACCGGGGGTCTTAAACAAGATGGGATTGTTCGGTACGTTTAATTGGTTTAAACTTCAAATGACACCATCTTGTATTTATATCCTCTAAGCAATGAAACAGCATCACATGCCTGTAGGCTCTTGGTTTTCCTCTTTAAAAGATGTCTGAAAAATATTTTATTTTGAAAGTGAAGTGTTATTTCTCAGACAGTGTTTCTTTTAATCTTTTTTCTTTTTTAAATGACTTTAAATGACACTGTCACCTGCTGTACGTTGCCACGGTTGACTCTGAAACATTTATGAGAGTGTGCCGTTTGAACTGAATGTGATGAGATAAATAGATTATGATTCTATGACTCTTGTTTTGTTTCGCTGGTTGCAGACAAAAACAAACAGTAAACATACACCTCGCTAGCCAATGACTCTCATTAGACAACTGCTTTAATGACAAGACTCACAAATGCTGAAGTTTGATCGAATGAATGTGAATCCATCAGACTGGTTATTAAATTAACATCTGATTCACTTACTCACTTTACAGGGGATTTTGCATTTTTTTAGACCTTTTAAAACAAGGTTACCCACACGCTGTTTGAGGTGAACAGACACGAGGCTTAACAACATATTCTGAGTGCAAAGCAGCAAGATTATTGAGATAAAGTAGGTGACAGTCTTTATATGTACTTACAAACCAGTTATGGTTGTCTACATTCTTCATATCTTCCTCCCTACCAATGATCGTGTCATGGTTGTGGAGACACATGGCTCATTCATCCTTCACCCCTCATGTCACATCAATACGGTTCTTCACTTTGTCAAAACGGCAGAACGCTGAGATCTGAAGATACCTCCCACTGTAAAACACTCATCATTATATTCTCCAGCTGCTCTAGACAAGATCTTTCCTTCCTCCACTTCTTCGGGAAGAACTAATATATTCGATTTGGGTTAAAGGAGCACGTTTAAAAAGCAAACTCATGGCTGGTGTGAGTCGAGACGATTAATGTAGCTTTCTCTGTTTTATTCTCGGTTGTAATTGAGATTTATACTTCCGCTGAACCCCTGGCTACAAAAACAGCTTATTTTAAACAAGCTGAGCAATAAAAAAAGGAGCAAGCATCAATTAACCTCTCTCCATATCTCATTTTTGCCTTTAACATTCACGTATTTCACACTATACAAACCTGGGCTGTTTGTATCTAGGGGTGTTTGTGTGTGTATGGTGTGTGATCTTAAATCAGCAGCCAAAAGGTTGAGGATAAAACGTTCCTAAAAGCTGTTGTAAAAACAGGGACGGCCTTCACTGCAGGTTTCTTCAGAGGAGACAGAAGATCTGATCTGGACTCTTAACAGAATCAGGCCATCTCAGAACATGAGCATCTACAGAATTTTTATTTCAACAACTGGAGAACAAGGACAGGAAAAACGTAAGATCTCATCATTCCTAGGAAATTCCAAATTTGGTGAAAATTTCTACAAAAACCTAATTCCTAAAGCTGAGATCCATAATTTCTGCCTCTCTACCACCATCCCTGTTTGAAACATAAAACTGCAGGTTACTTTACATACTTTTCATTATTTATTTAAGTCAAATGAACAAAATCGGACCTGACAGCTCAAATTACAAATCATTGTTATAAATTTACAGTTGGGAATGGGGGTAAAGACACAATGATCTGCCATGTATTTGCTTAATAACTGACTTTTATTCATTTTTAACCCCATTAAAGTTATGGATTGCAGCATTAATAATTCTTAAAATGTCCAAATTTTATTCTTGTGAAACCACTAAACACACTGACAAAAGTTTACAACTCTGATCGATTACAGTGTTTTATATGTTGTGCATACACCACACAGTTCCCTCTCATCCACTTGCTACTGAAATCAGCCCTTCTCCCACATTTAATGTCTCTCTATCATGGGAGGAGAACGCCTCCATCAGCAGAGCCAGGACTCTGTCAAACAAAGGAGATTTCCCTGTGGAGTGCGTGTCCTAAAACAAGGAGGAAAAGGCCTCTGTGAGCGTGCTTGGGGGTCTGGTGCTGGGGTGGAGGTGGAGGCGGACTGGAGGAGGGGCAAAATGAAGAAAATAAAGGAGAAAGGAAGAGAGGTGGTGCTACAAACCTCTGCAGTGCTGCGGCGCCTCTAAGCCGCCACCTACCAGATGTGCAAATACAGTAGCTGCCGCAAACACACATTACTGTATATCAAGGGCAAAGGGAGCGCGGCCACACGAGCAAGACCATTTATAACATTCATCAAGGTCAGAGTGATGAAATATAGAACACACATGTGGGACTTTCACAAATGTACACACAATCACAAAGCCACTGGAGGCGGATATCACCTTGACAGCCAGGACAAAAACCCACAATTAAACAGCATCACCGTTTACAGTATTGCATACAGTGCTATACTACAATGTATACAGTACTATACAGTATCCTATACAGTGCTATACTACTACAAAGTATACAATACTATACAGTATTGTGTACAGTGCTATACTACAACAATGTAT
>JAZGTK010000056.1:39176-218844 GCA_036877625.1 Ambastaia sidthimunki
AGAGAGAGAGAGAGAGAGAGAGAGAGAGAGAGAAATAATGAGTAGGAGGGGCGAAATGCAGCATGTGTCATCCGATAAAGAACAAAAGAACGTTGCTTTCGGTCATCATTGTGACATGAGACACTAAGAAAAATCAATAAATTTGGGGTGGATTCACAAAGGCTGTCATTCAATAGCCAAAATTGAATGTGGCCAATTCCCATGAGACTTCAACAACACCCTTCAGGCCACTAAAACCTCACACACACACAATAAAACACACACACATTAGGGTACAGGCCATTTCATCTGGACCACAACCAAAAACCCTTTGCCAGCCACTTTCAGATATATATCTGAGCTAACTGACAATGGTAAAACACTGTGAAATAACATCATTTCCAGAAAAAATATCCCCCGGGCACCGGCCACCCACCACAAAGATCCCATTAAGAGCAGAAAGAGCAGACCGACCCAGAGGGCAAAGAATAAAGCTAATACACAAAGATATCTAGCAAATACACTATAAACCACTCATCCATGATGTCACCTCAGACAATCAGTTTTAAACACAGGAGGCCTCATACATTGAGCTTTGAGCTGTTAATACCTCACACAACCAATATCATGCTAGGCTGAGACTTACAGTAAAAACAATCTTTAATATGACAAGTTAATTAGGCTACTTAAAAGTCCAAAATATAAACAAGAAAACACACAAGTTGTAGTTGACCACACAAGAGGTAAAATGAGAAGATGCAAGCCAAAAATAAGTCACTAAATGTTACTTAATTACACAGACAGCATGAGGACAGAATGAATCAGAAAGACAGTAATTACAGTCAAATTTCCCTGAAACTGAGAAGCCCGTTTATCTAGAATCAGACACTCAAGTGATTTTGCGTTGTGTGTGTTGGCGAGAGAGCAAATTGTTAATTTTGTAAGCTTAATGGCCTCTCCATCACAGCTGTCAAAAGACCAACTACCTTACAGGGACAAAAAATGATGAACACTATATTATTTTACAGTATAATAAAACTGCTACTCTATTATGCCGAGCTGTAGTCAGACATGTTTACCATGTGACGTCATAAAACGACACAGTAACCGTGTTACCACATTCAAAACACAGAAGAACAAACACACCAAAATAGGAGCATCCAGGTGCTCAACCAACCAATCGGATGACAGGGTTGAAGCGCTGTCATGGCAACACTACTTTTTGCAAGCACCTGGATGTAACGTGTCCTTCTCGGGGGTGACTTACAGATGCAGGTCCTCGCGATCTTACAGTAGCTTCTTTTGAGGCGCTCCCCTTCCGTGTAAATCAACGGAGGGCTATTTATAGTGCGATGCTGCATGACCACAAACCTTCCCCCAAGAACCTTGTCCGCTCCAGTAATCTCTCAGTGAGGAATTAGAAAAACAGAACTGGCTGCTGTGTGAAGGAGGACAGCACAAGGAGAAGCGGAACCGAATTCGTGCCGATGAAAAAAGCCGTGACATTGTCAAGAGTTGCCAGAAAAACCTGGAGGCAGAGGTGACAAACCGTCACGTATCAAAACAGGTGGTGATGCTATTTACGTGGATCGTGTGGATCTGCATTAATCTGTACAGCATATTCACAGCTGTCCCAATGAAAAACACACAGCAGATATTTCTCCTCATTCACATCCCCCTCTTCAGTGTAACTGTGTGAGGAAAAGATTCAACAACATCTGGCTGTATGATAAAGAAAGATTAATCATTTTTGAATGTAGGCAATGTTTTCTAAAAATGTAGATCTTTAAGTAAATTGAAAACTAGTTAGCTTTGAGAAAAGCAGGATCACGTTTAATTCAAACACACCCGGCTAACAGGGAACGTTCTCAGAATGTTCTAAAAGTTCTCTCAAACTTATCAAAAAACTGTTCTTGCGGTAACAGAAGTAGAACTTTTTTAATGTTATTTATCGTAATTATCGTATAATTTCTAACTTTTTGTTACTGAATGGAAACTAAAATTGTTAGCTGGGCAAGCAGTGGCTACATTAGTTAAACTTCATTTACATCACATTCACTAAAAATATGACTTAGAAGGCTGGACTAGAGGAAGAAAATATTAAGACATTTGAAAGTATCATCACAATTCTTTCTGTTTGGGAAATTTAGCTGCCCCATTATTTTTTCATGGCGCTCTGAGTATGTCTGAATGAGGGGGTCTTTGTAGGATGGACATGTGCTGATGTTCCACTGTAACTCACCCCTTTGTGATCTGAGTGAATGTATGTGTGTAAGACAGACAGACAAACCTGACCTACTCTCATCAAAGATTAATAAACAGCAGACACCAAAAACCCACCCTGATACATGAGCTCACAGCCATACAGTACGCATTCATCTATTTGGGACGCAACCGAGGCGACTAATGGCTCGCTCAGCAGACCATAATGAGGCAACGTGGCCTTAGCGCAAGCTAGTGTGCTATCAATCTGCATCATAATATTCCAAAACTAATCAATACATCATTAGTGAGGCTCTCATGAACAATCTGCGCAAACAACATCAGATCTCCCAGCTACAGTGTGTGACCTATGAACTCTGAAATAAAAGCCTTTTTATGTTATGCACGCCAATGCATTAAATGCAACAACACAGCAAAAATGTTGCAGGCTGTGATGTGATGCACATAGATCAAGCATTGCAACACAATGCGCAAAGATCAAACAAATCGCAACTTTGATCCCGTATGTGGCTGATGTTTCCTAGTGCAGTCAATGACATCACAAACATTTTAAAACAGTATGATTTACAGGTTATGGGGGTCCTGTCTGCATTTGTACTGTTCATCTTTCTTGCTATGAAGAAATGACAAAGAATGAAAACAATGACTGGTGAGTTACACAGTGCAATAGCCAAACTAAATTATTCTAGTGACTTAACAATGTTTTTAGAAAGGTTTTTAAAAATATTAAAACACTACAAAAGAACTAAAAAGAACATTTCAAGAACTTTCAAAATAACATTTTAACGATTAATACTTAATGGAAACATTGGGGAAACATTTTTAAAACCTACAATTGTTAGCTGAGATATTCACTTTCAATCACTTTCTGATCTTAATACAAATGTATTCTTGCATGTTTTCTCACTCCCATAAAGGTCCTACTCTCCCCCCCGGGCCCTGGCAGCCTACGTGGGTATCCAGACCTCAGACCCAAGGCTGCTTATTAAAACAATACACAACTTTATTTTGCCCCATCCCTTAACTACATGACGAGGGAGGTGACTGTTGTCTGAGTGACTGGGATCATAGAGTTTATTCATACAACAACGTACCATCTGTTATATTGATTCAAATGGCAGAAACTCTCAGTTTAAACCTCAATCTCTCACTACTGACCTATTTTCATTCTTTTTTTCTTTCTTTCTTTACCCTCCATCCAAATCACTCGCTCCTTCACGCCTCTTGAAACAACACGATCCATCATCTTCTGTGCTGTTTAAACCTGGTTTCCTCATCAGCATCAGCTCTTCTGCGTATCAACACCTTCTGACGAGTGTGTCAGCCAAACCAGAGGTGACAGGCCGAGGGCGGATTGGTATGTGTGTGGATTTGGAGGGCATAAACATAACTGTGCACGCAATAACACATTTTCATCATCCTTTACTCACCCTGATGTCAGTCCAAACCTGTATGACTTTCTGTGTGGAACGTAAAAATGATTTTTTTTATAACAAAAAGGAGAGCCAGAAAATTCTGAGTAAGGGATAGGGCTATCAAGCTTCGAAAATGACATAAAATCATCACAAAAATAATATTAAAGATTCAAATTTAACCAGATCAGTTTAAATTATTTATTGCCAAACAGAATAAGACAGTTCTTGAGTTTAACACACTGATTTGGTTAAAAATCCTGGGGCACTATGGAGTCCTACATGACATCTTTGGCTGCTGTGATTGGCCACTTCCTATAGAACTGTTTATTAATAAGAGAACTATAGCATGGCATCTCACAAACACACATAAGAAACAAAGCAAATATACAGTTATACACCGCACTTGTATGTCCAGGATGAGAGCAACACAAACACACACATCACCAAAAGGTTCATAATGAATTCTTTAATAACCATCATAAATCCTGAATGTTCCTGACAGGCTGTATGTAGCTCTTACATTCCTTAGGGCACCGTGCCACTCCTGAAGCTTATTACTATCCCATTCCCAGGAGACAGACAGAGTGACAGAGAGTGAGAGAGAGAGAGAGAGAGAGAGAGAGACAGGAAAGGCCCCAGCAGTCTGACCCCTGCAGAGAGTGTCTGTCTCTCTCCACTTCTTCTCCTCTGTCTCCGTCTTCATGGCTCACAGCAAAGACATTTTATTCCTCACACTTTTTTTGGACCCCCTACACACACACGCAGACGAGCGCTTGTGTCATATACGTCTTGTCTGGGTTTTGGTTTTCAAACGGGTCCTCCTAAAACAATTAAAAATAGACCTGCTCCAATATATGTCACAAATACATGTATAAGCTTTTAAAGCAACATTATATTTCTTTATGAATTCCTGTAAAATGTTGCACTTAGTTTTAAAATTGTTCAGATGTTTAAATATTTTGACGTGACGTGTAGGCTAAGTATAGTAACCCAAACTGGAAATTTGTCCTCGGTGTTTAAATGATTCTTTGTACACTTGTACACTAAATAGGTCATAACTCTGTCATCACATTAATCAGGAAGGGAGACGGTACAACATGCTGTAACATGATCTAAACGTAAACAGTCTGACAATTATTCACTCATCACCCTTCATTATCATTATCTTCCTCTTTGTGAACCCCAGCACAGAATCGAGTTCAAACTCTGCACAGCAACCAATAGCGTGACAGGAAGCAGGAAGTCTGTTCGCATTAAAAATTCAGTTAATGTGTTATCGACAGCTGAAACGTCTGGCCATGCATAAAAAACTCAATATCAATCTAATGAACCTTACAGAAGAATTCACAATCACTCAAAGTTGAAACTTTAAAATCCAACCTCAGACATAAAAGTAACAGATAAAATTAAATATATTTCGCGGAAATATATCTGCAGCACTGCGACTAAAAAGTGTAACTTAGCCATGACTTCAAAAAGATGGCTAACAAAAATAAGGCTCAGAAATTTAAGTTTCATCTTCTTTAAAAAGATATTGGAATAACTATATATTTAAACCTATCTATATATTTAAGCTGTGTCTTTTATTTGCATCCCCACCGTGGTTTAATCCAGTGTTTGACTCGGGTTGGACACATGTCTCAGTTCTGATCTGCTTGTCTGATAAAATTCTCTAAGGAAAGCAGGTCGGTCAGGAGCTCCATAATTCATCAGCGCACACAAATCCAGTTCTGTAATAACTCCATCCAATCAATATCTACAAATGTTCAACAATGTGCCAAGCACAGCGATTCATCATAAGTGCCATCGTAAGTTGTTTTTCCACACCGTTTAATTCTTGGCTGAGTGGAGCACAATGTTTGACAGTGACAAAATGACTCATGCCAGAGTAGTGGAAAATTCAACGTGACCTTAACAATTTACTCCATAAAATGCCACAGTAAATATCATCAAGTACTGTATTTACTGTATGAACAAACATTCATGAACATTCTTTATCAGCCACGCTCGTGGGTTTGATTCCCAGGAAATAAACATAGCAATAAAACGTTTTGAAAATAAAAAGCCTAAATGCACTTTGGATAAAAGTGTTTATGCCAACTGCATAAATGTTCCATGCCAGATCCAGACACATCAACTGTCTTAACCTCACTGCCCCGAGATTAGCAGCAGCATAAACAGACTGCAGCGCTACCAAGCAACATTGTTCTAATGTTTAACACAGTTACCACAATCACCTCAAAATGGTGTCTAATGATCCAAAATTAGCACCAATAATTAGAGCTCTCCTGGGTCAGAAATCTCCCTTATAATTAGGAGGTTTAAATAGCTTTGGGTGGCCACATTGGCACAGTGTAAGTGGTAGCGAGAGAGAGAATAAGTGTGTGTGGGTGTGTGTGTGTGAGACGGGGGGGCCACATCCTCATAATTGCTCCAATCCGAAGCCAAAGCGCACATACATAAAGCCACATAAAGATTTGTGTGGGTGGGGTAGAGTGGAAAAGACGAGTGTCGGGGGTCTGGCATTGTGCTTTGGAATAATCTGCAATATTATACTCGCATAGGAAACCATACAAGCACAAACAAAGGTCACAATAAAGTTGAGTGACTGACCAACAGCCATCAGGAGGGAATATTACAGAGGGGGAATTCTAATGAGTGTCAACAGGGAGGAAAAACAAACACAGATGAAGACGAGACGGTTCAGAGCCAGGCCAAAGCTATCAAAGACTACACCACACCGCTGCGTCTCAACTGGGGTGTGTGTAGAAAAACATGTCCCCTCTGGCCCATAGTCAATACACTTTCTTTGAACGAGTTTGTTTGATTTTTGCCCCTAACATTGTGTCTAAGATCTTTTATTGTGTTTCACACGTAAAAGTCATAAATCAGAATTTTTATTTTATTTTAAACTGAGTCAAAGTATAAAAAAAAAACAAGCTACTATGATTAGCCATTGATCATCAAATAACATGAAAAAACACTTGATTATGTTTTTGATTATGATTATGTGGGCAACATCTAAACAAAAAGAAACATAATTTCGTCCCCACCCTAATGTCTGCTGACATTTCATCAGTGCCGGCTGACATGCAAGGTGCTCTAAATTTAAATGCATCAAACTGTATTTGATTATGTTTATTGCCATCTTAGCTGAAGCCATTTTACCTTGAAATGTAATTTGATTGATATAATATAATTAATTACATTACATTACTCTGAAAGTTTTTCTGTCCTTGCCACCACACAAAGAATTGCAACTCGAAATTTCAGCTCAGGTAAATTAAATATTTTTGTTTAGCAACGCTGTCGTTTATAAATGGCGATACGAGGGGTCTCTCAGCATTGGTGGGTCAGCTTCCTGAACACAGTGATGTCATCAAACATCATCTCTTGTTCTGTGTGCATGCACAAGGTCACCTTGAGCGTCGTTCCCCTCCTCCATCTCACCCTCCCTCAGTCAATCTCTCTCCTATATCAGCCAGAATATTTCATGCCTCGCTTAGGGAGATCCTTCCTATCAAGTAACATAACGACAGTGTGTCGGGAGAAACACACACACTTTAGCACAGGTTTGTGTGTGTGTGTGTGTCTGGTATTTTGCATTCAAGACAGAAGCCGAGTCCAAAATCAATAAGACTGACAAAAGTTGAACTGAGGACACAGAAAACAATAATTGGACAACACTAGATCCCCTTAAATATGTATGTTAAATACACAATAGCGTTTCATTGGCAACAATTTTTTCATGTTAATCTATATAATCTATAATATGCTATATTAAATAATTAATGTCACAGTCAAGCACGTTTTGATTCATCATTCATTGAAATTCTCTCATTATTCTACATGGTTCATATTTAACGGTAAATAATCCGTAAGCTCACAATTACATCCGTGTGTGTAAACAATACAAGAGTTTCCTCTTCAGTGATACGTAACGCCTCGTAAAACACCGTAACATCAAACCGGTGTGTGTGAAGATGATACGACACATACAAACCTTTTCTGTGAGGTCACACGCCCGCCACAACTGGGTCACTAACATTTAACAACACTGAAACCAGACAGTCACACACAAGTTGAATTTCTGCATGTAAACGTTACCCAATGAAGCACTTTGGGTACAATTAAACAACGCAGCAGTAAAGTTTGAGTAAAGAAAACAGAGCTGAAGGTAAACTTTGCCATTTGGACCCGAGTGTGTTTGTTCGGAGCGGTATTGTGGCCAGCCAGCATTCTGTCATAAAGCTTTGTTCATAACTGTGACCAATAATCTGTTTTCTATGGAACTGAACTGTGTAACAGCTGAGGAGTCCGGCTGAGAACGCTGGAGTCGGCTAATCTGCGGCCCTAATGCAGTTAAAAGGCCTGGAATGAAAAACAGACACACAGAGAGACAGAGGAAGGGAAATGAAAAAGAAAAATGAAAGAGAACAAAGAAAAAAGACAAGAATAGGAAAGAGGGATAAAGAAAAGGAAAAAGAAAGGAAAATTAAAAGAGAAAAGAGAGAAAAGACTGGTTTGTGGAAAGATGGGTAAAGGTATAAGCAGGCCAAACACTCAGCTTGAGTTTTATTGGATATCTAAACCTCACTGCAGCCAAAGCATTAAAATCCAAAACACATTTTCCCTTGAAGAGACCGGGAGCCAAACAAACCCTGATCTACTGCCGCATACGGAACAAGAGCAGACACACAGACAGACAGCGATGGATGGATGAGAAAGCACTGCTTCCTCCCACTCCAGAGTCCAGAGTTTAAGACATCCTGTACTCAAGTGCCTCTTTTTTCCCTTCCTAAAAACTCTACCCTCTTCTGTCAAACGGTTGTGTTCCTCAGCTGTGTTTTTGGCTGATTTGTATTCTGGTTGAGCAGGAGGAGACTCAGAGCTGTGGTCAGCTGCACCGTGGCTCTCCGCCCTCCTCTGGGCCTTAAATCAGAACCGGCCCACCTGCCTTCAACACAACAGATCTGCCTCCAGAGGAGGGTGGAGGCTGAGGAACACGCAGGCCTGGATTCAGAACCATCCAGCCTGCTAGATACGAGCGCAGTTGGCCGCTACACACCAGTCTCACTCATTAATCAGATAATGTGTTGTTATTATAACCGGAATTCCCCTGTAACCCGACAGCAGTTTATTCTCCAAACTGTCTGAATGATGAGCTTCACTAATATAAATCCAACTACAAAGAGCCAGACAGAGAGACAGAAGAAGAGAAACAATGAAAATGGGACAACAAGGCCTTAGGGAGAGAAATTATTAGCGCAGCAGTCCATACGTGTATATGTGACTTTGAAACACATTTAACTTCCATATTGTGATGTCAAAATCACACAGGAAAGTCAGTGTGGCATTATACAGAACAGGACTTTTATCCGTTAAGATGTGATTGTATTGTATTGTATTTAGAAAGAAATACTTCTATTGGTTAATATTATTTTTCCACATAAAAAAAATATTGGTTGCATCAGAAACAACGCTAATACTTTTTAATAAATGATAATAAAAACATTTTTGATTTGAGCACAACAAGTAAATAGGGTCAAATTTAATGTCATGTTCTATTTATGGGTTAATTCACCAAAAACTGAAAATTCTGTCAAAATAACTCACCATCATATCTTTCCAAATCTGTATGACTTACTTTCCCATGCATAACATTATAAGAAAGATAAGAACATTTTTACAATAATTACACTGCCTTTTTTTCATACAATGAAAAAACAGAAATGACATCAGATTTAGGTACCCATGTGCACTTGTATACTGCACATCTATACTGCTACTGTATATAAACACATGTAGATAAAGCCAGCAGGCTGTATAAGACATTAATCCTGAGGTTACATCCAGTGTGCAGTATTCTCATATTCCTGCAGCCAGAAAGAATGAGAGCAGATACAACCACGTTCCCCAGTGTCCTGCCAAATCCAGTTCAGCCTCTGTCTCTCTCCTCTAAACACACTTCTCCTCCGGCCCATCACTAAACCAATTCACCATTCAACCGCATACTAACAGCAGCCCGGACAAAAGCTCTGTAGATTTCTACAGAACTGAAACACACGTATCAGAAAGTCCAACACATGCTCTGATTTCTATTGTTGGTACGTGATGACATTTTAAATTTGTAAATAAAAACATACATTTAAAAACTGAAAATTATGTAACCAACTTACATGTTTCACATTCTTTCTAAAAAGAAAGCGTCACTACAACTTCTGATCAACCTAAACTATCTATACAAAACGTTTGATTTATTAAAATAATCCAGTTATAGCCAATCATTGCAATACAAATTGCAATTTTGTATTAATTTCGAATTATGGTGCAGCCCTAATTTAGTTACTGGAGTCCACTGGCAGGAAGACCCAGTTAAATATCAAAAATCATTTACATAAACCATGCAGAAAAAGCACCATCTAGTCCTCATCCCTGTCTCTGAAATAACCTGCGTATTAACCCCTATACAAGCCACTCTCAGCCCTATTGTGGTGGTACAGTCATCCACGCTTCACCACCTATTACCTCATTCTGTGATGTTACCCAGCCTTACTGTGTCTGACATGAGCCTCAACGGACCAGCGTTTTGATCTGTCATGATACACAACTCATCTCTCAGCCTACAGTATAGACTACACTGCTGTTACTGTCTTTTTTTCTCTTGTACAGTCTGACGGTTGGGTTTGACAGCTGGAGAATGGAACAGAGTATCATCAAGCCCAAAGAAAATAAAAAAATCTCTGTCCCGGGCTTTATGGGATGGGCTGGAAAGGAGGGGGAGCGCGTGGCTGGTGAGGGTGACAGATCCTATTACAGTCAGACAGACTAATACAACACTGTCCTCCATAACAGCCTCTTAAACAAAGAGTCCAAGCTAATCATAGATATAAAAAGCTATTTTTTTCATAAGACAATCAAACTGCAGTTTTTGTGTGATGTGAAGGGCTGTAATAAGATATATTAATAATTTAACATTACAGGGAAGAAAAGGAGGAGATAGAAACAGAAAAATAGCTCATGGAAAAGTGTTACTCCTTGTACAGCAATACATACAAAACACAGAGCTATAAATGAATGTGGACAGCAAACAGATACTTTAATGGAAACTGATATTGAAAACTTTAGATTTAGCAGAATTTGGAGTCAGAGTTTGGAGACTCCATATCGGAGACACAAAAGACAAATAATTCCCATTAAATCTGACTAAAGGAAACAGTTAAGATATTAAAGAAAACTGGTTTAAAGACAGTGACTTTCTTTATTATGGGGCAGGAGAAACAAACATGAAAAGTTCAAGGGGGAAAACTGTCTGGTGAGAGCAACCATTGGTTTGGGTTCCCCCTCTGCTCTTAAAAATAATTCAATTATGAGGGGACCCCCGGTGTCGTTAGGGGACAAGACTTTGATCTCCTCTCAGTTTTCCCCTCGTTTGGTCGAAAACCCAGAGGCACTTCGCAAAGGTGCGAGTGAAGTAATTGGCTGCAAGCGCTCTAGATTCAAAGCAGCTGTTCACATTTCATGAGGGAGTTGTTCTAGCTGAAATCAAAGAATGCTTCATTAAGCCACAAGAAAGAACAATCTGGAATGTCTTAGTTTTATCAGCAAAGGTTGATTTAAATCATGCACATAGTGCAGTTGAAGAAACAAAAGGTACTGACCATGCAAAGAGTTGCATTTTCATAAACAAAATAAAAATAAAGCAGAGAAGCATTTGTTAAGTTTGCTTCAATACACATTACAAAAATGACACATGAAATGTAATACACGGAGGACAGCTCACCCAAAAATGAAAATTCTTTCAACATAGAAGAAGATATTTTGATGTCTCAGTGATTGTGTCCACACAATGCAAGTCAATGGGTGCCACTGTTTTTTGGTTACGAACATAATTTAAAATATCTACTTTTGTCTTCCATAGGGAAAAAGTCATACAGGTTTGTAACAACATAGAGGTGAGTAAATTATGTTAAAAAAACAAAAACACGAATCCGGATTATGCTGTGTTTGACAACATGGATTTACACTATAATGTGAAGTGAAAAGGGAGTCATATTCAATTTGAATGGAAATACTGTTTTCTTGTCTAAATTGCCCAACTTGTAACTGCTACAGTCCTCCTTCTGTCAAAAAAGCCAAGCAAACAGAACAGCTGTAGTTTACATAAGCAGTGAATCAGTGCAGGGTGGGCCTCTCTAATGCCAGCTTTCTCCTGACTATTTTTTCTCTGTGTGCATCTGTGCACAGCGACAAAAACTTCTGTGCACTGGGCACATGCGACTTCACAAAACACACACGCTCAGACCTCACACACGTGTCAACGTGCTCCGGAAAGGGTTATGAGGCCGTGGTCTGGGTGGACCGGGCCAGGGCGACGGGGTGAGGACGAGCAGCTCTTCCTCAGAGGGTGGGGTCACTGTCCATTCCATGATCCTGGTCATACACTGCTGGGCCAGTACACAGCCCATGCCAGTCCGAGCGGCGCTCCACTCCAGGAAACACTCTGCAGGGGTTTTGGCCATCTGTGCCTGGCCTAGTGTATCAGACAGGCCAGCTGCTGTATACCTCTGACCTGCCTGCTTTCCAGATCTATTACTACAGCATCCGACATACATCCACAGCTCAAGTGGGCATAAACAGCACATTTTATTTTGTGCCCATAATTTGCCCAGTGAAACTACAAATGAATGATTTTAGTTCCATGAATAAGTAACTGCCTAAACAACTTGAACAAATATAAAAATTCTCTCTCCAAATACCTTCTGCTGTATTGCTGAGGAACCCTGGAGCATAAAAAACACCAATCAGTGGCTGACTAGTACCTCTCCACCCCCTTTACCCCACAGCAGGAGAGAAGGTAACCAAAAGGGTGTGAAAAGGTGGTCTTCTCTACTAGCTTCTATACTCTGACAGGGTATTTGGCAGAAATTTACTCTCTTTCCCCCCCCAACACTGAGAGCGATAGAGCAAAATGACTCTAAAATAACTCTGTTTTTTTCTTTTCTATCATCCCATTTTCCACTATTTACCTAAACTGTGCCAGTTTTATACTAGCATTACATTTTAGTTTCTTTTTAGAAAACACAACAAACACAACTATCTTTAAAGTGGAAGTCTTCTATTTTGTGGTACTGTGGATTCAGCACAAGAACAGCCCAGCGGAGACACACGAATTAGACAAATATTCTGGTTGTGCTTCTCTTCTGGTTAAAAAACGCCCGTCTAAAAATATGGGCGTGACCTCAATGCGGTACTGCTGGACAATGAAAACACTGAGCAGAACCCACACCTACATTCCTGTCCACACACCTCTCTATCTCGTTTTTGTAACGTTACATATAATATCAAAAACATTATTTTAAGTTGTCGGTGGAATGTTTTAAAAACATTACAGAATTTAAAAAGTTTGAATAACGTTTTTAGCACCAAGCAATAACGTTAATAAAATCCCAGAATTTTTAAAACAACATTTTTAACGTTTTTGCTACTTAATGTAAATGTCAAGGAAATGTTCTTACAACTTATAATTGTTAGCTGGTAATCTACTCACCATGAATCTTTTCTTAAACATTGTGTAAATTTTTCCCCTGTGTTTTCCCTGTGCAAGTGTTTCCACACATGTTAGCCGCAGTCCGTTTCCAGCTACCTGAAACACAAGCTTTACCGTAAATGTCACGGATGAAAAGCCCTGCGTCAACTTCCACGAGGACTTATGCAACCACGCCAAACATGCGCTGCCGTAAACCTGGACTTTTAATGAATGACTGATGTTTTCTTGGATATTTGTGTGAGAACTTTCTGTTTTCTGTTGTCTCTGTGACTCATTCCTTCACCCCAAAGCTGGCAGCTACTGATTTGTAAAGCACGGAAAGACATTTCGTCCTGGATGGCCACTTCAATATACCAGAGGAGCATCGGGAAACGATTACAATTGCATTGTTGTTTACAGAAGGCACACAGACTGTGAGAACAGGCCCATGAGGAACACGATGAAAAGAGGGAGGCAGAAAACTCAGCAGATGGGCCTGATTCTGTGTCCTGAAATGATGTTGTTATTAAAACATTTCTGGATTGTTGTTTTTGCAAAAATTAACTGAAGGATGACAAGGTTAGACTGGTAATTAGGAAACGGGTGAACAGCGATGCTAAAGTCTTTGAGAAGTGAGTGGTTTTCTGACCTCACAGCCGCATGTGCAAACACACACGCATGCATTTCTAAGACTGTTCACACCATTACGCAACGGGTGAGAGAGTTCTTCCTATCAGTGCCTCTGCAGCCCCCACAGCTCCACATCTCCACTGATGCGAAAGACAGCATCTCAGTCCACTATTCCACCATCCTCTGTTCCTCCCATACAGCACAGTGGACTTATTTTCCTTCCTCTGTAAAAGATTGTGTTTCAAAGAAACATTCTAGGCAATAAGTCAAAAGATAACATCTGATAGCATTTCTGTCTGGGCAGGATTATTTGTATTCTATAATAAAGAAACATCACAGATGTGGTCTATTTAAAGGTGCAATCTGTAACTTTTTGGGGGTTAAAATGAATAAAAACAGTTATTGAGCAAATACACAACAAATCAAAACCTCCATAACTTACTGCGATTAGTTTATAATAATGATTTATAATTTGAGCTGTTGCATCCAATTTCCAAGGAAATGTCAGTTTGACTTAATTTAACTTCACCATAATAAAAAGTTTGCAAAACACGCTGCAATTTTATGTTTTAAACAGAGATGGCAGTAGAGAGGCATAAGTTACAGACTGTAGCTTTAATATCTCAATTGTTTCTGGCACACAGCAATGAGATTAAATGGAAACTCTTGCTTTTGTATCTCAGATATTTCTCTTAAAGAAAACAGACCCATAAATCTGCAATCTGCATTCAAGTCAATATTATTTAAGATTTCAAAATGAGCTAAAACAAATAACAAATAATAATAAAATACAACTGAATACAACAATACAACTCCATTGAATCTGAGTCATGAACAAGCAACCTCAGAGCAATACAACTTTCTTCTGAGATACTGTTACACTGACAATAACCTGTGAGGCCTAAAAGTGCTTTATTCACAGTTCTGACACCATCTCGAGCCTAAATGTTGCTAGGAACTGCAGGTAACTGGTGCAGCCTTCAAGCTACATCTATGTAATTAAATACAATCATTTACAAGACAAACACACATGAGCCCTACAACCACATTGTAATTTCTGTTTTCTTTAAGGCCTGACTTTCAAGGTTTGGAGCACGTCAATTAAAGAATCTTAAAAGAATCATAACTATAACTGTAAAAGCTGTCGGTTTCATTTTATTATGACTAAAATCACATTACATCAAAACTACACCCTATAAATCATATATTGGAACTTCCTAGTAGGACTTAAAGACAGCATTTTAGAACAGCAATCCACTGTGTTTAAATATACCAACTTTCCACTATGATTGTTTTGTGCTAACTACGAAAACAAAGTTCAAAGTTACGTTGATTTTTAAAGCAACACAGTTACGTACGAGCACAAAGCAACACAGAACACACAGACCTCAGCGGGAGTCTATCTGTCTTCACCAGTTCCCTGTGTTATCTCACTACTGCACAAAGAGAATCTTCCTGGCATTTGAATGGACACGTCGTGCCAACACCCTCCGGGTCTGTCTGCTTCACACCAACGTGAGGTTCACCTCATCAGCTCGAAGCTTTGAGATTTCAAGCCTGCTTGCCACATGACACTGCTTCCCTACAGCCATCCTGATAGCCGATGTCACTCTCTCTGCTTCCTGGCAAGAAAGCTAGTTAAAAGATACCGGCGACTACAGGAGTAAAACGCTGCACTTTGTCCAAGTCTACATTTAAGTGAGTTAGGCCTTCAAAATCAGTTTAAAATTGGAAAAAGCAGCCTATGAGTATATATTCAAATACTATGGCCTATAAATATTTAGAAAAAGAAGGCTGCATGTAGTTAATATACATCAGTGCCAATTTTCACTCCCCCTGCTAAACTGGGTCTTTGTCCTGCTAGAGAGATTCCCCCAACAGCATGTGACACTTAGCTTTTCAGCTCCTGTCCTGCACACACACACTCACACACACACTCATACACACACACTCATACACACACACTCATACACACACACTCATACACACACACTCACACTCTTTCTGACCTCATGATAATAAATTAGCTTGTCTGGTTAATTACTCTACATCTATGGCCTCATTGGTCCACACTAACTAGCTGCAGCAAGAGGCTGCCATGGTGTCTGACTGATGCAGACAAGAGCATAAAATAAAACTGGACAATAGCTCGAGACAGGAAGTATGCAGACTGACAGAACAGGGATTAAACAGAAGAACAAGAGAATATAAAGGGAGAAAGGTTCACTGATCTGGCATAATTAACAAAAGCTCTCATGTGATTTAAATGCACACAAAATTTCACAGTAATAGTGTGAGGCCAGAGTTGTATGTACTCAGTTCAACTACAAATTGCTAAGCAGTGTACCAGCTTGGTTATGATGTCATCTGACATTCACTGTATACTATACACCAAGTACACAACACATTAATATTTTCTGTGCTACACACTGAAATGACAATTTAGCTATTTCATTTAAACCCACTAAGCCCCTACATTTTTGCCAGAACTCAGGCCAAAATGCAAAACAGTATTAAAAATAACAAGCATTTGTAAAAGTTCATCAGAGTTTATAGTCATCATTACTCACCTAGATCTCCATGGTAACTGTTGTCATGGGAAGCCCTGCTGGAAGCAACAGAGTCTCCATCGTGGGGCCAGATTTGTCCTGTTTTCCGCACGCCTACAATTGTGGCCTCGGACACCACAACATGTTGCTGCCTGTGTCGTTTTTGAGTTTGAGGTGTGGGGGGGCTGCTGCTGTCAAATGAGTGCTGAGAATTCTGGGAGTTTTGAGAGGGTGATCGACTCTTTTCACGAAGGGGTCGGCGGTAGGCCGTTGTAGGACTGGGGGACACGTGACTGGACTGTCCTGAGGAGAAGTCTTCCTCACTGGATGTTAGATTCTCATTGGAGCTGCAGTCTGGTGTGTAGCCACCTCCCCCACCCCCAACATCCTCAAAACTTCCAGGTGAGTAGGACCTCCTCGGCCAGGTGAGGAGATGGTCGTCACTTCCTCCATGGTCTCTCATAGTGACCCTACCATCACCACCTTCTGACATCATACCTCCAACGTAAACACTGGTATATGGCTGAAAGTCTGATGGTTGCCATGGCGGCGGTGGTGGTTTACCTCCGTTAGGTCTGGCAGCACTGTCTCTACTGTATCGAGGGCTGGGTTCTCCATCCTCACACTCAGCATCATAGCCACAGGTGTTTTCGGTAGAGCGCCCCCTGTAGACAGGTCTGGTGCGTAGATCGCCAGCCACCGTAGCAAGGTTGCCAGGCAGTGAGTGAAGAGACCTTTTCCGTTCCATTTGCATGGCTTGGTTCCCAAGAGAGCTAATCTTGTCTGAAACCTCCCGGTCATTGACTTTCACTAAGCCCCTGTCGTGATGAAACTCCACGTTGGTGTAGAAAGGTTTTTCCTGGCCTCCCTTGCCATCACTGGCTGAGTGCGAGTTGGCACGTTTGATCCTCTCAAAGTTTGATCGTAAGGCAGCCACCCCAAGCCCCATGCCTGGCTTATCTTTGAGGGACGGATCTGAGGGGAGTTCCTTGTCAGGTGGTGGATGGGGCCTTCGAGGGGAGACCCCGCCCCTCTGTGTGGATGGCGAGAGTCCATCTGCCTCACTGCATGGCCCTGCTTGGTGTCCCTCAAATGCTGATTGTAGCTCTAGTCCATCACCGTGTGACACTGACTTCCTAGCAGGGGGAGGTCGTGGTTTTGCTCTGGTCTCCCCCACAGGCTGAAACCTGCTGCGCTCAGTCTGCCCATGCTCTTGTGCGTGGAGATGTTGAGCATCAGCCCCTACAGCTTGCTGGTCCCCTTCATTCATGTAAGGCGGCTTTCGAAATCCCCATCTCTGCCTGTCATAGCTCTTTCTTTCCTTGGCCAGCAGCGTCTGAAGATAGATCATTCGGAAACGCTCTTTGTTCACCTCCATTTCCAAACGTCGTATGGACGCTTTACATTTTTCCAGCTCTTGTTCGATGCCCCCAACAGACCTCAGCTCCATCTTTGGGGGCTCTGATTCTGGAAACTGCGCTTTCCAGGCTTCAATGAAACCCACAGGCTCCACCATTGTTGGCATGAACTGTATCTGCTCACACTGCTGTGGAAAAAAAAAATCAAATTGGTCAAGAAACTCGCTGTCAACTACCTCAAACTAAGTGGGAATTTTCCCCAAGCTGGCCAAATGTGAACAAAGTATGGAAATTAGGCAATTCCCGTTCATAACAAGGGGAAACTGAAATAGCACGCAATGGGAATGTTTACAAAACATGACTTGTCAGGCATTGTCGTCAAAAGTCTCGCTTTTCCAAGACGGTCGAGTCCTTCAGCAACGGAGCGAGCGTCGTGCAGCGCGTCGCGCGGAAACAATGAAGACGCGCGCGTGCTCATCATTCCGACGACACCGCTCGCGAATTATCACGCGCACCAATCTCGGACCCCCAGCACAATGACAGCATCTGTTCTCCAGCGTGAACAAAATACTCCTTGGCGAGAAAAATTGGCTTTTAAAATCTAGCTAGCAGCTTATTCCTGTATTATTCCTGCTGTCCCGAGCTCATAATGTAATAGATGTATATACATTTAAATCACCGTTATTCCAAAGCCCTTTGTGCCGCGTCTGTGGCTAATGACAATTAAAAACATAAACAAATAAAAGCATAAATGTACAGAAAACGCTTCCTCGGTTGGTTGTTCAGCTGTTTGTTATGTTGATGATATTTTAAGAGTCGCACGATTATCCCATTTTGACGCTGATCGCTCGCGCGTGCACGTTACGCGAGTCTGCTGCCTCTGTTTGAACAGCACCGAGAGCTGCTGCAGGAAGGGGCGGGGCTACGCCGCATGAGTGACAGCTCTCACAGCACGGGCTCCGTTTAAAGTGACAGACCGTAGACGTGGTTTAAACCTCAAGTTTTCTTGCGTTACGATGAATAAAGTCTGTTTTTGTTGAAACCGCGTCGACTTGACATGCTTATGCAGACTTTGACTGTGTGAGAAAACACGCATATACACACGAATCATTATTGGCTTGAATATGCCATCACGTTTATAATTCAAATTACCTCCCATACTTACATGAAAAGTAATTATTATACACATACAGGAAGAAACAGAGACTATGTAGATATGCACACGTGTCTTTGGTATTTTCATATTGTTGAATTGGAAACAGTGACACCATGAGTGTCTCATCTGTTGCAAAGTGATATAATATCAGAAAGCGTACAAACGTGCATTATATTATGACATACTCCACTAATGCAATGAAATGCATAAATTCATTGGTTACGTAAAGGTTGCAGCTGTGTTAACAGGCTAAATACGATGATGTCATTGTAATTGGACCGACATAGTTTGTCTCTGTCGCCTTCAAGTGTTCAATATAAGATGTTACAGCTGTGAGAGACAGTTGCGTTTTTATTATAAGGACATCTACAGCTCAAATAATTAAAAACAACGTTGTGGTTTAAGACTGTAGTTCATTACAATAAGGTCTTTACGCATTGCATAAACATTATTTCTATGTTGGCCAATAACCAATCAGATAATTGCATTATAGACTGACAACGCAGGCGATTCGGATTTTTACTAGACAATTTGGATATTTCTTCGGTTCACATTTATTTATTAAATCCATTCAAATAAGAAAAGCAAATGTGTTGTCACGCTACTTCCATAATAAACACAACACGAACTGCTAAAATTAAACTGGCGAGTTTTATTTGTAAAATGCGTGTATTCATATCATACCATTTAGAAGCAATGTACACAGCGGGTTGTTATATAAATATAGATCAAATTATTTGGCTAATTACAACCGAAGGCATGCATTATACTATAATACATGTATATATAAAACTATGACCATTTACACACAGAAGAAAAACTCTGCTTGCATCAGGCATTGTTAAACATTTTATCTTCATGCAGGGTAGAGGGCTGATGTTTGCTTCCATACACATTTAATATCATTTTTTATTGAACTACTATTCGTTATTGAGTCATTGTTAAATCTCTTATCTGACCATTTTTCCTTTATGCCCTTTTTACAGGTGACTGTGTTCCCTGCACACTTAACATGCAAGTTCTAATCCACTCACAAAAATCATGCACAACACAGAGGTTTGAGGCTTCATGACACGAGCAGAGGGCAGGAAAACAGACCTTACCAAAGACATTATTAAATAAATATTTAGCCAAGTCAGAATGATACAAATGAAGATGCCAGTATGGTTGTTTTCTTAAAAAATGTTGTTTATAATGTATGTCTTCTTTTTTAAAATGATAACATCCAAATTCAGTTCCTGAGCAAGTCAGACCACAGTGTACGGACCATTCTAATAAAAACTAATGATGAATATTATTAACATTTAATTTTCTAAACAAGCCTGATATAAAGTTAAAGTAACAAACTGAAATCATCAGGCCACTACAGTGGACTCAAAAGTAATTCGTTTATAATATAGACTTAGTAAAATACACTAAATCAAATGTTGATACAGTTGCATTAAATAAATTTAGCACAGTTGGTCCAATACAACAGCAAATATATTCAGATAACTGGAGGCTTTGGGACACTTAATGTGCAGCAGGCTGGTGGAAAGAGCTCAGTGGAGGAATGCATTGCGGTCAATTTAGGGATACTTACTTAAATAAAAGCCCACTGAGACAAGGGCAGAGTCAGAAACATGCATCTATTACAAGCAAGTAGAGATCTATGTAATATCATTAAGACATTTAATGTTGCAAAGCTCTATTTAATTGAAAAAAGTACTTTGTACCGTTTGGTATATGAGCTGTGTACAAATATACAGGCCTCCACCAGACCGGTAAGAGGCTGCTTCACAAGGAAGCTCCACCCAGCCGTCAGTCTTGCGCTCAGCTGTGTAATTCTATTTGTGTACATCTCATTATTCAAGTATATGTGCTCCTAAAACCTGCCAGGTTGCATTGTTGAAACAGAACAGCTTGCAAAATGAAGACACGTGTTTTAATTCAATGGTTCATATCAGTGTATTTGTTTTTTAAGTAGAAAAAAATGTTGCGTGAAACATTTTGGTTTTGCATTGTAAAATTCTGGTTTTGAATGCAACACCTTTAACTTTATTAGCCAAATTTTCTACTCCTTCCACTCAAACCTTGATAACCCACCCCTCCTACCAACCGGTAACATTTACATCTTTTGTCCAGCCCACTCTCCATCTCAAAAAAAAAATCCAAAATTAAGTTAATGCAAGTCATTCAATTATAAAATACAATGAAAAAAAAAACTTAAAACATATTAGTGAGGGTCAAAAGAACCGAGTTTTGTTATCATCACAGGCCTAATAGAGGCACAACACATGCAGCTGATGTCTAAGGTGTACAAGCCGTGTGTAAAGCAAAGTGGGAGAAACCACCAGAGAGAGTCTGACAGGCCTGAGGTAGCTGCACTCTGCCTAGTGCAGAAAAACTGGCTTCACTAATCAAAAGTGTCGGGTAATAGTGGAAAACAAAAGAAATGCACCACCAAATGTGAGCTATTACACACAGGAAGGACTTACAGGTACAAATCATAAATGTAAACCCATACGCAACGCATGCAAGTACAAAACATGCAGCTTTCATCCTCATTTGACTTTGTTGCATTAAAACATTCAGCTCCACACTCTCTTTCCCATGATGCTTTGCAACACCATGCATGTCCATTGGCTCTGGGTGACATTGATGCCAGAGACACAAGGTAAACATTAGTAAATAGTTCTTCTGTCCTATTCTCTCTCTCTCTCTCTCTCTACTTTATCCCACTATACTCTTTTATCAAAATGAAAAAAAACAACATGAACAATTGCATAAAATAGTGTTACATGTTTGTACACAAGCACTTTCAGCCATGAAAACATGATGTAAGGAGGAACCAAAATTGAATGACCATTATTCATACTGACTTGAAATGAGATTTTAGGATTAAGAAAAACAACGTATCCCAATGATTAATTTAAAAGAAAATGCAACAAGAGTGAAAATAAACCAGCAGGTATGTCACAAATAATCTAAGACCCTTAATGGTCGCTAATACTTAAAGACTTCGGTGTGGTTTTCTTACTCCCCACAGGACAGTTTAAAAAAAAATGTTATTTCTATATTACTGTTATGTTTGTGTTAATTTCATCTGGTACACAATCACTGCTGCAGAGGCACACTTTAAACGCACAAACCACACATACAGACACACACATACACGCTATCTACACACATAGTGTGGTCTCTGTGCTCAATTCAGTCAAGACCAGAACATTTCAGCCAAGTTAGTGTCAGTGCTGTAGATCCACAGCACCAGGGGGAGTGAGAGAGCCACGAAGGGCCAAGATATGCCCTCTATGCAGGTGCTGAGGCAGCAGGCCTTGCCCTTGGGTTTGTCCAGGTCTTTACTGGGCTCCAGGTAGTTTCTGGCCACAAACTTAAGCACCTCATCCAGCAAGATGACCGGCAGGGAGATCTTCAGCACCATGAGCCACTGGGTCACGTTCAGTGGTGTGATCTGGAAGATCATCTGCAGAGCATCCAAACACAGTGTCAATATAACGGTACCCATAAGAAGGTCACGAAACATCTCACAATGGATGAAGCCACTTCTCACAAAACAGCATTCGTACAAGCCTGAACAAAACCATAAATCAAAAGGAACATCATTTACTCAAACCCATGTCATTCCAAACCTGTAGGATCTTTATTCTTTTGTGGACCATAAAGTTATATACAGAGAAATGTTTTTGTGTCCATACAATAGAAGTAAATGGGTACCACTATTGTTTGGTTAACAACGTACTTCAAAACATCTGTTGTTTCTCAAAAGCCAAAAGAAAGACATGAGGGTGTGTAAATGAATTTTCATTTTTGAGTGAACTATCCCTTTAATGCCCTGAAACTGATCCACTGTATATGACTGAGGGTCTTACCGGCAGGGGCTCCACATAAAGGATGAGAAAGTGGAGGGACATGGAGAGGCAGATGGCTCCCAGCAGCCACACGTTTTCCCAGGGAGGCATACGGAGCAGAGACTGGTTCTCAGAAACGCTACAAGACAGTAAAGAGCAAACATTGGGTTTGTTCACATTGCACACAAATGTGATTTGGTTAGCAAATCTAGACTGACTGTCATTTGGCGTGTGATCATATCTGACTTGTTTGTTCAGACAGTGCAGTCAATACGCAGTTGGTTGCTATAGCGATGTGCTGATGCTGATGTCAATGCCAACAGATCAGCTGTCAGTGGAAAAAGGACGAAAAGCTAAAAGAAATTTTTCCTCCATGACACTCACACTGGAGCACGAGAGAATACGCAACAGAGGTATTTTAAATCCTCAATTATATACCGTGTCCAAAACTCATGACGTGTAAAACTGAGAGTTAAACAATGTGAATTAATGTGGTTTGGATCTGGTTTGCTTTTTCATGTTCAAACTACAGAATAAAACTACATTTGGTTTAAATTTGTCTGTTTAAACAAAGCTGCTGTGACCGACTGCACACACTGACAAACCACTAGCATTCACGTTATGCCGCACTTCCGAGACTGACCTGTTGAGGGCGTTGCACATCTCAATGGTGACTAGTACAGACAGAGCCATTGTCATTGGATAGGGAGACTCAAACACTTCACACTTGAGGCCCTCGAACTCGGGGTTATCTGGAGCACACTGGAGGAAGTGGCTCTGCAGATATAAACAGAACAAGTGGATTGAGATCTTAGAATGCAGGTGTGTATGAGAGTTAATGTGTAGAGTTACTTACCAGCTGGTACAGCGTGATCCTGGGCCCATCTTCAGCAGCGATGAACCACCACGCGGCAGCTCCCACAGTACCAGCACCCACATAACCTGCAAGAGAAAACAATTCAAATTCATGAATCTGGATTCAATGTAAACCGGATCCAAAATTAGCCTTTGCATTGGAATTTGGCTGTTGATCCATTTAAATCTTTTAGCATGAATTACCCATAAACATTTTTATTAATATATTTTTTAGAAACATTCAATGTTATTTATCAGTGTCTGAAATGCCAATATTTGTATTCATATTTTTTTAAAGCATCCCAATCTATATTGGAGCCTAAACCACATTACAGGGTTAATTTCTTTTTTACTGAAATTCACCAGAAGTCATTAATTCAACACAGTGGAACCTGGTCAAATCAGATTTTAAACAATTTAGGAATAAAAAGGAAGCAAATTCTTAAATTCCGATAATCTTCTTATATATAAAGCTAAACGCTTTGACATCAACTGCAAACTCATCTCAGAAAGTCAATAAAACACTGTATGTTGTTCTAATGAAACAACCACAGCTGATGGTGCACTCACAGCCAATTGCTAGATATCTGAAGAACAGCCAGCCAGAAATTAGGGGCTCTCTGGCATTGCGAGGGGGTTTGCTCATGATGTCCAGGTCGGGAGGATTGAAGCCCAGAGCGGTAGCAGGCAGACCATCAGTCACCAGATTGACCCACAGCAGCTGAACTGGGATCAGGGCCTCAGGGAAGCCCAGAGCCGCTGTTAAGAAAATACTGCCAGAGACACACACACAGTGAGTTACATGATTAGATAACAACTGGAACAATGTCAAAAAGACTTTGGCAGCGATGCGAGTTGGCTGTTGGTAAGGTATAAACTTCACAGCGCTGTCATTTCGATAGTATCGCCTTCAGGATGGGCATTAAATTGTGCCAGAAAACCAGATTAAAAAGAAATTGACTCGCTCTGTTCTGGCACACAGGATGAGTCACAACCTTGATTTAAAACTATTTCATCTGGGCTCATTTTAAAAGTCAACATGAACTCTCAACTGACAGCATTTACATACATTCCCAAAAATTAGTTTTTGCCTCAATAATCTTTCATCAAATGTCCATAACGTCTCAAATGACTTCCAGATGATGTCACCAATCCCCTCCAATCACTTGGTACCATTCTGTTATGCCACGCCCACTGATGATAAAACTCAGGTTACGCCCCACATTATTGTGAAAAGAGAATTTAGAATCCTTACCAGACCACCTCGCCTACATTAGAGGAGATGAGGTAGCGGATAAATTGTTTCATGTTGTTGTAAATGGCTCGGCCTTCTTCAACAGCCGCCACAATGGTGGCAAAGTTATCATCAGCAAGCACCATCTCAGAGGCGGTCTTGGCTACAGCCGTTCCGGAGCCCATTGCGATGCCGATTTCAGCCTTCTTCAGAGCAGGTGCATCGTTCACACCATCTCCAGTCTGTGGGATAAAAACAGTATATTTCGGATTTTTTTGGATTTAAGGCAACTTCTAAGACAATCGGTTTTGATTTCAAAGCATTATAAGTTTACCATGGCAGTGATCTCGTCGTAGGACTGCAGGTACTCCACAATCTTGGATTTGTGGGAGGGCTCCACGCGGGCGAAGCAACGGGCGGTCAGTACCGCCTCGCGCTGGGCAGAAGGAGACAGATCATCAAACTCTCTGCCCGTGTAGGCCATGCGCGAGACATCGTCTTCCTCGCCGAAGATGGCGATGCGCCTGCAGATGGCGACGGCCGTGCCCTTGTTGTCCCCTGTGATCATGATGACTTTAATGCCCGCCTGACGGCACAGTTTGATGGAAGCCGCCACTTCGGCTCTGGGGGGGTCCAGCATGCCAACGCACCCCACAAAGGTCAGATCCGTCTTAAAACAAGAACAAAACTTATAATTGACTAATACAAAAATAAAAAAAATCACTTTGAGTGGACAAGCCACAATGGAAGCCTTTGTAAAATTCACGTCTGGAATCAAATTAATTTAGAATTAATTGTAAATTAATTCACTATGTTGCCATGCAACCGTAATCAATATACAGGAGAATACAACAAGGAATACTAACTGTAAAATTACTGTATTTTATACTGTATCTTACTGTAACAAATGTTGTGTATGTTTTCCACAATAACACAGAGATGCACTTTACAGAGAAAGGGTTCCTCTCACCTCATACTCAATGAATCGGGTCGAGTCTTCCAGCACCAGACTGTCTTTACTCATTGGGTTGTCCCGGGTGGCCAGAGCCAGACATCTCAGGGTGTCGCGTCCTGTGCCGTACTCGCGGATCACAGACAAGATCTTCTCCTTAATGCCTGCCGTTAAGGGAACCTTATTCCCGCCCACCCGGATGTGCGTACACCTGTCAATCACTCCCTCCGGAGCCCCCTGCACCCAAAAATAGCATGAATTTAATGAACCTGCAGGCACAGGGTTACATCATAACACATAAAATGTCCTGGACGACACAGATACATTAAACATTGAGGCCATAAAGACTCTCATGAGAGCATGACGTCACCTTAACAAACATCTTCCCGATGGAGGAACGTGCTTTGTTGGGAGTGCAGTACACAGACATGGACTTCCTGTCTCTGGAGAACTCGAGAGTGAATTCTTTCTTCATCAGCTGTTTGATGACCTGAGAAAGAGAGAGACAGAGCGAGATTACTCTAAGATCTGCCACTGCATCAATAAATTCTTTGGTGTCATATGGACACACACCTTCCATGACCTCAAAACCCAGTAAGGTTTCCACAAACTCAAACTCATTGACAAGGTGGCTGGAAACATCTGACTTACCGAGTTGCATGCGTTCGCTCTCTCAACCTTGGAAAGACCCTTCAAATCTGTGTCAAACACATTCATTTTCTCCACCAGACATGTGAGGGCGGTCTCTGTGGCTTCTCCCACCTTCTCATACACACCTTTGGCCTGATATAAACAAGAAATATTGCTTTACAACCCTGAAAACACTAAAAACTACATGCTAACATTAGTTTCAACTTAGCTTCTGCAAATTTGTAAACTATGGCTGTTAATGTAATCATTAATTTACTGCTATTAGTTATATAAAACGTAACGTATCAAAATAACACAAGCAATACAAACAGTAGCAAGGTGAACACTTGTTTGAGTTACGGCTGTACTGTACGTTACTATAATGTTTATTTAACATTACTGTGTTGTTAGAACACTATAAACAGTTAAATCACAAACCTCATTGTAATCCAGAGAGGAGTCGTTGCACAGAGCACAGATGGTGGCCATTTCAACCAAAGCATCAAACTGAGAACATCTCACTGGTTTACCCTCATGAAACCTGTTAACAGGAGAACCATCAGAAAAGGCTTTGAGATGTTTGTGTGTGTGTGTGTGTGTGTGTGTGTGTGTGTGTGTGTGTGTAAGCAAAACTCACACTTGTCCATCAGGGGCGTATGTGGAGCCAGTAATGGTGAACTCTTTCAGAGAGCAGCTGTTACCGTTTGCTTGATCAACAATGAACATCTGAAACAGAAGAGAAGACATTACCAAACAATATTAATAAACAGATTTCCACCAGCAGATGGCAGAACACGCCGTCACAGAACCTCACAAACAGCTGTTTAGCACCACATGAAACATCCTCACCTGACCTGCATGTACAAGCAGCGTCTATATAAACACACCATGAGTCTGACTTAAGGGTGAACCTGAGGTCAGGTTTACAGAGTCCACCAGGAAGCCCAAAACAAGCAGCCTGGCATTTAGGATGTTTTTAACACTGAGGACAATCAGATCCCCGAATGAGGCAGGAGAAAAAACAGAATGAAAGAGAAAGAGAGAGAGAGAGAGAGAGAGAGAGAGAGAGAGAGAGAGAAAGAGAGCGAGAGAGAGCGGGAGAGAGAGAGAGAGAGAGACATTCACTCTACACAGCATTTACTGATCTCTTAAAAAAAAAACACCAGGTAGCACGATAAGCAGAAAAACTTGTCTTGAATAATAAAATAAGCTGCTACTCCCTCGCCTACAGCCCTCCTAGACTTCACACCCACATCAGAAAGCAGAAAAAACATGTAACGGACAAAAGAACATGAGTATGTTACATTTAATAATTACAGTGCTTGTCCATGCATGATTGTCACGATTCTAGGGTGTTGTGGGTGGTTGCCAGGGCGTTGCTATGCAGCTGCTATGGTGAAGGCTTATTAACCCGAGTCAAAACAGGCTACAGCCAAACCATTCTGGTACAGAGAAGTTGCCAATTGGTTTATCCATACTATGGCATGATACATAGTATGAGCGGTAGTAATACTGATACTAACTAGACAAGTAGAATACATCCCTTCTGCTGATACACAAATAATTTTAGACAAAGACTAGTTTTATTTTTAACAGTAAAAGCAAACTGGATATTTACGGTAAAAAACATTTTGCTTTGACATCATCCTGAGAATAAATCAAGCCTCATTTATCAGCACAGACAGGAAAAACAATCCTTGTATTTAAAACTACTGTACAGTACACAGACGCAAATGGATTATTAAAGACTTCAGCTTCTCACATTTGCCTTGTATAAACTGCACAGCCCACAGCTGCAGATCAGAGACAGATCTCACACAAGGTCAGTTATGCAACACTACTGCAAGTAACTGACTACTGCATACTGATCAGAGAGAGAGAGAGAGAGAAAAGAGCGAGAGATAACAAGAGAGAGTGTTACAAAGTGAGGGCGAGTGAGACTGAGTGAGTGAGACTGAGTGTAAGTGAGTGGGTGAGTGAGAGAGTGTGAGCATGAGTGAATGAGTAAAAGAGTGAGTGTGTAAGAAAAGTGGGTGAGTGAAAGTGTGTGAGAGAAAAAATCTTAAAATGGATCTTAAAATGGATCATTCATGAGCATGTTCTGTCACTGGTCTATGCAGTAATATCGCTCTCACTGCTTGGCTGAGGCCCACATTTCCAAACAATAACAGACCCACTGTTGCCAAGAAATGAAATTATGGGCTAAACATAATTTGTAATATGCTGAAAGTTATTATTTTCTCTCTGATGAACCCTAGAAGCCGTTTATTATGTAAAATTACTTTATACAAATTTACATCATACCTTTCAAAACCTCTGACCGGAAGAATCCTTGGAACATTAAAGAGATATTTTGAAGAAAGCGAGAGATGTAACCACAATGAGGAAGAGATAAACAAAACAATTCCATAAACCGCATTCCCATAAAGATCCCAGAACTCTTACCCTGCAGACGGACATCTGATTGGTGGTCAGAGTTCCGGTCTTGTCAGAGCAGATGACGGAGGTGCAGCCCAGCGTCTCCACAGAGGGCAGAGAGCGCACGATGGCGTTCTTCTTGGCCATTCGTCGGGTTCCGAGAGCCAGGCATGTGGTGATGACGGCGGGCAGGCCTTCTGGGATAGCGGCCACAGCCAACGCGACGGCGATCTTAAAGTAGTACACGGCACCACGGATCCACGAGCCGCCGTGAACGGGGTCGTTGAAGTGTCCGATGTTGATGATCCACACGGCGATGCAGATGAGCGAGATGACCTTGGACAGCTGCTCACCAAACTCATCCAGTTTCTGTTGCAGCGGCGTTCGCTCCTGCTCCGTGGACGCCATCTCGTCACGGATTTTGCCGATCTCTGTGTTTACGCCCGTGGCGACCACTACGCCCACCGCCTTACCTGCAGCGATGTTGGTACCCTAAAAAACAAAGTTATGGGTGAGCATTAGTGCTAAAATTACATTCATCTTAAATTAGAAATTACCAAAAAGTGCAAATTAACTGGAAATAAGAAAAATGTTCAGCGTTAGTTAGAGTCAGTTAGACAAACTTAATAACTGCTAACTTAGAAAAGTTACAGCCAACTTTTCAACAAGCTACAAGACTTGAGGTACCATTCATGACCGTAGCACAAACAGTGTGAGGTAAGTTACAGGCCACAGTGTAACCTGTTAAACCCTACACATAGCTAAGTATAGTATAATGTACACACAGCAGGTTGTGTTCATTTGCGATAACCACCTGGATGTACATTTTCCCGCTTATTTCACAGCTACTTCCCACATAACTAAATAATTAGACACATAATATTTCGAATCCGTATTTCATTACCTCGTATGTAACAAATTCAAACCAGTTGAGTGGCATAACACTTTAAACACTTAAACATTAGTAGTACCGGTCAAGATGGCTCACAGTGGCCTGATGAGCAGTTTTAGAGGTTGCCATCTGGGAATAACATACCTCGGAATATCGCAGCTGACCAATCAGAATCAAGCATTCCATAGTGCAGTGTAACAAGCAACAATAACAGATTATGATGTTGACGAGCATTATATGAGGTCAGATGTGACTTACAGAGAAGAGCATGTTCTTTTTGTCCTGGTTCACAGCACGAGGGTCTGGAACAGGGTCTGTGTGCTTGATCACTGACACAGATTCTCCTGTGAAGAGAAAATCAAATACGTTTTGTGAGAAGATGAAAAAATAAAGATTCCCACAGACCAGACCGTGTGGTTCGGCCCGACTGCCTGTTTTAAGTGAAATAAAAGAGGATCGGGTTAGAAGATCATCAGGCAGGTATCCAAACTTAAGCACTTGACTGGCATGGGTGAAACTGTTTGAACGGTTATAGTTCTGGTCAGGACGGAAAAGTTCTTATCAAAAAAAGCCAAAGATGGAACTCAAAAGACCCAAGTCGCACAGACTGTTACCAATTAAGGCAGCGCAGCAAACCTGACTCCTACAAGAACGCTTCTTTTGTGTCTTTTTCCCTAACAGGACTGCAGAGACCGACTACAGCTGACCTCTCTTTAAAGCAAGCAGTACTGATCCATCACAGAAAAATGCCTGATTTTCCGCCTCAAATCCAACACTGAACTGGCTTTATAAGGTGGAAGGTCTTGCATTCCAGAGGGAAGTATTTTCAGAATTTGATTAAAGATTACGAGGGCACGCAAATATTAAAAAACAATGACACACATGGAAAAATCATTTAAAGTAAACACTGCAATAATACATTAAAAATAATACCACATTTTGATTTCATTGTGACTTTAAGCTTGGGTGGGTAGTGTAAGTTAGCACAAATATAACACAAATATAAAAAAAAACATGTCTTTGTCGCATTTATGTGGCTAAATAAACTCAGGAAACGGTGCAGGTTGAAACAAACAGAATTCTGCAGAAAATTCCACACGCTCAAAGTCTAGCGTGATTGAACCTTTAAAAGATAGAGACATCCTACAGCAACACTGGTGCTGTTCTCACCTGTCAGAATAGACTGATCCACCCTCAGAGTCGTCGACTTGATTGAGGTCAAGCGAATGTCGGCAGGAACTTTGTCACCCACTGAAAGGAAACAAAACATGCTGTTAGGTGGAGATAATTCCAGCACTTGGTGAGTGAACGATTATGAAACATGAATGAGGCCCACAGGAACAAAGCTGCCATGCGTTTCCAACTTTATAAGAACATTTTTGGAGAAATAAAATAAAAGAACGGGAACACAGCCAAAGGAAGTTGTACTGTCAGTCTATTTGTCTTGATATATCACTGCTTATAACAGCAAAGGTGCAGCTACACTCTCAGATCCACAACAGATGAAACCATGAGCCACCAAGTGACTTTAGAACCCCAAGAATAAACCTCAAGAATAAACTCCACAGCTAATACACTAGAAAACTGATAATGGACTTCACTCTTATTTTAAATACATTTTTGTGCTCTTAAAGTTGTACAAACCAAATATCAAAACGAGAGCGGTGACTCATTTCTAAAGGTACGGTAGGCAATTTCAGAGAGGATATGAAGAGACTTTCAACCAGCATAAAATGTTTGTGTAAAAAAACGACCTACCTGCCTTTAAAGGCATGTACAAAGACCATCTTAGAACCTACTGGACTTCTCATCCTCAACGTGCCTAGAATTACCATTTGTCATCAAGTATTTTGACAAAAATTCAAACATCATATGCTTTTTGGACAAGCCTGCAGAGGTTAATAAACAGCATCAAGCCCTTTAAAATGTGCTAGTTCTGCTTGGACAGGGATAAAAATAGACCATGCTTCATTCTTTCCACAAACGGGGGGAGTTAGTAATTGCTACCAAGGGGGAAAAAAGCTAATGTAAATACTTTAATCTTTCCCAAACAAATCTTTTAATGAACAAGGAGACGGATACATTTGCCGGCATGAGCGCCCGACGTTTATTAGACATTTGCGATGACGTCTGAGCGAAGCCGTACTTAACGCATGTAAACACTGAGCTGATGAGACGGCAGAGGAATGAAGATGATGTTCTGGGGAAGAGAACTTCAAATAACCCGAGGAAGCGTCTTCACAGGATCTCTGGAACAAGATTTGACCGGCATGAGAACACTTCAATAGGGCTTCTCTGTGCTTTTTAATATGTGGGTGGGGAGGCAGCACCATGGGTGGTATCAGATCAACAACAGATACAGAGCCTAAAATGGAAAAACTATTTTGATATGAGCTATGGTGTACGGTCAAGCTAACACTCTATATAAACATTGTTAGACTAACATCTGATCTTCTCTAACAAACGCAGAGGCTTCGTTAGTTAGTTTGAATGGTTAAGGTTAGTGTAAGATAGCTGTTCAGGTGTGTGTGTGTGTGTGTGTGTGTGTGTGTATCAATAAATAGCAAATAAATAATACAGCAAATAAATACAGAACACATGAGCAAATGCCATGTAATAATACTTCTGCTTCAGGGTCAAAGAAGTAAACACTTATACAGCGAAGAACAGGAAAATGTGTCTCTTGAAGGACTCTGGATAGTAAAAGTACTAAAATTATTGTTCCCATGATCCCAGGACACACAATTTTTAAAATGCCCCCAAACCAAACCAAAGAATGTGGAACAGGAACCCAATATATAGCTCAAGTTCAAATAAAAAAAACTGGTCATATAACAGGGTAACCTACTTTTGCCAGACAAGAAGCGAACAACATAAGAACAGATCTCTGAATTATTTTATAAACATTTCATGTTATGTTAATAACACTTGTTAATGACAAATGGTAATTAAGTTAACAATTATTGAATCTGTGGGGATTTCAATTAAATAAATATTCTTGCATGTATCAGGGTTCAATACTGCTCTCGTTTATTCATCTAACAGTGCTCAGAGAACAAACTCAATAATAATAATAATCAAGAACAGTTTTTCAGACTCTAAACAAGGAAGTTCAAACAGCTAACTGAGAGCTAACGCTTGTATCGGGTTGTAATCGATGTCAAAAAGTTCAAAAAAAGTTGAAGAGAAACTTCTAGTTCCTCAGCCTGAGAAACTGATGCCATATTTAGGTTGTGATAACAGCTTTAGCGATTCACAGGTTATTCACGGGCAGACCATGAATCTGTTTTAACACCACAGATTGTGCTAACAATATTCACTTTTACATCATCAAGAACCCGTTTCGAACCCGACACATCTACAGAAAGTATCTGTAAAGTCAAGCCATGTCGCACCTCCCCTGTGAGCACGTCACAGCCTCGGTGCATGAACACACGGGTGGGTTGTGCTCCCTGTCCCGCAGACAACTCGTTCTCCGACTATTCCCACTGCTGCCTGTGGGACAGATCTGCTGTCTGCTGAGGACCTCAAGGGAGGACAAAGAGCAGAACACCTCCCCTGTTAAACACAAGAGAGGGAGAGCGGCCATCTGGTTTACTGAATATTTATCTCGTCAAATCTGCTGGGCTCTTAGCAGCACATCCTGTCTCTGCCCTTCATTCTCTCTCTGCTAGAACAGGGTGCTGGTTTAGGTGACGACCCTACGTTGAGGTCACCCAGTTCCATACGAGTTTATTGCACAACAATGAATCTCTTCACCTGAGCCTCAATTCAACTCCCGTGAGTCGTAACCCTAGCACAACCGAAAGTCTTGGTTCATTAGCTGAAAGCCACAGTAAGTTAAGAAGCTGGAGGACTTTACAAAGTGTCGCTAAGAGCAAGACAGCATTAATTTGTGGACCGGATGAACACAGGAAGTCATACAAAGCCTATAAAACCACACACGAAAGCCTGTGCGAACGGGCTGCTTGTCACTTTCTCCCAGGCGTGAGTGCCACATGCAAACCGCTGCAGTCTGAAAGCCAAAAGCAGTTGGCTAGTGTTTCCAACACTTTCCATTTCCTCTTGTTAAGGTCAGTCCATCAGTGGTTTGCATCAGCACTGTGCTGTTATTCCTCTGGGTGATCAGGGACTCAGTCTTACTCAGAAGAGCAGTAACTGAATCAACACTGAAAAACCAAAAGGCACCAACTCAGAGCGACTGGTTTGGTGGTTGATATCAGATTAAATGTTATTTTCACACAGTCAAAGACAGTTATGTTGTGAAAAGATTTTCCATCTAACTGAACCACCAATTAAAGCCTGTTTTCATCTGTCTCATCTTTTTATTAGATGTGCATTAAAGCTGTAATCCATAAAATTTTTTGGAGAATAATATAAAAAAATCAAGACGAAAATTTTGTATTAATATAAAAATAACAGATGTTCAACACAATCTCCTTACCTAATTGGTAAACTTAAAATATTGATTTATAATCTGAGCTGTTGACGCCCTATTTCCCAAAAACGTCAGATTAATTTGACTTCAAAATATGTAAAGTAACCTGAAATTTTATGTTTCAAACAAAGATGGCCACGCCCAGCTGCCCATACAATTATAGTAAATGGTGACTTAAATAATTAAAATTAACTTGTTTTTCTTTCTGTGGAACACAAAAGTACATGTTCTCAGAGAAGAACAACAATGTGAGTGTGAGTAAATGAAAATGTATTTTTGAGTGAACTGTCCCTTTAAAGGGTTTGAGATCTGTTTAATAGTAATAGTGATGCTTATTTACGTCATGTTACTCTGTTGTCCTTAGAGCTTTGATGAGAGATACGTCACGCAGCCCTCATTCGGAGGAACCTGCGCTTTCACAATCACTGCATCATCTGCAAGGACGTGTCTTTGACCTCTGAACACAAGCTATGGATGCTGTGGGCTCTGGTGTCACTTGACTTAAAGGTTACACAGCTGAACACTTAAAATTCCCCTCACGAGACTCCTTTCCCCCTGCAGCCCCCCCTCCTGTTTTCTTCATTCCCATCACGTCTTTCAGCTTCTCTCTTTTCTTACATTCTCTGCACCAGCACTCATCTGAAACACAAAGGGTTAACTCACATCTATTCACCCAGCTTTGCCCTGCCTGTCCCTCGTACAGGAGTTTAAATAATCAAAATCCTCTATGACCTCCATCTCCTTCACAAGGATAAAAAGAATGCAGTTCTTTCTCCATCTCTAACTGCAGCCGACGCAGCCTGCAGTGATGCTGAGTGACGCAGGACAACACTGACCAATCCGGTCGAAGGAAGTAACTAAGCCCCCCAACAAAAGAGAGGAAGTTGTTTTAAGCCCTGTGGGGAAAATGTGTACTTTCTTCCCCCACCCCATCTTTTTTTTTCCCCTGCCACTGAAAGCCTTTTTGTATCCTATAATATGACCCATTTTATTCCCAATGGTGGCTCCTGCACTCACTTAGAAGTATTAGACATGGTGGGTTATTATGACCCGTTTGTTTACCACTTTCAAGTTATGTGACAGGTACGCCTGGTGGCTCTACTGCTTGGTATTAGTCAGTGTTAAACAGAGTGATGAGTATATCAGCTCTAAAAGTCTCTTGCAATTCCCATCCGGTTGACAGGGGCTCTGCTGAACCGTGTGGCACATGATGACTAAGCAGATGTNTAACTCATACTAAAGCCATCAAGTATACAACTCAATCCAGCACTGACACAACTGTGTGCTACACACACAGCTACACACACATGCATGCAGTGCTATGCTCCTGTCGAGGGTACTTATGACTTAACTTAAGTGTTTTGGTTGCTTTATTCACGGATGAAGTGACACTTGCACACTCATTGAAATACTGCAGTTAAACAGGCTAAATGAAACCTTGAAATAGCATTTAGGTGGATGTGGCTCGCAGTCCAAACACCACAGCTTACTGAGGGAAGCAAAAAAGAGGAGTCATCGTGATCTATTCTAGAGAGTAAAGAGAAACATGTTGGAATATGACGCAATACAGAGCAAGGGGCACTTCTGTAAATTCTACATTCTGTAAATTTTATGTTTCTACAAATTAATTCACTAAAAAGGAGTGTTTTTAAGATCCAACACCTGTTTTCTACATGCTAGTGTACGCTAAATGTTGATTAAATCTCTAAAGGTTTTACTAAGTTAACCATTACAACAGCAATAAAAACTACTGATGACTCATCATGCACTTCACACCTTTTTGTCCAATCACATTTTCAGAATCCATACTAGCAACAGCAAGTAGCAAATCAAATTCTCTTTGGTTGCACTAACATTCATACTTATTTTTATTTCCAGGAATTGGCTGGAATGAATTAATTTTAAATTAAGTGCTTTTGTCCAAAAATGCAAACCAAAGAGTACTGGAGTTCATTTGGATTCTCTTGGAGGTTGTTAGTGCCGTACCTGCGAAACACAATCTCACTCAAGGCAAGCGTGTGATCCCACACAAAGGTTCAGAGAGAGTCACAGTAAGTCTAAACCACTGGGAAAACGACCTGTTCTCACAGCATCTGGGTGATGGGACTGGCTGTTTTGCACCTGCTGTTGGGACTGTGTATCGCATATCTTTAACAAATTTAACAAACTGAATTCTACTTCAGCAGACTTTACTCAGAAACTCTTACCAGCAACCTCCACGATGTCCCCGGGTACGATGTCCCTGGCTTTGATCCTCTGTACGGTTTTTCTGTCTTGCCGATACACTTTGCCCATCTCTGGCTCGTACTCCTTAAGGGCCTCAATTGCATTTTCTGCATTTCTTTCCTGTGAGCACAAAAAGATGACAAAGAAAATTACAAAAAAATGTTATATTTAAGGAAAATCTGTTTCAGGTTCCATTTTTGTTTTAATCAATAGATTTAAATGATCACCTACATAAGCACTCAAAACAAGCAATTTCCAAAACCATCCAAGGCCTAATAAATACTATAAATTATGATTTTACAGTCCATATTTTACAGATTAGTGCCAAAAACGTACCATCAGATATGACTGAAGGGAAACTCCCTTTGACACGACCTTCAGTTCTTATTCTAAACTTAAACTTTGTGCTTAGCGTGACCTTTTGCTTCAGCGAGATTAGCACTAATAGCAGTAGCCCGGCTGGCAGTGCATGTGGCAGTGAACTTCCTGTGGTTTGTCTTCCTTGATGGGAACACCAACTTTCCATGTCAAATAAACAACAGTGGCTCGCCCGAGGGTGAAAACCCGGAAAAATGAATAGGGGATAGGTCGTTGTTATTTAGACATTTAAGGCAATAAACTATAAATACACACGCTACAAAAACAGCCTGCCAATTCAAAGAACTGTGCTTCAACCACAAAAGCCTAAACCACAAGTCTGTGAATAAAGTGGGCATCTTCCATTGTTTGAATAGCTGTGCCCTAGTTGAAGGGATAGTTCACCAAAAAATAAACAATTTTTTATCATTTACTCACTCATGTCATTGTAAATTAAAATTACATTTTGGCTTCTGTGGAACACAAAAGAAGATATTTTGAGAAATGTCTCAGTAGTTTTGTGGACATAAAATGGAAGTTAATGGGCGCCACTGTTGTTTGGTTACCAACGTTTCAAAATATCTTTTGTGTTCTTCAAAAGCAAAAATCTGAATGATGGAAAAGTTTTTTGGGTGAACGTTTCCTTTAAGAACCCAGAGTATCACGCTGAAACCAATTTGCCAAAAAGCACAAAGCAGTGAGAGTTTGAGCCCAAAATGTCTCGCAATTCTCATTTCACAGTCAATCTGAGCAGAACTGAAAGGCATGACCAACACATAAGAACACTTTTCTTTCAGACTTCATTGAAAAACCAAAGTGCACTGCCTCTAAACCACCACAGACTCAACTGTGGCACACCAAGCATTTAATTTTAGAAACTCATTCAATCAATGCAAAGATTTTGTGCAAGTGCGGATGCTTCCCAATGGACTGTGGTCTGTCAAATTTAGATTCAGTCTATGAATGCCAAAGATCTTAAAAGTCAGTTCAATTATTCATAAGTTAAATGCAGTAAAATGAAACATCAGTATGAAACAAACACAAGGTAAGAAAACAGACAACGTTTCTGTTCATGTTTTTTGTAAAGATTAGCATTTCAAACCAAAAGAAACATTAAAAATGTTTTTAAAAAAACTAACACAGAATATAGGCAACAGGCAAAAACATCTGTTTTAATATGCATTATGTTTTAATATGTCCTGGTTGCTGAGAAACAGAGATTGGTGTGAGCATTTAATGTGCATGTAAATCTTCATGCCCTGGGCCAACTGCTTCTCTTCTTACTGACTCTTACTGAAAGTGTTTGTGTACACCAAAACATAATTAGCCTTTCTGCCTCACACATCACACCAGCCACAAGGGATGCAAGCCACCAACAACTGGGTGAACCTCTGGGATTACATATGGATCATTTATATAACACTTATAAACCACAACTGAATAAAAACACTTTAGGAGACACCATAAAATGGCTTCACAAGCAGTTTTCCTTTCTGTGTTAAAACATTTTCTACTGAAACTGGTAACCAGAGTGGGAAACATCTAGCTGGCTCATCAACAGCCTTTAATTGACATAATAGCCACAAATTATTTTCTACCAGCTACAGCCTCCCTACCTACAGCTATTGGATATCCCAAATCACACTTTATACATTTGTGGACTCAATCTCACAAAGTTAAGACTCTGACTATCAATACTACACTGCTGCCCTTTATGGAGATGTTCAGGCAGAAAACTTGAGGGAGGGAAGGGCAGGATTCTCGGGGGCAGTTTGGGTAATGAATGGAGACTAAAATAAAATGATGGAGAGAAATCTGGGACATGAGAGGTGCTGGAGAAAATAAGGTCTTGGCTCTTCGCTAGAGTCCACTGGGACGGCAGGACTATCTTTAGAAAAGGGCAGGGGGAAAAAAACAGCCATATGTTTTCATTTTCATAAGACTAACTACGCTTAAAAATAAAGAAAAATACAACTTTCACAATTTCCTGACATCTAAAAAAAAAGGTCATTGTGAACGGTGCTCACAAATCATGCTGCCGTCACCAAGTGAGATCCCTAAAGTTCAGAACTTCAGTTCAGAAGTTCAGTCACCAGAACTTGAGTCCATTAGCATAAGTACATACTTATTAACTTTGCCATCACTTAAGCTCTGTTCTCCTAGCAAGACAAGTACATTAAAGATCAATGAGAAGTATGGAAGTATAGATGATGTGACAAAATAGCACATTCCCATGTCAATCATTTTTTGATGGAGTGTATTTTCTGAAATATATATTTAGATGCTATATAATTCTGGACATAGACTAGTCTGGACAGACATAAAATAAGGCAAAGCTAATGGGGTCCAAAACGTACCTGCCAAACACCTACAATAGCGTTGGCTATAAGAATTAGCAATATTACAAAAGGCTCCACAAATGCGGTGATGGTCTCCTCCCCTTCTTCAAACCAGGCCAGTACCTGTAATAAAACAAAAAATACGGTTTAAAAATGGTTACTGTCTCTTTAAAACAAAACTCCATTCATGTTTACACTTTAATTATGCAATTCAGGAAAGAAGCCCATATAAGGAGATATTATCAATGACTGAATGATTGATAGCAAGCAATCTTTCAGGGAAGACACTACCGGAACACCAAGCATGTCTCTCTGAAATGTGAGGCTTGGCAGGAACGTGGCTGTGCGCCGGGTGTCAAAACAGGCGGCCTGTCGTCAGCAACTGCATGACTGTATTTATTGCATGCCAAGACAAAGCACTCAATAAACCAGCCGTACGAATTTACAGACACGCTGACAGTGTCCAGAGAGACGGAGAACACAGCTGCTCTCAGCCCTTTATGTAATATGATCTAATTAAGACAGGCCGTCTTTCATCAATCTAAACTTTATGGGCTTAAGTGTAGCCGGGCCACACAAGATCTCATTGGATCTCATCAACACACAGTCCCATCAAATCTAATAAGACATAAACATTTTGTGCGTAATAAGCGGCCAATACGAGAAATGAACTACTTACACATAAGCCGCCATATTTGATTTTGAGAAGCTTGCTATGTGTTTGTTATGCAAACAAGTACGCAGTGGCAACGCTCCTCAATGTTGATGCAACAAATAGTGGTACTTCAAGTCCAAGAGTCTAAATACAGTAGTTGATGGCAGTCATTTAACAGTTATTCAACCTCCAACCTCTCACTGAGATCCTTTTCATTCCTGTCTGTCTCACACATGCCTCTGATACCAGCAGAGAAACAGGATCCATAACAGACATGAGCTGAAGACTTCACACAGCATTAATGAAGCTCTGTATATCAGCACCGTGTAGTGTGATGACAGGACAGCATCTTGTAACATGATCGTAAGTTCCCACAAAGCGTTTATGGAACATTTAGATATCTTTCACCACAGTATTGGGTCCTACTGGGTCTTTAATGATAGTTGACTTTAGTAATTACTCACTGTTGTATCATTAATTAACATGCCACACAGAGATTCATTATATAATACTAATTTTCATAATGAACAAATCATAAAACTAACAGTTATCACTCAACAGGGCCAAAATGAAGCTTAGTTATTTTTTGAACACAATACGGCTTAACTTTTTATCAAAAAGCACAAAATGAGCTTTTCCACTGCAATATTGAAATAACATAGTAAATTGCAATATGGTCATATCACAACAAAGACAACGATTTTAATGTTTTCAAAAATGAATGATTATTGATCATTCTGTATCTTTTGCCTCTTTACTGCCATCTCTGTTTGAAACATAAAATTGCAGGTTACTTTATGTATTTTTCATTACAAATGTTGAAGTCAAATGAAGACAAGCTGACATTTCCCAGGACAAATAAATGTACTGTTTTGAATCAGTGTAAATATATTGTTTTGAACACTGATCTGTCATGTACTAGCTCTGTAACTGAGTTTTGTTCTTTTTTGGCCCAAAAAAAGTTACGGATTGCTTTAAGTGTTTTAAGTGTAACATCAGCATATGAAAGGCAACACCCTGGATTAAGACACTGCATTTAAATTAGTACTGTTTTATGTACTTACAAAGGAAATGCAAGCCGCCAGGAGGAGAATTCTCACTAAAAGATCTTCAAATTGCTCCACCACCAACTCCCACAGTGACTTTCCTAAAGACAAAGATACGTGAATACATGACAATAGAGAGCAGGGTGTGAAATGCATGATAAAGCCTGTAAGCAAACAAAAGCATTACCCTCCTCCGCCGGCAGTTCTGTGGGACACCCGGAGTGTCAAAACATGGAGACATAAGGGGAGAAAATTCAGGACATTAGATGCTTAAAGTTCCTGTATTGTAAATATTCCGTATTACCCTGAAAATTGTAAATTCAACACCTCGTCAAAAACACTTTAGAAACGAGCAATAAGCAATAAAAACAGGCTGACTTTATGTAAAACGAAGCTAAATACAAATCAGAATATTTTAAGTTTCAACAATGTGCCGGACTAAAGACACGCAGCAGTGACGTCACGCGCCGTCCTTTCGGACCCGTGCCGGCTGATGAAACGGGAATCTCGGCATGTGCTCGCGTGTGTCCGGTATTTAACAGGCCTAACAATGCTTGATCAACATTGTGCAATCAACCTTTTGCTTTCTAGTAACGTGCACTGACAAGCCCGAGTCGCCTCGGTTAGCATTAGCCGGGCCACGCTCGCTTACTCACCGTTCGGTCCCCATTTCTCCTTCTGCCGCTTCACTTGCTCCAGGCCCAGTCCCGTGCTCTCGTTCACGGCGAAAAAGCCGTAAACTTCCTCCACCGTTTTCGTGTGTGCGTTCTCCATCGTTCCCGGATGAACAGACTGATTGTGATCGGACTCTCGACCCCCGAACGAGCTCCTTCAAGCCGTCAAGACCTTCGGACCCACGAAAAACTTAATAAAAAATGCAGTGATTCCCAAAAATCAATGGATCGCGATGATCACCGACGCTAACTTACTCCCAACACTTAAAATTCCCAACAAAGGGAAAGAAAAACTATCACAGACTAATTCAACAAGGAATGTACAGCGCACATTATACACTCGCCGGTTAAGTTTTCAGCGCTTAAGGGAGTCCGTATGATATGAACGAGTTCCCCAAACAGTTCCTCGGATCTAAGCTCGGTTCATGTCCGTGAGGAACCACACACTGCCGGTGTTCGCAGTTCTTGCACCATCAGCACCAATCGCGTGTCTCGGCTCCGTCGCTCTCCTGATCCGCACGCACCGCTCTCGCTGTCCGCATGTGGAATGCGCTCATTGGCTGCGAGGACTCCGGAAATCCCGGTCCTTTCTTTGACTTTTCTTCGTCACTTCAGTGTGGATCAGCTGACCCTCCTTTCGAGAAGCTTTCCGACGTCATTTCTGAAGAAGAGACGTGTAGAGATCAACATATGTGTGCGTTTTGTTCTCAGGAAATTGAGCTTTATGTTGCCTGCGTATCTCAGGTCCAAGTAGACAGGCCACAGACTGCATTGCAGTCAAAGCAATGGCTTAGTTTTGGAGATCAGGGGCAAGTTGTCACAAGAGGCATGTAACTAACTGCTAGACTAGCTTCAAATACCTAGTTCCAGATATTTCAATTTGTTGTTAAAATCACACTAGTATACATTAAGTCATGGGTCAACTATATAACTAAGGTAAATTTAACCTGGAGGTTAAACTGTTATAAGGCAAGAATATTATTCATGTAAGACAGGTTGGTTACAGGTCATTAAAATCACTCAACAATGGTTTGATATTTTCATGTTACATTTGACATTTTCTGTTGTTTCAGGAATCAGTTTGTGCCTCATAATTGTTTTTTACAGAAGCCCATTACACTTTTTTAGAAATTGACCTACAAATAAATCTACTTTGAGAATTACTTATTGAAGTACAACACATGACATGATCTAGCCCTTTATATCATATTTGCATTTTGTTAGAAAACATTTTATTAATTTGCCATCAATACAATAAAACCTATGATACAAATTCTCAACATTAAATTGTTTTAAATGTAGGAGACAACAAAATTACCTTTCCACATTGTTCATAAATCTCATTGATGATAATTATTTTGCCTGTAGGCTATACTTTAAAGATATATCAAAGAATTCTATCCAGGTTTCACATGAAAACACCCATCAGCTCATGTTGTTTACCTAAAGATCAATGGATGACTGGTGAAACCATTACAAAGAGCTTCAGGCTTTGGAAATCATTGTTCTGCCTTTAAAACTGAGTTTTTTTCTCAAGGTAAAAAGCTGACCAAATAACAAGCTAACAATTTTAGATTGTGAAAACATTTCCATTAAGTAACAAAAACATTTTAAAAAATTCATAAATTTTAAGATTTTTCCATATGTTCCAGGAACATTAGACGTTGTATTAACGTTATTGCTATAAGTAAATTCTGTAACTTTTTTAAAACATTCCACTAACAACTTCAGAATAACATTTGCTTAATCTTGTTTGACTGATTAAATGATTAAACATGCAGTTAAGGGCCCAAATTGTGAAACCTTGCTTTTCATTTTCTTGTTAGATGAGTGTAAACAAAATGTTTAAGGTAGGTTTGAATTCCTTTTTATTTAGGAAGGTTGTTTTGATGCACATGTTGTCCTTCACAGCTTCCCAGGCATCATTAGGAGAAAAAGCCTATATTTGGACAGACGAGATAAGGCTACTCACTAAACACTGTTTCACTGATGAAAAGATGGAATGGAACCACAAATAAGATTAACTTGGACCCTGGGTCTGCAACAATTTCGCGACACCACAGGCATAGATAAAAGATATGAAACAGCCAAATTAGTTTTGCAAAAGCTTGGTTGTCATGGAGATATAACACAGTGCTTTCCATGTTGCTTGTTTATATGTCAAATCTGATTCTTTGCAGTATCATTTAAAATATAAACATTCATTAACTGCTTCAGTTCAAATAAGCATTGGTGAATACACAACAGATCCCAAAATGTGTACACTTACTTGGTACCATAAAAGACATAAGCCACTATGTTGGCTCTCCAGAAACTTTACTTTTATATTTCAAATTACTTTCAGCTCTATCTCTACCAATTTATTCTAGATGAAAATAGATATGAGAGGTGAGATGGTCCAGATACAGTCTGTGTTATGCCACTGGGATGATCTTTTAATTCAAAAGGTCAGCTGAGCCCATTAATAGCCCATTTAGATGCACTTTATAGTTTCTGCCAATGTTTGTAATGAGTTGCAATTAGCTACACAAACCTTCAAAGATACATTTATTAAAAACACATCAAACAAGGGTGTTTTATTGTTTTATTCTGGCAGAATTGTGAAATACTCTGTGTCTAATACTTACGTTAAACATTAGAAAAAACATTGGCGACTATTGTTTTTTAGAGATGACCAGTTCTGATTTAAATGCAAATGAGTTGAATTGTTTGTATTAGTGACAAGCCATCCCCACAGTTCATGAGAAGAGACAGATGTTTCGTCAGATTACCCATAGCCAAGCTTTGTTTGAATGTACCATTATGTATTCTGTGTAAGACAGCGGGGTGACAGTTGAATGCAAAACATATGGGTTGTAAGAACATTTGTGTAACATTTCCATTACGTAACAAAAAAGTTAAAAAGGTTATTATGAAGGTTCTTGTAAGCCTGGTTATAGGAACTCTATTCAAAAATGTAAAAATTTTGTAAGGTTATAAAAGTGTTCAAGTAAGTCTTTAAGAATAACATTTTTGATATATTACATAATGTTCTACCAATGTTACTGCATTAGCTGCATGATAACTGTGAGCTCACTTTAAGAGAATGTTTAGGGAACATTAGCCAACATTCTGAGAATGTTGTCTGTTCGCATGTGCCGTCAGAACAGCCAGGAACTGTACGCAGAGTTCTCCTTTAGTCACCTGAGCATGTCTGTTTATTTAGAAAGCCATCCTCTTGTTTGAGTTTCACAGAATGTGGAATGTAGTTGCTGGCAAATCTTTCTCATAGTCAGTCTATGTTTGGTATCAGTCCCTGGGCTGTGAGCCCAATGCTCACCTTTTATGGGTGTGTTTAAAAGCAAATGTAAGATTCTGGCATGTCAGATCAAATTCACAGATTCAGGATCATTTACAGGCACTGTTGAGATTAATCATGACATGTTAAGCTATTTGAATAAATGAATAATCTTTATTATATCTTTATTTAGCCTATATTAACCACAACCACAATACACTCCAACAAAACTAAAATGTTCTACTAGTAATTGTTTATTTGTTGAGAAAGGACAAAATTATTGTGAGTTTGGTCTGCCACCTTGTGTATATTAGCTCTTATTACACCAAGATTTAAGCTCTTTATTGTCATCTGCACTTTGAACAATTGAATTCTTATTTTGTCAATTAATACAATCCCCTTAAATACACTATCAGAATTCAGTTTAAATTCAATACTTTTGAAAATGTGCTTGTTTCTGAGACACTGAAAATGATGTCACACATATTTTCAGCAGTATGATTAACTACAGTGGTGGGTGTCTGAACCCGTTGGCATGGCTGTGTCTCAAAACCTACTGAGCTTTCTATGTAGGCAGCAATTTTTGGCGTCATTAATAAAAAAAAAGGTACAGCATTTTTGGACCTCCTATGCGAGGCTGACACGAGCCTCCCCAACGATGACCTGAAACTGCTGCACGCTCGTCCAATGGGCAAAACTGCAGTCTAAGTAGCAGCTTACTTGGGGTTTGAAACACAGCCTTTGGTTCAGCGTCAATATCACAGGTCTATCAGTTCTCAGCGTATGTGAAGTAGACCTCAAATACATAGACGTACATCTCCGCGACAAACAATTTAGTGTCCGACATTGTGTTTTGTGAATTTATTTAGTCTCTTTTCATTGGAGACTTGATATATTTTGTTGAAATTTGTTGCTATAAAATGACTGAGCAATCCGCACTGCTTCTGCGAAAACAGCTAGCAGGTAGGTGGCTAACTGATAGCATAAAGAGTGTATTATAATCTCTAGTATTGCATGCTAACTGTTTTTATTCACACTTTAAAACAAAATAAGGTGATGTGTGATCATACCGGCTGTGTCTGTGTATATATAAAAACTTAGGCTTCGTATTTCCTGTATTAAAGTAAAACCATCCGAGGTTTTGCTAGCAAACTAGCTGAATAAGTTGTTGAGGTATAAACACGTTGATCGCAAGGTTTGGCCTTCATTTAAATAATTAAAAAAATAATAATATTAAGACAAATATGTCTATTATTCGGGCTTGTTCAGTTTATCTTTAATTTCATAATACGACTAGAAAATAAATACATCTGTAACAGCTGACACGTGTTAGTACGACTGAAACTGAAACACCAACGCATGCTTTGGTTTAATAAGGTTTGCTCTGTATTTAACACAATAACCTAAAAATCAATACATGACAACCGTTCTGTAGATGTTTTAACTCATGCATGTCTGAGGTTGTCATGTGTGTGACCCTACAGAGCTCAACAAAAACCCAGTGGAAGGTTTTTCTGCTGGTCTAATAGATGATGATGATATCTACCAGTGGGAGGTTGTCGTGATCGGCCCCCAAGACACACTGTTGTAAGTATCAACCATTACTAGCAGTGTGCTGTATTCTGGTTTAGCTATATTGATACTCAGTTGACTAACCTGGTTATCTCCAAAGCATTCATCTCCTCTGTTGAAAAACGTTCAAAAAGTAGTTACTGTATGTTTTCTATTCTTGGTTTGTAGTGAGGGTGGATTTTTTAAGGCGCATCTCATTTTTCCTCACGATTACCCACTTCGGCCTCCAAAGATGAAGTTTATTACAGAGATCTGGCATCCTAATGGTGAGCGTTTGTGTTATTTTAAGTGCACTTGGTCTTCTGTGGCTCGTTGGTACTGATGATAGTCTATATTATATTTAAATTTTGTTTACCTCTGACAGTTGCAAAGAATGGAGATGTGTGCATTTCCATCCTACATGAGCCCGGAGAGGACAAATTTGGCTATGAGAAACCTGAGGAGCGCTGGCTTCCCATCCACACTGTGGAGACCATTATGATTAGCGTGATCTCCATGTTAGCCGACCCCAATGGCGACTCGCCGGCAAACGTGGACGCAGCTGTAAGTTCATCCATTTTGTGAAGCTTAATGATTATAATCAGTAGCTTTTATTAAAGCCTGAATGAATGTAATTGTCTTGTTTTTGTTCTCCTTGCAGAAAGAGTGGAGAGAAGATCCAAACGGGGAATTCAAGCGGAAAGTCGCCCGCTGTGTGAGAAAAAGCCAAGAGATGGCTTTTGACTAAAAGCCCCATCAATATTAGATTTATTAATACATATACCATGTTATCAGTTCCATCTTTATCTTGAGGTCAGATTTAAAAGACATTTCAGTTGGATTTATTTCCCTATTTCTGTGTTGATTTTAAAACCCATTAAAAGCGTAATAGTTTAACTGGTGTGTCGCATAAAAAGATTTGTGTGGCAACGGTTCATTGTGCAAATCAAATTTTAACCATCTCCACACAAGATAAGTCGATTTTCATACTGTGACATCTTTTACTTTTTGAAAGATTCTGCACCAATTAGGAAACTGAAAGCAAAGCCACCATGTTTTTTTTTGAATGTGTGTTATAGCACGTTTTGTCGTTGTCAGTTTCCCCTCATCCTGTGTGTCTGAATTATTTATTATCCTAATTATGATGAAATGTACTGCATGACATTTGTGTTTTGACTCGCTTTTTATCTGCCACTGAGCCATCAGTTTTGAACAAGTCTTTTATGCAATTCTGAAGTGTTTTTGTGCGTTTATGGTACCAGTAGAGGTTGACGGTCAGAGCCAGTTCTGATTTCCCTCTTCACTGATATGTAAGACAGCCCTACTCCCTTAAAAGTCAATACCACAGATGTCTCTCAACAAGGGCCATCTCTATCTCTGCTGCCTTAAGTTGTTGTCCTCTAAGGAAGGAAAATTGTATTCAGTGATGTCAAGTTTAAATGTGTATTCCGTTTTTGAGCTGGAATCCTCTTTTGGACAAACCAAAAAGTTCAATATTTGCATGAAAGACAGAGAATATTTTTTGTATGAAGCTCAAAAGCTGTATTTTTTTGTGTATGTAAATATGATGTATTGTACCATAGCTGTACGAGTCGAGGCATTTGGTGATGTCCCCCCCACCACATTTAGTTCCGTAACCTCGTTTATGGCTATTGCCTGTATTTGTTCACTCTTCAAAACCCACATCATGTAATTGCTAATTAAAATGTAGCATTTGTCCTACGTATCTGATGTTTGTCCTCATGTTGTTCTGTTAAGTCGTGTCTCTGTCCTGGTTTTATGTCATGCAACAATGCAGTTACCTCAAAACCCACGGTGCATATGAGTCTTAGCAACAAATGACTTTCTAATCTCTTTGGTGTTGTACTAATTCAAATGTAAGTTCTTGTTTAACAAACAAAGCAAAACTGAGCAATAAGTTCTACCCTTTCAATCTGGTATTAGTCACATTTGATTTGAGCTCATTTTCTTTTATGGTCTTTGGCATTTAGTTTTCGAGCAATATGTGTAGATGTCTCTTTATTTCTGCAGCAACCATCTTTGCTCTTTGTCTAACATGTTCAGATAAATAAAAACAATACTATGTTCTCTACACACCAAGTGTACAAGTATTATGTCTTCATTCACTGATCAGAGACGTTTCTTTTGAATGAGTTTTATTTGATCAGCTCATGTTTGATGTATGACAAGCCGATACTCAAATATGCTTGATACCAATAAAAAACATCCACAGCATCAGAGTAAACACATTTACACACGTTTGTTAAAGAAAAACAGACATTACAGAAAGATTGCATTCATACAGAAGTACGAAGAGAAATCCTGAGTCGACTTTTACTGGCCAGGTGCAGATAGACTTTTGTTCATGAACTGTTTCTTTACAAAGCACACCCACCACTGAAACAGAAATTTAAATAATCATTTATTTATCACTTATCATGAATAGGTTTAATTTTCCACACAAGTCTATATGTATTTTGATTTTGAGGTGAAATGACTCAATTGCCAGATTTACTCAAGCTTTCCTCTTATTTCTCAATAAACTTAGTTTGACAGTATTTAGTGTTGCTAACCTTGCTTGGTTTGTCTGTTTGAGGGTCAAACACACGGTCACATAACCTCAGGCCTGTTTCCTGTCGGATCTGTTGCAGGTAAGCTCTCATGGTTTCTGCCCAGTTAAAAAGAAAAAACAAAGACAACGTTTAGATCAAACCAGTGATCAGCAACAACATTTCTCATATAGCCACTGTAGGAACTCTGATACTGGAAAGTTTTGAATAGCTTGTGACGTACCTTCCTCCTGTTTCGTGGAAGGTTTAGCATACATTGCATTCAGAGGGAATCCTGGTTCTCCAGGGATTGGGAAGTTGGTAATTCCCAGTGTGTACATCTCTTTCTCTCCTTGGCCTCTTGAACTACACTATAAATAATTAATGACACTCCAATTAGTTACTATGAATGTTAAACTAGAAGAAACTAAGTTACTTCTAACAAAATTAAAGCTGCAATCTGTAACTTTTGCCTCTCTACTCCCATCTCTGTTTGAAACTTAAAATTGCAGGTTATGTCACATATTTTCTACTTTCTAAGTCAAAAGAGGCCAAACTGGCATCTTCTAGGAATCGGACCCAACACCTCAGATTATAAATCATTATTATGAACTTACAGTTGTGAATCAGGGTAAGATAAAGTGATTGTGTTGAACATTCTGTCATGTACTTGCTCAGTATCTAATCTGTGTTCATGTGCATAAGACTTTCATTCTGCATTGTTACCTTTTGGAGCTTCTTGAGGCATTCAGAGATGTAAAGAGTGGTGTAAATCAGAGTTCGGTCGGCCTCGTTCTATTAAAAGCAAAGACAGATTTTTTTTAATTAGAAAGCCCACACAAGCATTTGATATTGAGCTTAAACTTGTATAACACACGTGTAAATGAGTAAGTACCACTGAAAACAACCTGAGCACAACCAAATGACAACCAGTTAGCAACAGACCCAAATGAGACTGTGTTAGGGCTCCATTAAACTTCCTGTACAGTCTGCCGCACAGCCAGTCATGCATTACCTTAATCTCATAGTTCTTGAAGAACACATTGGCTTTGAAGTAGTAGATGGCCTCGTCAACAATATCTGTGTCTTTGGCTAAACGTGGAAACAGGAAGAACAGCCCATGAGTCAAACACTTGACCATTTATGGAAGAATCTGTACTGTTAAAACAAGCATGTAAAACAAACACATCTCTTACTTTCTCTGGGCGCAGGACCCTTAAACTGTGTTTTGAGAGGCAGTAAAGCCATATTTCCCACCAGTTTGGTGTCAGCATCCATCAGGCTTGAGTGGTAAGCCTGAGAGCAAGAGATGGAGAAAATGCAAGTCATATAGTATTTTATCTGTAACACATGATATTTCCTTAAAACTAGCAGTATTTAAAGATGGTCACTGCTCTGAATGCAGATGTGTAAATCCAGTTGTTTTGTCTTATGCAGAGATGCATAACGCTTTGTTTCTAACATATAGATACACATGCACTTATCAAAAATATGTATCTTTACCGCTAATGCACGTTAAGTTTAAAAGTTAAGTAAGTAAATACGTTTAAATAAAATGAAGTGGTAAAACGAGTAAGATTATATTCCGGTTAGCTAGTTTGCTAACAACGCTAAAGCGTTTTTCTAATAAACCTCTTTTCTAAAACGCGAAACAAACGGCATGAAAAGCACACAAACACGTTATTTAGGCAGATAAGTTTTCTTACCGGCATTTTTGTGAAATATGTCCTATATTTGACAGGCAAAATATATATCAGCGACCCGCCGCTTCCGCTGTCCCACCCTACACCGATACAGGAAGTTTCTAGTGTAACATCCGAACATGACCAGTGGGGGCGCTATACGCTTTACTGCCTCACCTATATTCCTTTCATATAGGTACCGTTCCTATCATTTTTTATCCCTAATGCTCAAAAATTACATAGATTGCTAACTACTCCTTGAAATATAACCATAACAGTTATAAAACACACCACACAAATGAGTCACTTTCATATTTTTATTGCAAAAATAAATAACTCTAAGAAAGCAAAATGTTTTTATAAAACACTGCAAAGATTGAGACATGATCAGGGTCAGGGTTGCATCCTTCAGATAATGACATAAAGAAAGAAACATAACATTTCTGGGGTACTGTGATAGAATACACAAGTTTAACGTCTAATTGCTTAAGAATCTGCTGTGTCCTGAAAGAACTCATCAAAATTTGTGTTACTGGGTTCCTCATCGATTTCCTGGAGAAAAAGATGATACATTTGTTGTTATTTGACTCAAAACAGCAGGCAAAACATAGTTTATTTACAACAGGCCAAATTAAGATGACACTGGTCACTCCAACAAACAGTAGCCTGTATACCAACCTTGGGCTCTTTAAACTCTAGGTCTTCACCATATTGTATTGAGAAGTCTATGTGCTGCATGACTATGTTGATGCCCTCCTCATCGGTGCGATCAAAGGGCAGGAAACGAACCATACTGTAATCATCAATCTAAACACAAACAATGGAATTGTAAATGTACAGAGTCTTTAATATTTACTGTGTTTATTAGGGTTTGTTCAAATGATCATCTTACCAAACCACATATGGCCTTGGTCAGTTTACTAAATTTCTTGCTTCTCAAAGCCACAGAGTTGTCCTCCATCATGGAGTACATATCCGGGTCCAGATATCTGCAAATAAAATAAAAACCATTCTATCAAATAAATGTACTGATCAGAGATGCATTTATTGTTACTTGCCAGAGTAGGTCAATCAGAAACATACTTTTCTATTTCCTTCTTAGCTTTTGGGCTGAGCAGATCCATCTTGGTCATTATGTTGACTTGTGGTATTTCTAGCGTCACCATAGCACTCAGGGCAGCCATAACTCCAGAAATAAACTATATAATGAGTTATATAGCACTTTAATGATGTATTAACCAAAACACTGCTTACAGATGCAATATAAAACAACACCACAAATCAGCTTAGTAACATAATAACAAATTATACTGGAGTGTATTTGTGACACCAAAAGTGGCACTTTTAAGAATTAATTTAAAACAATACATGCAGAGGTTACAGCACTTGGTCAGTTTACCTTGAAGGTCTCCACCATGAACTGTGAGTCAACCAAGAAGACCCCACACACACGGAACTCCCACTCCTGCAGCTGTTCCACAAGCTGTTTCATCACCGGCAGATGTGTGTACAGCTCAATCTGACCTGCAGTCAGAATAACACACTTATCATTGCTTAACACCAGCCTACAACACCAGCCCATCTCAATTACTGTATCGCTTCTCACCAGGGCAATCAAACAGTATGTAGTCATCCTCCACATGCCCAAGACTCTCCTCCAGCCAGTCAAAGTTGTTGGAGAAGTACTCCATGCAGAAGACCAGACCTCCATTAGGGCCAAATCTCAGGGAATCATCTTCCATGACATCATCTACCTGTATTAGTTCTCGAATATCTGTGTATTCAAATCTCTTTATTAGAGTTTATCATTCTTCTCTTTATTAGATTAGTCCTGTAGTTTTTTGGGGGTGGGTGGGTAACTCTCCCCTCCCCAATATTTGTACGATTAATGAAAAGATATGTACACTGTAACCCCCCCCCCCAAATGTTCAAACCACATCTACAGCCCTGACTGTACATATTGTCCCTTGTATGCATGCGTTACCCACCTGCCATGACAGGGTAGTTAAACTGTTCGGCAGCTGGGTCCAGATTGACCACCTGGACAGACCTGTTGATGGCCTGAAAATGTTCCGCCATTGTTGCACAGTAAGTGCTCTGTGAAAATACAAATGTTTACGGACCAATCTATAGAAAATCAAAATGTCATAAAACTGCAACGATATATAATCGGTTCACGCATTTTATTAACAATAGACTGTTCACCAACAAGACTTACATTTAGGTTTAGCGCTTAAGCACAGATATGGATAAAATAAAGCAATTCATTGCCTGATGACCGGAAAATTAGGATTACTAATGGACAGTCTTGTTGTCCTGGTACAAGTTTTACCTTTCCACTTCCGGCCGGACCCATCACCAGCTGTGCATAACGAGGCATTGTCGCTTCTTTAGCTCAAATAACACGAGATAAAAAGTCGTTTTTCAACTCTTTAACAAATAAACGCTATATGTACAGTGTAACTATCACATTGTGTTCATCATTGCTGCAGTGGTCGCCATGCTTCTGTTCGGCCAGCTACGGAAACCCGCTGAGGTCAAAAAGCTTAAAAACGCGATCGCATAATCGGAGTGGATCAGACATCAGTCTATTTCTTTTAAATAATACAAATTTAGTTAGACATTAATAGTTCAGCTTTAGATAAATGCTCTAAATATTTCTATTAAACATTTAATTTAAAGGTCTGTAAAATATGCTCTGGTAAATACTTTAAATAAATAGCATTACACTGCTTATGTGATGTGAGGTTTTATTGTACGAAACATGATTTCACATGATTTCACGGCCTTAAAAAATGAACAGGGCACATAAAGGAATACACTGCTTCCTGCTGATATTATGCAACTAATACAACATTATTGTATTATGGAAATACAAACCCAAATAAACTACATTCTGATGACATATAAACAGTATTATATATTACATTAAAGTAGCGCAGTGTTATGATACAGCGTTCAGGTGCGAAGGAATGACGGACTGACACCATGTCACAGCTTTAACACTTTTTGTACTCGATTCTCTCGACTTTGACGTCGTCACCAATCAGCTGGTAGACGTACGTGACCACTGTGGATGCTTGAATGTCCATCAATACAAACGATGGCGTGATGTTGCTGTGAAGAAAGTTAAAATCACAAATGTTCAATACATAAGCAGTGCAACATAACCCTAAATTTAACTTATACATGGTGTAAAAATAATAAATAGTAAAGTTACACCTTTCCAGTGCGCTGTAGGCCCCTGTGGCTGATCCAGGATTTATGTAAAATTTGTTCTCATTCTCAAAGGCCTCGAACTTGTGTGTGTGGCCCGAGATGAGAATATCCACATCCAGCTGTCTCTGAAGCAGAGCAAGGCTGGCCATGTCACCCCAGGGTATCACCTGGTGGCCATGGATCAGACCGATCTTAAACTGCCCCACTGTCACCACCTTCTGCTCTGGGTAGTTCAAATTCTGTCATTGGAAAACAAGAAAGCAAGGTAGTCTATTAAAACACAGACACAAACAGCTATGAGATAAAGATGCAATGAATGAAGACACTCAACCTCGTCAAAGTCTCCTCTGACTATGTGAACATCTCCAGCAAGCGTCTTCAGGTAGTCGTAGCTCTCCTTCGTACAGAGGTTTCCAGTGCAAAGGATGTGCTGAATTTTACCCGGCACGAGTAACTTCTTAAACTTGGCGGGTAAAGTATTGCATCGGTGGGGAATGTGCAGGTCACCTAACACAAGGACCAGCTATTGGCGAAATAAAATCTAGTTAGTGCACAAACCCGGCTGCTGTAGGATGAAAGAAAGTAACTGCTGAAGGATGAGAGGAAAGATAGTTAGCATTGCTGTCTGAAAAAAGCTTCATTAAACAGTGCACATAAAAATATCCTGACAGACTTTGCTTTACTTTGAGTTATTAAATCTGCTACAATCAAAAATACACATTCAAATGTTAACATTATGTAAAAGGTTTAATAATGCAATATAGTTTTCTTCAGACAGCAATTAGGCTAAAGCATACATTTATAGCTATGAGACAGAGCTGCTTCTAAGAATGTTAGCTCTATTGAATCCCATGAGATTACTAATGTATAACACACTCCCCCCGATACTATATTTAGCCTATGTTTAAACTATGCACACCATACCATTGTTAATACAATATGCAACTCACAAAATATGTTGCTGTAATTCTTACAGGTTGGTATATTTTCAACATGACATGTTGATCATTGTGTAACAGCCAAAATACTGGACCCATATTCTCCAATTCTCAATCAAGCTCAAGCTTTTTATTAAGATTATAAGTCACTTCTACTTTAAAATCACACAGAAAGGGTGCTTGAAAGCTTTTTTGGGAAAGAAGAACATCAATAATGGAGTGAAAGCAAGACAGAGCGCAACAGAATTCCCTCTGAAAGTGAAATCGTACTAGATCCAGAAACCCTAAGCAGGCAACATTACTGTAACGTTCAGAAAGCATAAGGGGTCTGGGGATGAGGCACTTACTCTGTGACCAGCCTGGGGAACAGCAGGTGAGGAAGAGTGTGAGAAAGGAGGTGTGGAAGGGTGATCACAGCAAAGAAATACAAAACAAAATGATGAGAAATGATGTGAGACAGGAGACATTAAAGTGGATAAAAATATCAAATGAAAAACTTAAACATAAATTAGTTTCAATGTTAGATGATTGCGGTTGATAAATGAATGGAAGCGAACAGTTAGTGAGAAGCTTGAGGTAAATGTGGCCGAATGCTACAGAAGTTTCCAATAAAAACACAGTCTCACTTTTAACACCAGTGACAATCCTGAAGCATTTTAGAGTTTAACTCACAATTCAAAGTCTCATTAGGTTTCTTTTACTAAATGACACAATGCATTATGAGATCAACATTAGGTGTTGAGTTAATTAAATCTGATTATTTTATTCTATTATTATTATTATTTAATATTTGTGTAATGTATCTAAAAATTACACCTTTGATAACTATATCAAGCACTGTCCAAGATAAACAAATACAGACTCATACTTACTTTCAAAACGTCCAGTTTTCAGACCTTATTGAAATATTCTTCAATTCTGTAACGTTTTTAAAACGTTCCACTAACAACTTAAACACAACCCTTTCAACAGACATCATACATGCCTTTAAAAACCGTTCTGCAAACCTGTCTGCAATGACGATTTTGATCGCTTTAACGTTAGCCAATGTTCTGAGAACGTTCCCTGTTTGCTTATTATGAAATTTCTACTCATGATAAGTTTCAATATCTGATATCACTGTTTTAGTTTCATGTTAGCCACTGCAGGCTAGCGATCTGATACAGCCACATTCAGCAGTAACACAACACAGAAACTATTATAAAAGTGAAACACATGTTTAGTTCATATAATAAATAACATACTTCAAGTGTTGACAGGTTTATTTCATTTTTGTATGATTGTTTTGACTGCATCATGAATCTTTAGTGCAGTCAACATGAGAGGCTGTGTTAGCTCTGCTGTCATGTGACCCACCAGCCCCGAAATGCCAGTTTTCCGGAAAGCACATATTTACTCAGACGTGTTGATATAAATGAACGGATAGAGCATCAGACGAGTCTGATCAACTCTGTCTGACCAAATGCACTCTTACCATTTTATCCAGCTGTGAGATTGAGACGGACCTCAGGAAGATGATGACTGGTACCGCCCGAACTCTTCCTACCGTTCAGCCAGACGAGAAGACAACAGCGCCCTCTAGCGCTCCAGGAGATATAACTTTAAAGCATTATTATTATTATTATTAATAATAATAATCTTTAAAACAAGACGTTCAAGAGCTTGACTTTTAAGACCAAGAGCTTCTTTCACAAACACTTGTGTGTGCTTATAAATGTCCAGATTTTAAGACTCCAGTGTCTCTCTAAAGCCTCACACAACTTCTCTTCCACAGTTTTAAACATACAGACCTCGAGATGATTATTTCAAGACTTTCTACAGTCCTGAAAGACTTTCACAACTCAAAGGAAGAGATGTTAAATGAAGGTGCTGAGGTCTCCAAAAGCGTTTCCTGCCAATTGAGGCACAGCCTGAGTTTGACTCCACCACGTGCAGGTGGTTGCTTGGCAACAAGGGCTCGACATAAACAACAGAGGCAGGTGAGAGACTTTTTAGCATCTCTGCCGTAGGATCCACATTAAACATAAATACTGGTGAGTGTTTGCATTTAATTCAATGTATCTTTGTTACTTATATACTTAAAGTTGCGTCATTCACGAGAGATCAATAGAAATTTGCAGTACGTAACAAAAGTGTTTGTCTGATACATTTTTTGCGCAGGTTATTCATTTTTTAATGTGCAATGCGACGCTCAGCTGTCAAATCACGGGGGGAAAAGAGCCGCACCGATCTCGCTCCCGTTACTGCGGCTCCACCGCCTCCAGTGCAGCGTGTGGAGACAGCAGACACCGCCCGCTGTCGAGTCACCGAGTCCGGCTGCACCAGCGCGATCACACGGGAGGACGGCGAGGAGGCGGTGGCGGACATTATAGCCGAACTGATGGAAGCTGTGATGGACAGATGCTATCAGGTGTATCTACAGAAACAGGTGAGCTTTTCTTCAGTGTTTTTCTGAGAATATACTATATGATTTATTACACTTGCAGTATGTGATATGTCAGTAAGTTAAAACATATCATGCATTTATTAAAAAAGGACAAAAAGCAATGTAAGATCATACAGATGCTGTAAGCAACAGTTTTTATATTGCATTCATTTAGCTCATTCACCGTCTTTCTGTCCCTATCCAGTTGACACCCTTCTCAGTTTGGTGGGCACGAAATAACCTGGTGCAGACCCTTGAATGTCTTTTCCTGATGAGAGACGAGGGGGACGATCCAAAACATGAAGCTTTTTGGCAAGAGGACCCAGAACCTCAACCTGGTGCTATTGATTCTTGGGCTGAGGGATGCGTGCCTGTGGTCCATGCGACTCAGAAATAGACCACAGCTTTATTCCAGCAGATAAGAAAAGGTGGGCTGTGGGTTCCTATTTGGACTCGGACTACTGCAATGACCTATGATGTCCACAAAGGGTCACTGTTTGATCAGAAACATGTCAGCCCATGATAAACGTTTTTAAATGTCCTGGTAAATATATGAGGTATGCTGTGCATTCTATATTAATAATTTCTGTTTTGTTAAATCAGCATTTTTAAGTGCTGTAATGATATATATTTTATATCTTGCATTCTGGTAACCTGTAAGCCTACAGCTCATTAGTGTTCATGTTATCTTTTGTTAACACACCCTTTCAGTTTCATTCACTTCCATTCATTAATGACTTTACCTGAAGACAGGTCGACCATTGATTGCATGATTTATTCCTGACAGTTTCACCAAAGCTTGTCAATGTTTTAATAAAACATAGAGCTCTGCTAGAAAATCCCAAACTGTCATTTCAGCTCTCTGATTCCCACAAGTAATGAGTCCAAACCCTCTCTTTGAATTTAGCGTGCATGACATGCAAATAAATAAGAGCCCCACCTTGTTTTTGTTATAATCAAAGCCTTTGAAACAAGCCACAAAAGTTTTGGGATATTTAGCTCTGCAACATGTTTTCTTGTTGAGGCTCCTTAAAATTGTGTTTAAGTTTTCAGATATTGCTTGAGTTCACGTTTCTTTGTCATGTTGATTGACATGTAACTCCCTATTTACCTCATCATACATATTTATGAATATTTACTCAGTCGTCTCTTAGACATCATCTGTCTGTCTCCCGCTGCCTCTGGCACCTTTTTGCGCCGAAACCTTTCATGAATGTTTTCATGAATTTAAAACAACATTGCCTTTCAAATTTGTTCCTATGTAAAGTTCAGTTATGTTGTTCTCATCCACTCACACTGAAGGGTGTACGAGCGTCATTTTTGTGTCTCAGTGGCAGTGTGTGTCTCTCACTCACAGCAATGTGTTAACTTTCTTTTCACTTTTGTTATGTAAAGACATTTAAAAGTCTGAATGTTGCTTTTTAAAAAATTAACAAATAAAACTTTGGAGGTTGGCTTTTGTTTTTTAAGTTTTAAGTTCTCTTGTTATAGAGCTTTTCTTAACATTGTACTAATCACATATCAAAAACATTATTCCTAAGTACTTAGTAAAATGTTTTAAAAACGTTTGAAATGTTTTAAAAGTTTCTTATAACCAGGCAGTAACATTAATACAATGTTTGAACATCGTTAGACGTTTTGAACATTCCTAGAACTTTCAAAATAACATATTTAACGTTTTTGTTACTTAATAGAAACGTTAGGGAACATATTTACAACCTAAAATTGTTAGCTGGACTGCAGCATGAGGATTTTAATTTAAGCATTGATTAGTGATTATTTTTAATGTCTGCTACAGTGAACAGCTACAGTCATGATTCCTCAGTTGGCAAAGATTCTTTCAGAATATCATTGTTGGGGGTCTGGGAAGCTGGGTGTTTGATTGACATTAGATCTGTTTGGAATCCACAATACTGAAAGGGCACGTCGTTTAGGAATTCCAAATGTCAAGTGCTTTGAGCAGTGGGTGGGGACCAGACAAGGACTTTCTCATCGACAATTTATGTCACCATCGACATTTAGTTTAAATCTCAGAGAGATTTATTTAGTTATTATTTTGCACAGCTGTTTGTGATGAAAGAACAGAAATGGTTTTGACAAATAGTGTTCTGCAAAGGATTTACGGTATGGAATAAATAACAAATATGTGTTTGTAATTAAAGTTTGTGGTTCTTTTACTCTTTTGACAGTCACAGCTAAGTGCCCACAAACTATTTCCTGATTTTTTTCACAAACAAAAGTTGAAGACAAATGGCTGTTTTGCAAACCCAGGAGCATCAGAAACGCTGTGTGTGTTCCTGGATTTGACATCTCAACTTATGGCTGTATCTGCAATATAACTAATATAACTAATGTCAGAAAAAATAAATACCTTCACCTCAAATCAGTTTGTATTTTAACCTAGTGTGAACCTAAAAATTGCTCCCGGATTTGTTCCCTGAATTTTCCATTTCGAGGGCGTAACCAGCAGTTTCATATCTGTTTAATGATACTGATTCCTGTCTAGTGTACCTGACATGGAAGAGCAATCAATGGGAACAACAGTTGTCATGGAAACCTCATCCAAACTCAAGGAACATTATAGTCACATACTATCGTGAATGAGGCTTTAAGTGTTTTGATATACAGCGCGATGGATAAAAATATCACCAGGGACTGATGAATGTTAGTCAGTAAACAAAATCATGTTTATTGATTTGATTTCTTAAGAACTGTGTTAAAATGTGGCATATGCAAAATTTTTTGCCTTTAAAGTTTAAAATCACATCTGAATGAACCGCAGTTGAATGAAATGTAGTACGTTTTCACGATCATTTTGAAATTCACAGACAACAAGCAACTTGGTTTAATGGTTTCTAAAGCCCCGATTAGCTTGCATCAATTCCTCTTCTATTCCCAAATTCAATTCCAAAAGTACTGCTCTTAACATCCGCATTCATTTTCCACAAACCTATGAACCGGCTTCCATGAGCGCTCATTGATTTAAGATTCATGGTCCGGGTTATCTCGTCCATCTCATCCCAATAAACACACCTCTTATTTTTATTCCTATTTCATTCTTCCGATTTTCCCCTTCACTGAACTAAACACACTTTGCAATCTTTCCTTTTCATTTAAAAGATTTACATGAGAATCAGTTGCGATCCATGCATACAAAACTTTAGAATTTGCATATTTTTATGTGATGTACATAGATTGTACGTGATAGGCCTAAATTTTATTTGTGCTACAAACCAGACTGTAAGATCCACTGCGGTTGACACATACCAGATAAAACACTTGCATATCTTTTATTGAATGTTTAAAAAGGGTTTATCAAATAGGTTTTATTAAGGTACATCATTTAACTGATAGCTGATCACTTTCTGTGTAGATTTAAAGAACCCAGACTTGGAATTACCTGGAATTAACACATTTGTCTTATTTGATGTAGGTTTGTAATATACACAGCTAAGGTGTATTGAGAATTGTATGGAACTGACACCAAAGCATCCCCCCAAATTTATAAAAATATATATAATATCAGACATATGTCTACTGATCTGAATATATATTCTGACACATGCTATGAAAGTTTTATAGACAGTAAAAAAAACAGAAATGTATTTATCATGTGCATGTTTGACACAAAAGTAACGCATCAAAAAACATACTTAAAAAACAAGATCTTTCCCAAAAAAAGCAAAATGGATAATGGATGTAAAACTGATAAAACTGTGGAATGACACTAAAGTTAAACAGTGACTTTATGACTTTGTTATTATTCATAAGGACAACACATATTTGATGAGATGATATATTCATGGTGCAGATTTTCATAAATCAAGCCCCTTATTTCTAATCATCTATGCAGATATAAGCATTAGCAACAAATGAACAGCGACAACTGTTGACTTATTGGTTGATTGGTTGAAATAATTGGCTATGATTGGACAAATATTTAAAGATAAAGGTTACGTTTAAAACAGCAATTTACAATTCATTAAAAGCAATTTACGATTCAGTAATTAAATTGGGTTAGACATCAACTGATTACCCAAGAAAAATAACACAAGTCTAATTAGTTCAGGTTTAATCATGATGTCAAGGGCATAGCAGTTCAATAGCTATCAAAAGTTGGGATTTAGAATTGGGTCTTGCCAGTCCCAAATTTATTATGCCCTTTAGAACAAAAATCAAGGAAATTGGTTTTATATATCGTGCTCTGTCAGGGGAGGTAAACATCAGTTTAATTTTAGAGGCTGAAGGGAGCAGTGTGGCTTGAGCCCGGGCTTACGCAGTCTCTCTCTGAGAAACAGCAGAAAGTTTAATTCGATCTCTCTCTTCTCTCTCCGCAGCTTCTCTTTTGTCTCTTTCCTCTCCTTCCACATGATATCCCACCATCAGCTGATACACCATCACACCAATCACAGCACCAATGAATGGGGCAAAGATGGGTACAAGAGACCAGAAGGAGTTTGCCCTGGGATGGATGGAATCAATCATAAAATAAATATATATATATTTAATATATATATATATATATATATATATATATATCCTTATAAAGTGCTAAATAGCAGTGGTAACATCATGTACACCAGTGGGTCACAACCTTTTTGACCTCAAGTCCCCCCTCCAACCCCAGGTCCAGTCTCCCCTCACAGTCACAATATCAACCAAATAAATTTTTTAAAGCTGGGCATAAGAAAGATGTATATTCATTATAAAACCAACTAAATACTAAGAAATATTGTTTTGTAGTTGTTTTACTTTACTTGTAACTTATTTTAATGCTTGTTTTGTTTTATTTTAAATTACTAAAGTCATCTTGAGGCCCCCTAGTTGAGAAACACTGATGTACATCCACATGACTTAGTAGTCATATTATTGGCTAATAAAAGCTGTTTATTAGTACGTGGAGTGGGTGCTATTACTGAGGGCTATTACTTTCACTCTGCTAGGTGTCAAATAAAATAATTATAAGCTATACTGTCCAGTATATATTGTCCAGTTAACCAGTAAAAAAAAACGAGTGCACCTTTAAACGCCAGAGAAATAAAGATGATGTCATGATAATATCACTAATGTAAATGCTAGTACACTGGGGGGAGATGGAAGGGCTAACAGTGTAATAGACAAAAATGAAATTTCAGGAGATCAGAAAAGCACTTACGTGAAAACTTCTGAGCCCCATCCAGCCAGTGCAGTAAACAGACGAGGGCCCAGGTCTCGCGCTGGATTTACAGCATAACCTGAGTTAAAGCCCATGGACTGACCGATCACCAGAACCACAAACCCCACAGTGAAGGCCTCCAGTCCTCGTGGTACGGGGTTATTGTGGGGGTCAACAATTGCTAGAATACACACAATCAGAGCTGCAGTGCCAATCATCTGTGGAAGAGATACTTGTCAGAAGAGCTTTAATTTATGGTTGAAATTAAAAATGTTATATTAACCACTTAATATAACTTATAATGCAAAACATGTTGTTTTTTGGGTCCTGCCTGATCGAAAAAGCCATTGAGCAAAGTGAGATGTTTGGAGGGGTATGTAGCAAAAATTCCAGCTGTTGAGTTGTCCCCAACAACCAGCAGAGACCCTTGACCGTAGTCCCACAGTGCATCTGCAAAGCATCAGAGAAACATAAAAAACTCAAAGAGTTTTTAACCACAACACTTATAAACTGAGCAATGCCTGTTTCAACGGCGACTTCAACAGGAAATGAACAGAATCCTGATATTCACAACCAAATATACTCACCAAAATACATGCCAAAAATGACCCCGGAGCCAAGAAACCCCCCCAGAGTCTGAGCCAGGAAGTACACAGGAAATTTCTTCCAGGGTTCCCTCCCCAACAAGCAGAGAGAAAAGGTCACAGTAGGGTTTATGTGTCCTCCTATAGAGAACACTGGAAAGTTTTTATGTCTGAAAAGGGCTCTCAGAAACATGTTGATTCACTTAAAATGAGATCTATACAGACCACAATGACAATTAAAGTAAATGCTCTCTATAAACTACAGACTCTCAAAGAATTTTGCTAAAACTGCTAAAATTTCAATGCTGATTGAGCTCAAACAAGTATTAAACCTCACAGGCCACAATTTCCAGCTGCAACTTTTTCATAATCATTTTAGCCAATGATTTGGGTTTTTCTGTGTCTGGGAAACTGGTTTTGCAGTTCAAGACTTCTCTTCTCTATTATGCTGTTTTAAAAGTGACATTTATTTTTATTATCTTTGTTGCTCTGCCCTTATTTCTTCTCCAGAACTGAAAACAAACCCTTGCAGAATACCTGAACCATTTTTCGACCAACAAGTTAACAGGGAACATTCCCAAAATGTTGGCTAACGCTCTATAAAAATTCTTTCAAAGTTTTCAAAAAGGTTGTTAGCAGAATGCTTTTAATGTTATATATCATAGATCAAAATGTTATTCTTAAGTTGTTAGTGGAACGTTTTAAAAACATTAGCTGTTTTAGCAGCTTGAGTTTGTCTGGTGACTGTTCAGGTAAAACTTGCTTAATATCTAGTTGTTTTGTGGTTTTGCCTCTTCTGTCATGACTCACTGCTGCAAAATACCAGATCTGAAGTCCTGAATTTCCTGTGTTCTTCCAGGAAAGCAAAACAACTTGACACGGAAAACTTCTTACGTCTGATCTTACCTGAGACTTGCCCGCAAATGAGGATTCCCAGTGTAGCAGCAAACCCGAAAGCGAAATTTACCGTCAAAAACATTCCGTGAGAGCCTCCGCTAAGAATCAGCTGGGCAACAGCTCCACAACCAAACATCTGAAGAGAGGAATAACACAAAAATAAGAGCTAATTATAATAGTTAACTAGAACTACTAGCTATTAGCTCTTTACTCTGGAAGACAGAGAAACAACAAAGGTTTTACTGTATATTCTGTGTTCATTTCAACAACATTGCACATCAAAACAAACTGCCAAAACCAAGACTGAGAAATGATGCAAATTTCTGAACTTAACGTTCCCCACTAAACAGATATCTGATGAGATAACCAACAAAGTTAATTTCGCTATAAATCAGGCCCTGTTCTAATTTGGCCCTTGAAATCTTTCCGTTAACCAACCTACCAAAAATATAAATTAGACTACATACATATGCTTTATGAAAATGAAAATTCTAATAAAATCAAATTTCATTCATGCATGTAGTCAACAAACTTTATACTATTTCACAGAACTGTGACCTCCAGAGTGATTTTTAAGACAAAATATTGTAGCATCACCTGGATTTAAAGATGTTTTTGAACTGTGGACTGCATTTGAAGAACATGAAACTTTAGGGGCACCGTGTGGATTTGAAAGATAATACACGTGTATGAGTGTGTGTGTGTGTGTGTGATGCCCTCTAGTCTGTCTGTGTTTGCCAGCCGTTATTGAGCTGCGTGATCAACCCAGGTGGAGGTCTGGCAGACCACACAGTACCATCAGAAAACAACAGATGGACATGAGGGATGTCTGTTTTTCTCCAGATATTGCTGCTGTGGAGTCCTGGTTTTCATTGGAAACAGATGATGAGATATGCTTTAACCTGCGATACCCCTGTGATGTTTCAAATTCATTCCGGATATGGACTGTCTTGGATTCTGGATTGTTGACCCTGTTTGTCCAGCTCCTTTCATCTGATTTCTAAAACTGTAGTAACCGTAGTAACCAGAGTTGGACAGCTGTAGTTCCAACCAAATGACTTTGTTCATTTTATCTATGGTTATGGGAAAATGTTGGTATCATTGTAACACAACTTAGTCAAGATTTCCTTAAACTCTAACTTCAGGATAGACCGCCCACTTGGTCCAAGTATGAAAGCTGAGGCGGCAGCCATATTGTTTTTCACTTGTGTACTAATTGGCTATGAGCAAAACCAGGAACTCAAATGCATCATATTGTCTTGGGGGCCCTGGATTGGAATGAACATCTTCAGATTTGGTTAAAAAATTAAAACCAGCTCTAGTTAAGGTTTAAACATGAACACAATTCTGCATGATGAATTTATAAGCTAAAACTGAAAAACATCTTTATTACACAAAATCTTTCTCAGTAAAATAAAGATTGCTGTAACAGTCATTTGCAAGATGATCATCAGATGATATTTGGTAAAGAAATACTTTCCCCCTCAGGTGCAGCTGAATGGAAATTTCACGCTTTTCACGCAGATAAAAGGATCTTGATTGTGTTTGATGTCCTGCAGGCATTTCATTCACACAGTTCTCATCAAAGATGAACATTAATCCCATCTTTGCATCAATAATTATCCATCATTATCCATTTATTACGATCTTTGTTTTTACAAATTCATTTTCTGAGCCAGAAAAAACCTCCCAAAAAATGTATCAGTTTGATGTTCTGTTTGACATTTTAATTCCGTTTCTATAAACTTTGACATAACCTAAAAATCAAACCTAGATACAAACCTGAATGTTACTTTTTTAAATCAGATCTTTACTTTGATTGTTCGCAATTCCCTCAAGATGAAGAACTCAATATCTGAAGCTGACTGCATGCTGATTTTAACACTGCAAATATTGTAAAAGTGTTCAGATCACTAACTCATCGATGAGAAAAACAACACAGCCGTTTTACCACCACAATGAGAGAGAACAGTGTTCAGATCACTAATTCGATGAGAAAAACAACGCAGGTGTCTTACCACTAGGATGAGAGTGCCCAGGCATTCAGCCAGCGCCTGTCGCATCAGCAAGTTTCGAATCTGAAAGGTCTGGGCCATTTTTTCCAAGAATACCTTCTGTCTTCCCATAATGCCTCAGAATAGTTTAATGATGATGATGATGATGATGAAGATTTAACTGATGCCACTCTGTGAATGTGTCTGTACAACGAGGGCTGAGGACCTATATTTGCTTCTACAGGTTCCACCCTCATTCACTGACAAACAAACTCAAACACAAAATTCCCACAACTTTCTCCATCCCTGCCTCCTCCCATCCCACATCCAACACAATCCTTCCTGTTCTGTCTTCATTTTAACTCTCTTTTCTTTACTCTTTTCTCTAATGTGTGATTTTGAATGGGCCTTTATGGTTTGGTGCACAATTTTTATTCTTTTTTTTTATTGTTTTGCTAGCCCTTTATTTTCTGCTGACTGTGTGGATTGTGACCATGAGGATTTGGGTCCATAACGACAGTGGTTGTTTTACATTTTTAAGCAAATATTTTAGGTTAAAAGAAATGTACGTTTTTAACCAGCTGTAAGGGTTGGCAAGGGTTTAAAACACAAAACACACTGTGGATGCTTTTTATTCTGAAAAGTCTTTATGGTCCATATTACGGTTATGAGAGTTTTAGAAATTCTACACTTATTCTTAATAAAGTTACACATAGATAATAAAACGGTTGATAGTTTTTTCTACTGTAAACACACTTGTGGCAGTAGTCAATATATCCAATACACACACACACACACACACACACACACACACACACACACACACACATATATATATGTAAACATCTCTCTTTCTCTGTGTATATGTGTGTGTATATATATATATATATATAAAGAGAGAGAGAGATGCAAATATTAGAGAGAGAGAGGGAAAAAGAGAAAGAGAGTGAGCGACACATCACACCCAATCCTTATCTGTGTTCTACTTTGTATTACAAATCTTCTGCATTACTTTCCTTCTTTGTCGGTATGAACTAGCAAGGCCAATATGTCTCATGGTAGAGAAACGCTAAAAAATGGATGTTGCTTATTGATCTTTGAGCAGAGACACTGAAAATACAGCCAAAGCTACGGCATGAGCTTCACGGTGAGGATTTGCAGGAACTGCTGCTGGATGGATGTTTGGACTGCAGGTTTACCTTCATCCTCTACCTCAGCCCTGAGTGAGCCCTGAGCAAAACAAGTGAAAGCCCTTCTTCATCAGTTTGTTCACATATCTGGAATATCCTGAGAGCTGGTGTTGCCCACCAAGTGACCAAACAACAACATCAATAATAAAAATGTCCATGTCACATCTTACCTGAAAATAATGTATAAAAAAGACTGTTCTGCCTATTTACGGACCAGATTATATGAATTATAGAATTTACGTATTTTTTTTATGTGAGTTGTATGTATGTATTTATATAGACAGGCAGACAGACATAAAATAACTGGGTAAGATTAGACACCATGATTGAAAAACACATGCTTGAAATATCAGCACATTAACAGTGAACTCTAGCTGAATACAAAACAGAGTGTGTCAATGCTCCACTGAGAAATACTGAAGTTTCTAATGCTTTTGCTCTTAAGTCAACACTGTAGTTTGCAGTCTGCTCTCTCCTGAAGGGGATTCGGCTGTTGTGACCCCTCTTTTGACTCACATCCAAGTATTGATTGAAAACAGTGAGAACACACATATAAAAGAATACTTTGCTGTTAATGCATAAAAGCAAACATTTGTTTGAAATACAACCGTGGGTGAAAGCTACAGAAATATTGCGTGAGAACATCAGAGTGCGTTAAATTAACACACAGATCTGTTCAAACACAAATGACTCTAATAACTCTCGCCTCCCTCCTCCTGCACATGCGCAGTAAATAATTCAGTCCCTAAAACCACCCGCATACACGCACTGAGCTCTGAAAGAACAAGACGACTGTCTGAATGTCAATAAACTCCTGCCAGACTTTTCTTAACTTAGAAGGATTAAATGCAATATGCCTTGATATTTGAAGTAACATTTAAATGATAGTCGGGCAGGTAATTCGCAAAGTATGGAAATCTCATAAAGTCATGACCTATCGCGCAATACTGAGCATGTTTGTTCACACCTACATGACTGAAGTCTTTTATCCGTCTTCTGAACCCGATCACCCCGAGACTGTAATTTACACTAGTTAAGTTATTAACTAGTTTTAAAAATGGCCACAAATGTGAAAAAAGGCATAAAGGACTAGTAAGCGCAGTTTGTGCAAAGCAACACTGTAGCTATAACAAAAATCAAGCTCGTTTGTTTCAGAAAGCATTGCATTAAATAGCATGTAAAAAAATTAAAACATGTTTTTACTTTCCTAAAAACTAAAAGCTAAAAACTTTTTAGCTCATTTGTATTCAGATCGTGATGAAACAAACGCGTTTCAAACATCCGAGTTTAAATAACTACCAACAGCGTCTGAATTTATGCTTAAATTTTAACACAAAAACCCTGTTTGGGGGAATAAATGGCCATGGTCAGACGAAAGCACAGAAATGACTCATCGTCCGGATACCGACAGTGATTTATTCAGGGTTGCTTTTCATGACTGTGTGCTTGATGCGCGATACGGGTCCCGGTTCACCGTTAGGCGGCGGCAGCGCATCGCGTATCGACGCGTTTACGGTCTTACCGGAAACGTGTGTTGAGTTGATGAGACGTGAAAGGAAACCTACCGAGATCAGCAAGGCAGACACGCGATGACCATCTGGCGATGGGTTTGTCCTCGGGCAACTTGTAGCTGGAGCTCCAGGGTTGCGCTCACCTGAGTCACGGATGAAACCAGCCGGGCATGAAAGCGCAGATATTGCGCAGTCTGCTGAAAACGCCGCAGCAGCCCAAACTGAGACGCGCAGGACAGTCAGTCAAAGGGGTTTAACATTACCTGCCACACAAACACACACAGGTGGTTTCTTTTTCAGTTTCGCTGTTTTCATAGTATACTGATTATATTAAACAAGCGTTTTATGCACGTTTGTTATTTTACACTTCAACTAACTTATAAAGAAACTTGTTGACATTTTAAATACAGTGCATTTAAAGTTAAAACACAATTTATTTTATTTTTATTTATTAAAACAATAAAACTAGTGAGTCCCGTTTAAAACACATGCACAAATAGATTTTGAGAAGTTTCACTACATTTGTCAGGACATTTTCAAAATGTAATAATAGCAAAGCTGTACACATGCTCATTTACGGCTGGCATTGATTAGTGTGTTATGTTGAGCTTATATATTGTTCGTTCATCCACTAAACTCTCTTGCATTTTCATTATTAAAAACTGTTTTAGTTATGCCACTGCTTGGTCCTCGCTGTGTGTGTGATTTCAGGTTTACTGTCCTTATGGGGACATATGGGCCCCACCGTGCGACACAACCTGCCCCCCCACACACGCGTTATGCGAATCCCGATCGTTTCTGTTCTTGCCATTGGCTCCACCATTGAAATGGCCTCAGGTATTGTTTCCATGGATACCAGAATGATATTGCTACAGTATCTATTCGCTCCAAAAAGCAACTTTTCATAGCAGTAGGGAAAACTAGATTGCAGTACTATTGCAACTGCACACAGACTGTAATAATCTGTGTAATGGCAAAGGCCAACATCATCATCATCTGCTCCTAATAACCAAGTGCAGATCTGGTGTAAGATTGGATTCAGTTTAATTTTATAGTGCCTAGTAAATTTTCCCCTTGTAGTTAATAGCAGATCAGAGAACTGTAGTTTCTTTGATTGTACTGTGTGGCTGTGCGTTTTATGTACAGTATGTGTCCTTTCATCCCATCTTATGCTGATTTTTTAGTTTCTGCAGTGAATTTGTAAGATAAGCATGTTTACGGAGGCATGAAATAATGGCTTTAGTTCTTAATACACTGTGCACACATGTATAAAATTGCTTCTGTCTTTCTATGTTAAATGAATTGTTGAAAGTTGACTGTCAGTGGATGTATTGGCTGTTTCATCCGTTCTATCAGTAGATATTGATATGTTGGCATCTTGTTTTTGGACTGATTTTCAAATTCAATGGATATTGATCATCTGTGTGCTAGCTAAGACTGACCTTTGCAACCACAATGTGTTGCCTCATATATAATATACACACATGTGTATTTGTATATGTGTATGTATATGTATGTATAAGTGTGTGTGCATATATTTGTGTGTCAAGGACTGAGTTTGGGGCAGGGTTATCTCTTTAATCTACCAATAGTAGACAGCTAGTGACTGTTAAACCCGTGATGTTTATTTCTGTTGGTAACTGGTGCAGATCTTCATCATTAAACGTTGATACTTGTTGTTACGCCTGTTAAAATTGTACATATTAAAACATGTAAATCGGACTAATTTCAGCTGAATTGCTAATAAGGTTAAATACAAACACACTTTCTGTAGTTTATCTTTAGGCATTTGCTGAGAGCTTTCTAGTGCCCTGCTCAGTGTGTGTGTGTGTGTGTGTGTGTGTGTGTGTGTGTGTGTGTGACCCTGGATGTGTACCAGGACAGATCAAGGATCGATGCGGCAGCATCAGGCCGGAGGTCGATGTGTGTCCGCTCTGCTTGATAAGATGCAGTCAGATTACCATCCTGGTTAATTAACGTCTTCCTCATTAATGTGCTGCTCAGCTGGAGGTGGGCTGGTCTGTGTAGCGTGATGTTGATGTTCTTTATTCACTCTGAACAGTTAGACTATAGACTATAGAGAATTTGTATGAGCCTTTGATATGTTGTGGATGTGTGTTCAAAGCAGATACCTTATTTGCCATTGATACTTTCTAGATTAGTAAAATGTTTAACCTTTTTTTAATTTATAGCATTAGGAATGTTTTTTGTAGGAAAAACAAATAATATTTAAATATTTTGCTTTGACTAAATGGTTCATTTCATGTTATGTTCATTTCATGTTATGTTAACTCCAGGCTATATTTTACAAGCTTGTTTGTGATTTAATACCTTAATGTTGATTTAAAAAAAAAATGATTTCACCCTTTGTACTTTGAGCTTAACGCTTAATTTTCTTTGCAAGTGGCTTTGGAGAAAAGTATATAAATGTAATTGTAACGCATGTCAGACTGTAAAAACAATATTATTAGTCAAGCTAAATTTGAAAGTAGAATATCTTGTAAGAACAATGAATCATGTTCATCTAGCATTTTTGTCTTAAATATATATGTATGTATTTTGAAGCACTTGTACTTTTGTGTAATTTGCTGTTAAATATATCAAATGCCTATTATACTAACCTTGAAGCACTTCGGCAATCATTGTATTTTATGCGATAAACACTTAAATCGGCCGTCGTCTCTTAGGCAACCCAGCACTGGGCTCTTAAATGCTTAAATGACTCAAAACATTTAAAGGTTTTTTTACTACAAGGACAGTGTACTTTATTGTACTGGCCCTTCTGCTATTCTACTGTTATTTTAAAGGGGCAAAAAGAACAGTTTGATACTCTAGATAAAATAAGATTCTTTGTTTTCTGTTTGTCTAAACAAGTTCTTTTTGTAGTGCTTTTGTAGTTTTTGCATTGCTTCACAGCTGCTTTACAGAAAATTGTATCAGAAATGCTGAAATGTGCTGATGTTGTTTTGTTGCATTAATTGTGCAAGTTGTGTGATTTTACTGCAGTAAAAGCTGGAAGTTTTACTAATAAATGTCTTTAGGAGACATTAAGTACCCTATGAGAACAATTTTGTTGTCTTGAACAACTGGGATTGACTCAGAATTGTTTCAAGCAATTTAGGAATTTAAAAGGTTAGATTTTGCCAAAATATAGAAAGACTCAACTCGGCTTTTCTCAGAAGCAGCAGGGGTGGAACCTCCCACCTGTAGCAGAGAAAATGCAGTGATCAAATAAAGTGTTCACAGGCGAGCACGCTAGCACGTTTAAACATGCGCGTGTGCAGCGATTAGGCTTTGAAGTGTGAACGACAACAGTTCCATAAATATATCTCACATTCAGAAAAATGTCACAACTTTGAACGTAAGTGACATTAACAACTGTCTTCTCTTCTACCCCTTTACACCTTCTCTGTGGTGTTTTGGTGCATCTCCGACGCATTGGAGTGCCTATAAAAGCAATGCAACGCTTTGAAAATATCAAAGTCCCTGACAGCAGACAAGACACGTCCGAGTACATGATTATCCTGCGATGTGACATAAAGCACAGCTGTCAAAATTGTTTATGTGTGTCTTTTGTAGTAGTGTTGGAACAAAGAAGCTGTTATCAAAGTGGAAGTTCTGCATCTTTGGTCAGCTCCCTCTCTCTCTCTTTTACTCTCTCGCACACAGATGTAATCTATCCCTTGTTCTTACCAGGCTAATTAGGTTCCCTGTGCTCTGAGCACAAACCGATTCACCCACAACCAACTTGCCGGCTAACCACAATTCATTGCAGCTTAGAGGAAGATTGCCAGCAGCTTTCAGAAGAGTCTTCAGATTTATTTTTGTTTGTGAGTTCATGTTTTATTGTGTAGGTATGTAGTACATCCATTTACATCAAGAAGGGTGTAAATCTGATCCTAGCTAAAGGGACTGATTTAAGGACCTGAGATTTTTGTTGCCTCGCAGTAGGTCAGGTTTGGGATTAAAATAGCAGAGTTAAGACGTCTACATTAAAGCAGGAAGTTGGACATATTCATTTTCACAGCTGCTTAGTCATTCTCTTTGTCTCCACTATTCATAAAAGCTCTGGAAGAGGTGGTGAATATGAGCACAGGAAGACAACATGGAACTGTGAAAGGAGTTTCAAAAGAGCGTTCCCATGGAAACATATCCCACGTTTGATTTTTAACCTGTTCCATGCAGCTTAATTGCTCATCAAAATGATTTCACAAGTTCTTTCCAACTCCAAACAAATAACAGCTTTTTGATTATTTTTACACTAATTACATAATAACGGCCTAATCACATTGAGATGTAAACATTTAATGCTCAATTAGAAATGTTGAGATTCATTGCATTAACAGTTTAAGGTGGGTTAACTAGTTTCCTAGGCTGGGCAAGCATGTTAGGCTTGTTGTTTTGCAGTTCTGAGAGAGATTTTGGGTACTTTTCAACCAGTCAGGCTGGGAGACTAGCTGTCTAACCAGTTAAACATCAGCTTGGTAACGCAATGTAATCGGCTAGACTATTTAAACCAGCTAAGACTGGTTTGAGATGTTTTTGTCATCAGGATATTTAGCTGTTCATATTTGACCACCAGAAAGTGCTTAATACCATTTGATTTTGTTAACAGTTTATGATTTAAAACTAATTTTATTTTGAAAAATGCTTTTCTTGGAAATTACTGCCACTTGGTTTGGTATTTTGGCCTAATGCAGTTATGTAATGCATTTTTTTAAGTGTGTCTTAAGTCCAATTATGTTTTGGGGGCCTGTAGAAGTGGATGCACTTTCAAAGTACTTTATAATGTTAATATCGTCTTCATTCTTGTAGATCTCAGTGTGAAATTCAATCAGACTCTCTAAGCAAATAATGTTTTCCTGAATGGACGCGTACTGCTTTGAGGAGCTGCCAGGATAAACAAATAACAACAGACGTGAGTCTTAAGTCAGTTTTTAAGCATCTTTGAAAAACGCATTTTTTTTAAGTGACTGTTTACTTGAGGCTTAGTGGTAAAATCTGTCAGTTTTTGAAGTAAATCGAGATGGCAGCTTCCAACTCCAACCCAGCAATATAAAAAATGATAGTTGTCTCATTTTGAATCCTGATTTCTTCAGTCTTATCTTTGATGATTTAGAAAAGTGAGACTTGTTAATATACGCTTTGTATGTGTTTGACCGTGAACTTTTTAACGTTTTTTGGAAAATGCCATCTGCCAAGCTGCATTAAAATGTGTCAGTAGTGCCTCTCAGCTGCGAGAACATTTTTTGATATCATTGAAAGAACTTTTAGAGAACATTAGCCAATGTTTTGAGAACATTCTGGGTTGTTTTTTTTCTCTTCTTAGTTTATGTATTGCTGTAATGGGACGATTGTGTGCAGAGCAGATTGTAAAAACATCTACAGCCATCGTTAGATCACAGCTGGCCAATCACACTCACATTGAGAGCAGAATTAGCCCTGACAAACACTTCATCACAACAGAACACTGTGTAAACTGCTAGTGCGTGATGGTGAAGACACTGTCCTTTCAAAAGCTGCAATCTGTAACTTTTGCCTCTCTAGCGCCATCTCTGTTTGTAAATTGTAGGTTACTTGCAGAGTTTTCTTAATGTGGATGGCAAGTTCTTTTTGATTAAATACAGATATGTATTTAATCAATTCCTGACACAACACCTCAAATTATATATGCTGATTTGTCATAAACTCAATAACCATTTTTTTGTTCATTTTTAACCAAAAACTGCAGGAATTGCAGCTTTAAATTGTTGCTTATTATTCCATCCACATACCCTGCATGTGCAGTTGTCATTATTAATCCAGTTTCAGTCAGTTTTAGTCAATTGTTTGGCATTTCTTTACGCTACGTAACACACATTAGCTCCTTTATAGAGCTCTTGGTACAGTCTCATAACACTAAACACACTCGTATGAACTCATATCCTGACAAATTTGCCGTGCTTTTCTCTTTTTGTTTTAGAGAAATGGTTTTCGACAATCAGGTCTGTCATTCAAACAGACAAAGGCAGTCGTGCTTTTGGATATCATTTAAACGAAAAGATTCCTGGAGGTGTGCTGTTTAAAAGCGTGTTATTTAATTGCCCTTACTGAATGCCTTTATTTTTCCACAGAAAGACTTTTTTCTGAGGCACAAAGAATATGGTAATGAAAGCAACTGTTGAATTCATTTTGAGATTTCTGCGCACTGTCGAGCGAGAGCGGGGAAAAGCTGCAGATTAGCTGTTTTAAAAGGTCAGAAACTTCGCTGAAACAGTAACGGTTAAATGAGAGACCTATTCATTCACCAAACAGCTTTCATGAATGACTGACCTTTATCATTCAACGTAGCCTTTGGTATTTAAGTGCTGTCTGTTGTTTTAGTTGGATTATATTTACTTAAATTGAAAAAAATTGCTGTGTGCTGTAAGATTTGCACGGATATTATTATTGTATGTATACTGTGTTTTCCTTAAATTCCATGACAACGCTTCCGAGATTTTTTCCATTTGATGGCTGTCCGTGCAGTTTCTAATTAAGCACTGTGTGACGTTTACACCCACCGCCTGCTAACGCAAATTTTCAGATCTGCTCCAAAATCTGTTTTTTAAAGTGTAGAGCAGATTTTCTTTAGATAAAACTGTCATTTTAATACAAATGACAACAATGGGATTTGTGTAATTGTTGCTGCTTGAAATGCAATTGAATCCTCTTTGCTTCTGTGTGTGTAAAGCAATTCCCAACAATTACCTAGTTAGCTTGTTTCTCTTTATTCATTACTTAACAATAATTTGGTGATATTTATCGCTTCGTTGTTTTCCTCACATCGTAAGTCGCTTTGGTAAAAGCATCTGCTAAACGCCTAAATGTAATGATAAGATATGATATAAAATGTTGAAAAGTAGTTCTACCAATATTACTACAAGAATGTTTTTAATAACTTAAGAGAACATTAGCCAACGTTGTGAGAACATTCCCTGTTAGCTGTGCCCTTTCTGTAGGCAAGAAAGTGGGTGCTAACTATAGAAAATGAGATGACCAGTACAAACTTCAGTTTAAAACAGTTTACAAGCCCAGATGCTGCTGGTTTTAGGTCATTTTGGTCTGTCGCTAATAGTTTTCTATCCAGACTTACTTTTGACCTACAGAGTGCTTTGTGATGGGGTTCAGATTACTCTCAAAATGTCTTATCACATACTGTGTGACACGTTAGTTCCTCTGGCCCACTCAGGCCTGGCTTCCATGCCCAAGGTCGATAAAAAAAGCCTGTGTTGTCATTTTATCTCCACCTCAGTTGCCTCTGTCTCAAATCTGCATCATCTGATCTGGGTGGTATGGATTCATCTCTCCGTCCCTTCGTCTCGTATGCTTCCACTGGAATATCCAAAATCTGATCTCTCTCTCTCCTCTCTTTATCTCTCTGTCTCTTCTAAACTTCCTCCATTGCTCATCGTTATCTTATTGTTTGTCTTATACTGTGAGGATCAATTCTTGGTCTTATCCTTTCCGTTTCTTTCTTGTTCTCAGGACATCCATTAAAAGTACAGGACAGTTTTAGTTTAGGTCTTAGGTGTAGCTCAGTTGCTAGAGCATTGCTTTAGCAGCCCAATGGTTGTAGGTTTGTTTTTTCAGGGAACGTTTTGACAAATTGTATACTTTAAATGCAACGCAAGTCATTTTGGATAAAAGCTTCTATCAAATGCATAAATCTAAATGGAATGTACTTTGAGTTACAAACACTGTTCTTTATATGCCATATAGATATAGTATATAGACTATATAGATGTAGAGTGTTTAGCAGAAATCCAATGAAAATAGACAGGAGAATACAGATGGAAAGATCAGGGTTCAATTGTCTTAATGGGCTTCCCTCGAGGCTGTAGGGTCACCTGTGTGTTTGGTCATGAGATAAGAGTTAACCACCGTTAAAGACTGAGGTCGTGTCTCTCAGGCCCGTGTCTCTGAATAAGATTGCTGCCAAGCAACCGGCGAGAAATTTGAGGAGGTGACAGCGGCTGCTCTCGTGGGACGCTGGCTAAAATGAAGCTCTGACACACAGCCGCTACTCAGCCTGTGGATATGGGCTGGTACAGAGATCAACATGAGAATTCTGAAGGTCTTATGGTCTAGTTATAATTGATGGCTAATAATAGAGGACAGTTTGCCTTCAGCACGGTTTGGTCCAGCGTGTTCCTCTGGGGCCAGACTAATGCAGTCAGCTGAGAAGTGGCCTAATCACATGTGATAGGCTCGCTTGTACAACAAGATGTCAAGGGTGCGGCTAATAGGCAGTGTTAATGGGACAATTAGTTAGCTGCTGGTCTTTAGGCTATGTTACTGGGCTTCTGGGTGCTGTCCTCTTAGACTCCGCCCCTACAGGCTTTCACAGTTGTATGTCAGTCACATTACAAATCAATGAAATCAACCTTCCTTCTAACCCAGCTAGGAATCATTTTCAAAACGTTGGCTAACACTCTCTGAGTTCTCTCAAAGTTGTCAGAAAATGTTGTACAGCGTTAGTAGAATGTTTTACATCATATATCTATATATCTATGTCTATGTCTATATCTATATCTATATATATATATATCAAAAGCTTTGTTATTAGGTTGTTAGTGGAATGTTTTTAAACGTTGCAGAATTTAAAACAATGTTTGACAATGTCTCAAAAGCTGTTCTCAGATCTTTCAAAATAACATTTTGTTTCTGTTTTTGTTTCTTAATAGAAATGTAAGGTAAACATTCTTGCAAACTACAGTTGTTAGCTGGAAAGGTGGATGAAGGAAAAGAGAGCTAGAGAGGGAGAGTTATAGGGACATCCATCCTAAGAACAGCTTCAGTGACAGTAATTGGACAGCAGGATTTTGACTGTACATCATTTTTGCAGAGATAGAGGAACATGTAGAATTTCAGCTTAAGTTGCCATTCTATCATATCTCCTCCGTTTAGTAACATAGTGGCCAGTGTACATCTATTTTGTAGCTACAGAGAAAATACATAGAGCAGACAGACTGTTTTAACCTGTAAGCCAGTGAGAAACAACTATGTTGGTCTGCCCTTAAAAATCGTATGACAAAGCTTGTATAAAATGATCTTGCTGAGAAAAAACTCAACAACAGGGTTAAAAAAACAGAAGCGCAACAGGGTTGAAAACAGAAGCGCATGAGCGGCAACCAAAAACATCACCTCTGTGTGACCTGTTGTATTTCTGGTAGTATTAATTTGTGAGACAAAATGCAGTTCATTTGGCCTGTTTTTCAACTTGGTGCTACACCCCCTATTAAGGTGAAGGTCTTGTGTCTTTCACAGGTATTGCACAGAGCAAATCAAATCTGTAATAACAAACCTGACCTTCATAGTGGCAAAATGTTTTGTTTTCCCACAGCAGAGGCTTCATTTGGCTCACGTCGTACTGTGGACTATAATTCCCAAACAGCCAGATCACTGCATGTTCTCTTAATCAAATACAAGCCTTGTGAGTCCATCAGGAGATTTTACACCGTATCTTGAGGGAAAGATTTTGCCTTAATTTGTCCTGCCTGCCCTCCAGATATTGACAGGTTGTGTTTAAAACTGTATACCACATTTTCTTTCCCCATCTTTCTCATTACAGGAATAAGTTGTGCAAAAATAAAAAAAATTGTCATTAAATAGTAAACCTTATGTCACTTTAAAGCTGCATGATTTTTGTTATTTTTGGAGATAATGTAAATGATAGTAAGCAAATGTGGAACCTGGCCATTAGTCGAGCTCTAGAAAAAGTAGCTGATATATTTATATTCTAAGCACGCTTCATAAAATTTTTCTAAAGGACCCACAGTGACCAATGATTGGCTGTATTTCTCACATGCTGTTGGGGGAGGGACAATTCTTAATTGTAGAGAACATATGATTGGACAAAACGTGAAGTGCAGGATGAGTCATCAACCAGATAGGTTCTAAATGACATAAGGGTGAGTGAATAACGATGGGTTTTGGGTAAGCTGTTCCTTTAAACTGAAATGCGGTGGGACCCAAGTTTTGTCTCATCAAGGGAGAACGTGGGGAGAAAATGGATCTGTCCATGACACTGAATATGAATGTGTTTTTTCCTCACAGGAGATTTCCTGATAACGGCTGATGAGCGCTGCTGGAGACACACTAATGATCTCATCGGGTGTTTTTTCAGTGTCGAGATGCATTAATATAGATGGGCGACTTTGCATACTGTATATGTTCCGGAAATGTTCCTGCGCTCCATGCAAGGTGCAATCATGGATCATTTAAGGTGCTCCAGAGCTGACAGGCAATCTGATAATAAACTCAAAAAGGTGTCGAGGTGGATGGATGTAAATGTTACCAGAATCACGAGGGGCTTTTAGGCTTAAGATTAAATATTGCTTTTAACATGTTTATCTTTGTCATTACTGCAGTGTGCATGGAAAACCAGCAAAAAGCAATATGACGTAGCAGAAAGCGTCTCTTACAGCGGCACTGTAATTTTATACTAATGGAGAACCACAAACACCAACAGTTTGCATCCCACATACATTAATAATATTTGGTTATTTCCTTTCCTGCAGGAAGAGGTGAGCGTTTACTCTTTCATCGCAAGCGGTCTCTCACTTTTGCAGCTATATTCCACATAATCTCCATTTAAAGGGAATTCAAGACCGAACAGAACTGAATAAAGCTTTTCTTTCCCGTTGAAGATGATTCCGACTCAGCTGGTAGCAGTCGTGCCCTGGGCTGCCGCAACAAAGCTCCAAATCCACCTGCTGTGACTCTCGCTCATTCTGTCTCCTGCCCTCCTTTCCCATCCTCGCTTTCTCCTCCTCTTTCTTTCTCAGCGCAGAGCTTTTAACCTTCATGGTTTTGGCTGCTGCAGTAAGAGTGGGCTGAAATGGAGACTGGTTGCAGGATTTAGGGCACGTTCACCTCTGATCAAGTCATTTCTTGGAAGGGAGCGCATCATTTCCTGCCTGAGGGATGATGGCGGAGGCTTTTACTGGCTTTAATTTGTAACAGCAAGGTGTTGAGGACACTGAACCTTCTTTCATTTTTAACTTGTTCCCCCTTTCTTTCTTTCTTTCTTTCTTTCTTTCTTTCTTTCTTTCTTTCTTTCTTTCTTTCTTTCTTTCTTTCTTTCTTTCCTTTATGCTTTGTGATTTAGTGTCCAGATGCATTAGTGCTCTGCTGCTATGGGCATGGTGAGTCATTTGGCCATTAAAATAATTATCTTTGTAATCATGACATGATTTCAGATGATTGGCCCAATGGGGAAAAATAGTATGAAGTGCCACTAGTTCTGGGAAATGTTAAGGGTAAATGTTAATTTCTGGACCAAAATGCAGTATTTTATCAGTGACCACTGTTCACTGGTCCGATTTGTATGCAATTTGAGGTTATTGTGGGGATGAATTCATGTAGCGTTTGGCCTAAAAGACAATTTAAAAAAATCACTGTATTGTGCTGTATATGTAGATACGGTATTGTTCTGTTACCGTAAGATTAGCTGCAGCGAGGTTATAGAGCAGAATTTAAGATGCACTAAAGCCTTACCTAAGCCCATAATTATCAAAGGTAGATGCACATTTCGTTGAGAGATGCACACTGGGTAATTGCATCCCACCACCCACACAAAGCATTATTTTGTTGCATACCCACTTCTCTTATTGTCTGAGCACTCAGAGCCACCCTGACCCACCATCACGGTAAAACTCTCCCACAACAAGCAGAGAAAGAGAAAATGAATGTCAACAAATGGCATCTTTCAGAAAGCCCAGAATCTGATTTGGGGGTTGGAACTGGCCTTTTTTAGAGATTAATGCACTGCTTGCTCAGTCGCTAAAACTATGTTTAGTAAGGTTTGTGTGTAGCTACGAGTGAGTCACAGGGTGGACAAAAAACGCCTCAGGCCTCGGTATATTGCTGTTGTATTACTGACCTTTTTCTCAGAGTGAGGGCAGAAAGCAAGATATTGTGATACATTACTGTAAAAAATGGGTTACAGAAAAGCCTAAAAGAGTTTAGTTGTTATGTGTAGATCACACGTTTCTCTTGCCACCAAATTGTGCTAATGCTAATTTGTGGAACTTTCTCAGAACTGGTCCATATTTTACTAGCTCAAGAGCAGAACGTTGACAAAGTAACTGAGTATGTTGCTACATAACCTGCCCGCAAGCAACTGTAGCATCTTTGTTTACAGGTCTTTTTTATATTATCATTAGTTTTTAGTATTTTAAGCCATCCCAAGCTGGTTTTATAATGTGGCTATAGTTGCTGTGCAGCACAACAAAAATAATGGTGCAGACGGCTTTGTTGATTATAATGAGAGCGATTCAATGTTGTTTTGTCTGTCTAGCCAGACTGAGTTGTTGTTTGTGATTCGAGACCAGCAGGATTAAAGGGCAAATACCGTGCTTTTTTAATACCCCCCTTTCTTCAGTAAAACACCTGGAACTGAGCCATATTGGGCACTGGTGAGGGGGTGATTATACATAAGGTTAATGTTATATAGTAAATGTTATGTGCATACTTCACACTCCCTTATGCTGGACAAAGACCAGGTTCTTAAGTGTTCGCACTGATCGAAGAACATGGTCAGTTTCTGAGCTGAGAGCATGTGATTTCTTACTTGAGGATGTGTCATTCAGATCTTCATGCTGAGTTTATGAAGCAGACAACAGGAGAAGATCTAACCTCTTGCACAGACTCCTGGCACTGTTTTGTGTGGTGTTTGATCATGCACATACACACATCTGAGATCTGACAAACAAAAGATCTCTCATCTACTGCTGTTTTTTGTGCAGGTGTGGTGTGCAGGTCAAAAGATTCGTATTGTGTTTCTGTCTACCCTGTTAAAGTGTTTTGGGGTTGAATAATAATGCAAAAATGCTTTATAATGGCTGACAAATGTGTGAAAGGGACAGTATAAGTGTAAATATATTAAAATACTGATAACCATATGGTCAAAAGATTATAATGTCACCCAGGCTAATGTTCTCAGAAGTTATCAGAAAGATTCTTGTAGTAATGTTAGTAGAATGTTTTTCTAATGTCTATATTAAATATATTGACGTTGTTTTATTAAAAACGTTATTCTTAAGTAGTCACTGGAATGTTTAACATAAAAACACAGCCTACATTTCTCACCCGAAACAGCTTCCACTTGTTACGCTTGTGAGGCCAGTCATTACTTCTGTATTCCTGATGCATCTTTGTACTTCTGTGGCCTTCAGAGATCTGCTCTCCAAGTGTTCTTTTGAGGTCATCCTACCAGTGGTGCCACTGTCTGATACAGCAGCTCTCAGAGTTGTCAGAGAAGTTCTGACCTACTATCCTCTGTGTAAATGTATTGTGACAGACTGTCACTGTAATTCCCAGGACATACTACGAGATCTGAACCTTTTGAATTATAATCTGTCCACTGCTGGTCCTGCAGGAGATGTTGTAGACACGATCTGTGATCCATCAGTTACAAAATATGTTTTCACCCTCCGGCAAAACACATTACAAAGAGCAAATGACAATACACCTGCACTGTAAATGAGCAGCCTTTATTAAAACAACTTCATTTCGTGTTTTGAGTTATAATTCAGGACATAATTAGCCAGAAATCATAATTATTGACTTTCTTTACGTAACTGTACAAAAAGGTGTTGTATGAATTAATTATATCGCTATATACTTTTAGTTCACACTCTTAAATAAGGTGCTTCGCAATGCCATAGAAGAACCATTTTGGCTGTATGGTTCCATAAAGAACCTTTAACATCTGTAGCACCTTTCTGTTTAACTTAACAGTTCTTTGTAGTGGAAAAGTTTTTGTAGACTATAAAAAGATAAGAAAGAAATGGTTCCTTTGACTGAATGGTTCTGGGGGAACCAGAAATGGTTCTTTGATGGTGTCCCTTTGAAGAACCCTTTAAGAGCCTTTATTGAAGGTTTTAACATTATCTAAATATTTAATTAATATTGCATTTAAAAGTCTCTGGATTTATTTGTTATTTTTATATACATTTAATCTATACTTTCATTCCTTTTGCTGTTATAAAAAATGAAGTTCATCGTGTTGGACTGTCTGACTTAATTCTGCAGATGTGTCGCTTGTGTTTTAAAAAGGTTTCAGTGAAACATCAAGAAACGTCTGTCGCCAGCGTGTCTGATGCAGTTGTGCCGTCTAATTGGTTAATGAATGACTTGTTTATCATTGACAGATAAGTGTTAATTAAAGGTGTCAGTTTTAGCAAGAAATCTTTTTCCTCCGATCAGGCTGAAAACAAACAGCAAACAATGAGAAAAAAGACGTAGATGTGGCAGAGATGAACAGCAGATAAACTTGTGTTTGCACGTCTAAAAATGTTCCTCATATGCATTGAAACGGTGCGAAATGTCTCGTCTGCGATCGTTTTCACTGCATTTTTATAGCCACTGTTTGAACTTCATCCCGAGTCCTCCAGTGGGATGGTGTGTTTACATGCGAATATGTGGCAACAAATTCGTCAAGAACGCAGATAGCAGCCAATGCAATTATCTGTCTGAGTGATTCTCTATCATCAGCCCCTCAGTTTGTGCAGCCTTTTCCATTATGCCGTGTTATTTGCATGTTTTTCATTCACCGAAAATTGATGTTAAATTGTTTTTTCCATCCACCTCATCTCCAATTCAATAACAGATTTTGACTTCGCTGTGCAGTATTGTAGTTTATAGAGGGTCAAGAATCAGGGGGACAAACAATTATAAGATTTTTGTTATTTGTTATTGTCTGCACGAGGCTTATTGAGGAAACTTTAAAATGCATTAAGCTGCAGGTCTCTGCTGGCCTTTCAGATCCGTGGCGGAAGTGCGTCCAAGCAGATTAGAGACGAAATGATTGTGTTTTATCTTGTTGAGATCATCGAGAGCGATTGTTATGCTAAAGCGTCATTGTTATTTTGAACCCAACAGCTGATAAAAACATGGCCGTGTACAATGTCCCTGTCAGATAGTGTTCTGTTTAGAAATGTATTTTTTTATGCCATATCCAATTATGAAGAGAAACTGTTTGTAAATGATAAACATTTAACTGTTATGCTGACATGGACCCAGGTAACAATTTTAGGTTGTAAAAATGTTTCGGTAACATTTCCATTAAGCATCAAACATGTTAAAAATGTTATTTTGAATGTTTCTGGGATGTTCAAAACAACCAGTTTTTTAGACGTGCATTAAAAACGTTACTGAATCTTATTCAAACATTTTTAATTCAGTAACGCTTTTAAACGCTAATGTTACTGCAAGAAAGTTAGTGATAACTTTGATAGAACTTTTAGACAACGTTAGCCAGTATTCTAAGAACCTTCCCTGATAGCTTGAGAGATGTCAGAGGTTAGTAGTGCAGTGATGAGTCATAGCGATTTAAACTGCGAATCGTTTACTAGCATCTTGGAACATATGGCGTTACTGTATGTGCTGCTAGGTACCCTTGGCAGAGATTGTTTTAATTTTGCTCTCTTTTTCTCTATCTCTCATTAACTCAGCGCTGTGGTGGCCGTTCATTTAGATTTGCATAGACTGGCAGTGGGGTCACAGAGGAACACATGGCTGTCAGGAAAGCACGTTTTCGCTCCCTCTCACTAGAAGCTACCCAGCTGTTCTCCTCCTCTGTGGCGACACCTGTTTAGGAACCTCAGGTCAGATAAGCCCCACGCTGTTTCGCTTCTCAGCAGGAGTATTTACTGTCATTAGCTTCAGCGTTATGTTGAGATTCTTACACTTTAATGCATTTTGACAAACGATTGCTTAAAACAAAATAGAATTACCAGGTAGAGTTAATCATCCAACCTGAGTGAATTTCACTGGCAGCTTGCGGGCCAAATTCAGCTGTTTGAAAGGTTGCCAGTTGCTAACCAACTGACTTAAACAGCAGGTGAATTAGATTATTAGCAGATTTTGGATCAGTTCAGCCAGTTTACAGTACTGTAGCTAGTATCCCAGACTGCTTTCCTTACAGTAAAGTGTCTGATAAGTGCCGGTATGTTGTAGGACTGTTTCTACCCCACTGTTCATCTCAGCTGTCAATCATTCAGTTTTAAATCAGTGTGACACCTTTGCATCTGTGATTTACATACTTAGAGTGAATATATTTGATCTGCTTTAGAACTCTGTTTGCTACTTTGTATGGCACATTTAAAGCACATTTGCCAGTCTGATGAACTCTCTTTTTTATTGAGCAATTTTGATAACATTTCTGGTTGGTTTTGTAAATGTTATTGTATTGTACTGTGCCTGAATTTCTCCAGTTAACTGCTCCTGACTGCTGATATAATTGGAAAGATTCTTGATTTGAGGGTTTTGAGCGTGACAGAATATGTTTTAATAATAGACAATAATATTAATAATTTTACCTCACGGTGGCGCTCTAATGTCGATTTGGAGGAACTGCATAATACAACTTCCTGTTTGAAGAGGAAGTAGGTCCGCACAGGAAAGAAAACCGCGCTTGTCAAGTGATTTCAGAGGGTCTTTAATGAAATGTGTCAGAACAAAACGGATTATCAAAGGAGACGAACACACACTCAATACAGCCACAAGAATTTCATTTAGACAATTAATCTTGCCCTCCCACTCCTTGGATTTGGTGTAATGAGTATGCAAATCAGCTTCTGCCTTTTACGCTATTACAATGTCAAGGTCTGTGCGTTTAATACAGTTGAGATTGTGTTCTGCAAACGCTGCGCCGCATATTCGGCCTGATGAAACTTGGATGCCGTCAACAGTTCAATAAAACGAAACTGCAAAAGCAATCAAGCTCATTAACTGAAATGAAATGATAGCTCACAGGATTTATAATTAAACATGATTATGCAGAAATAAAAAAACAGCTTGTGACACCATTGGTTTATTAGCCAAGGGCAGAATTTTGACAGTCTCTCGGGCAGCAAAATATATATATATACGCGTGTGTGCGTGTGTATGTATGTATGTATGTATGTATGTATGTATGTATATGTGTGTATATATATGTGTGTGTGTACACACACACACACACACACGCACACACACATGAGGCTAGATGCATTACGAAACACACTCAATAATGTCTTAATGAAATCGTCTCAATTATTCACTGTTTGAAGCTTTACTGAGACTTTATCCTCAGCGTCTTCACCGAAGCTCTTTAAATTGGCTGCAGTATAACTGTGAGTAGGTGGAGGCAGATATACAGGTTTACCTTATGTTTATTTTTGCTCATGTGGAAATGTTTTATTTACTGCATTACTTTCAGACATATGGCTGCATTCAGGTATGATCTTACCTCAGTGCAAAAGCCCTGATGCTGAAAGTCGTGAGAAACACACAAGATTTAAATGCCAAAAACAACAGTTGTTTTGTTATACGTGCAACTGTAGAACAGAGGGGCATCCAAATAATAAAATAACGTTAACAATGGCAGTGATCTGGGTCAATGTTTTGCCAGGAACCAGGATATGTGTGGGATTTGTGCACTCTGACACATAAAAGTGAATCTGTGGTTTTCTAAAAGCGCTGTTGTCCTACTTTTTGCTCCTTTGCAGAGACGTTGTTATTCCGTTTGTACTAACCTTGATTTTAAAACTGTCTTCGCCGTCAACAAGGTTGCTCTTTTAATTCTGTTAGTGGGTTGAAGGTTTCCTCTGTTTCTGTGTTTCTTCCGCTGACTCACTCTCTTTGAGTGGGACTCTATAATGGCAGCTGGTACGACATAAACGACAATAGGGGAAAATAGATGTAATCATAGATATGAAAATCATACCTCTAGTGGAGGGGATATCTAGCAATCTCTTTTGTTTGTTTATACGTTCACGAGCAGTGCCGCTTTTTATGTTTGTTTACCCGTTATGTTTATGTATAGAATTGTATATCTCTGCTGTACAGTAAATGTATCTATACGTTTAGTTCATACAGCAATGTAAAGTTTTATGATGTAACATAAAAGGGCACAGGGTTATAAGAAAGAGATTGTAAATATGCATGTTTAAAGCTGAAATATGTAACTTTTTTTTTTTAACTGAAGAAAAGTGAGTTAATGAGCAAGTACATGACAGGTCAGTCTCCTTATCGTACCCCGATTCGCAATAGTGATCTTATAATAATGATTTATAATTTGATCTGTCAGGTCTGATTTCGTAGGAAAAGTCCATCTGTAGACAGAAAGAAGATCCGGCTGCTATATCGCATGTCTGGGTACTGTAGATGGTGTAGTTTGTTCTTACAGCAATTGTTTCAAATTCAAACTTGTCATCCTTGTTAAAAATATAAAAAATATTAAAAATAACTCCAAGTAACCTGCAATTTTATATTTGAAACAGAGATGGCGGTAGAGAGATGAAAGTTACGCATTACAGCTTTAGATGAAGCAAAGTCATGTTTAGCTAATGACACCTAATATCATTGATTTATACATTGTTAGCCAATGCCTAATTCCTTCATTAATCTGCTTGACGCTCACAAAACTGTTGCCAATCCCGTACAGATGACTCGACAATACGATCGAATAGCAGCTGTAAAGGATTAATGACAACAGCTGCAAATACAGTTAAATTGTCACAGTTTGGTGTAAAAAGTATGTTGTTTTTCAGCCTGGGCTGTGGGCCAGAGCAACACAGCTGTGGTTGAACGGTTTGATTGAATGAGATGTTCTTTGCATCACACTATGTTTACTGTGAGGTTGCAGGCAGCTATTTTGAATGCTGAAGGCCCACTGTATTTATATTTATTGTGTCTGAATGTTTATATTCCCAGATATGTTTATATTGTAAGTATGTTAGACATTTGAAGCAATGGGCTGAAATAAGCTCTAGTGTAATGTCATAACCGTAAAGTAGAAGTGAAAACTACAAACAACAAAGCCGGGATTGCTTTCATCCTTTTCCAACGTATGGCCACATTTAATATTTTGCACTTTGAATGCTCCTAATCCTCTTAATAGGAGGCACACACATACACACAATGTGTATGTGAAAAGAAACAAATCGTTTTTCTCAATTTCCTTGAAATAGTCGCTTAGCTGCCAACCTCATCATCCTTACTTTCAGCAGAAGAAGAATCAGTTTAATACCTCATTCTGAACTGAGGTAAGTCTGCTGTTAATCTGTGAGGTTGAGGTTGTGAGCGTGGGCGTACAGCTTGCTAAAATTGCATTGCGTATTTTTGTTAGTCTTGGGCCGTCTTTTGGGTCTGTACTTGACTAGCAGGTTTACTTCAGTGAAGGGTTGTGATCAAAAAGATCTTTGATAGCTAATGCACCACTGGGCTGTTTCTAAGCCCCATATGACTGGTCTGTTTTCTCCTACTGTGCTAACACCATCCACCAGCTTTGTAATGCAAATCTCCTATTATGTAGTTCCACAGCTCGATTGCACACAGGGCAGACGAACTGAAGCTACGATCTGGAAAACCGTCGGTGAACGATGACGCTAACAGTAAAAGTCACCCGCGACCCTTTTCTTCAAAATCTAAACGATCGTTTGAAGTTCCTCCAAGTTTTGCTCTGTACGCTATGTTGCAATTGGCTGTTTTCTGCTTCTCTCTCCCTGTAGGTCAGCTGGAGAAGTTATTTATGAGCCGGAGCCCAGAATCAGCGAAATCCACCAAAGCCGCAGGGTCACCAGCCGATGAGATGCAGTGTAAGAAAAAAAAAAGCCCGATTCTGTCCATTTTTAATTAGCCCTTAAGATAAACCATCAGGAACTCTGCGGCTTCTCTCGCTCGTCCATTTTCTTCTCGCTAATGCGCTGAGTGGTGCAAGAACCTCTAATGTCTTAATTACAGGAGCGCTAGATAGCGATAACAGGCCTCCATCGCCCTCAGAAATAAAGGGCTTATGTGAGAGCACGAGCGGGGCGGCAATGTGAAAACAAGGTGAAGCAGATCTCAGTGCGGTAAACAGCACAAAAGCTGATGGTTCTTTACTCATCATTGACCTGAGGAGAGGAGAGAAGAGGGCTTCAGTGATGGGAATGATTTCAATTACCTTATCCTAGGAGCAGCGGGCCATAAATCTCTCTGCTCTATCTTAATCACCTTTGCGGTGCAGCTCGTAGTCAGTCTATAGCAGCGTAATCTGTCTACATGAACACTACATGTCAGGCTTAAACCCTGTCTGCCGGCTACATCATCACAATTTAATTGGGCTACAAAAGCAATGGACTCCAGCATCTTAACTGTGAGCTTCCTGGCTGTCACTTCGGTGCCACTGGTTGTTTGCACAGTTCTAAATCAGGTAACTGCTCTCCTAGGAAAAGTTGCTTCACTGTGCCATAGAAGAACCATTTTTGGTTGTATGGTTCCATAAAGAACCTTTATCATACGTAGAACTCGTCTGTATTAAAGAAAATAGATCTTTAAAAGGTGTTAAAGAAATAGATCTTTCAAAAACCTTTCAAGAAAGGCTCTTCTATGGCAGTGAAGAACCTTTTTGGAGCCTTTGTTCCAAAAAGTGTGATGCTTTTGCAATAAATATATACCAGTGTGTCTGCAGTGCAAATGTATATTTGATACCTGGAGCCTGGATTCTCAAAAATGGCTGTTGAACTAGAGGAACATTCTTGATGTATAAGGTAAAAATATTAATGTTACACTGTTGCCTTAAAATGTAACTTTTTTTTTATTTCCATGTTTAATAGCTCATCTGTGTTAAGTGTTGGGTGGGTGGTGGGGCAACTTTTAAGTGTTTGTAAGTATGTGTGATATACCTTAAATTCCATATTAAATGCTGAATGTTTCGTGCTAACCAGTGACAACGTTGCTAAAGCTAACACAAATTTTATGCTTGAATTTCAGAAAGTTCATTCTTGACAGGAAACGAACAACAGCCTCTACATGACGTGACACATTACATGTAATGGACTCTGTGCATTGAGTATTGGTACTCAGAATCCATCTTTACTATTAAAAACATTATGCTATTTTTGCACCACTGAAGCAAAGAAGCCATTGTATTCACTCTGACAACACTTTAATGTTTAAACAGCACTTACCAGCCTCCCTCATTAAAGTGGTCCTGCATGTAAAGAAAACAGAATTGCCTATAAATTAAATTAATGTGAAACACTGTTTGTTCTGTATTTTAGCGTTTAACACCCAAACAGCTGAAACATTTTAGTGTTTATGGCATTCAGTCAGTTTCACATGCAGATATCAGTGTTAAATGATCACAGATCAGAGTGTGTAAGAAATCATGAAAGATGGGAATAACAAACTTTTTATGCGAGTTGTGGTTGAGCCCTCACATTGGCTGTTGCTAAGATACAAGGATGCTACACTTGACAGTGGAAAAAGGATCAACGAAGAGTGGAAGTTTAATTTTGTCTGTCGCCTTTTTGCACTTTTGATTGCACTCTTCATTAAAATGCTTTTTATATTTTCAAATGTAAGAAAAGAAATAAAATTATTCCACTTTCAGCCAGTTTCTGGTGCATTTAATTGGTGCACATTTGTCTCCATGTTAACAGGTCTAAAATACAGAGCTCTTGAACTGTGAGTCTGTTCATCCTGAAATATTTGTACACTTGTGATTCCCTGATGTTGTAATTTTAAACTGATATGCGTGTAATGGTGAGAGACACTTGAGTATGACATCATTTGCAACTAATGTAATTAAGTCATATGTCATTAAACAAAAACCAGAGTGATCACTAGTGAACTTTAGCACTTAATTTGGTCAAGCAGTTATCTGTTTTCTTCACAAACTGTTATCAGCGGTTGTTTTTGTTTTCAATAGCACCGAATGCTTGGTTGGATCATAGTTTGTATGATAACAGCCTTGTTTTATCTTCACGTTTTATCCTCCCTCCCTCCCTAAAAAAGTCTGATATTTCTTTTATCATTGTGGTCTCTCTGGTGGTTCAGCTGTGTGTTTGGGGCAATGTATCCTTTCCACTCCACAGCTGAGATGACAGTGATGAAGGAGGTGGTGCTAACCTCACCAGGACCGCCCCGGCCTTGGACCACTCGCTCTGCTCTGCGGGGTGCCCAGTAATTTTCCATCCCAGCTTGGCAGGATGCACACAGGCTGAGACAGCAGGGTTGGTGGATACACTTATACAAGCAAAAGGAGGAGAGATGGGTGATTAGGAAGTTGATGTTATACAACATTCCCTCAGGAACTTATTTGTATTTATAAATGTTTTTAAAAAAATTCAGATTAATGGGAAATAAGCCTGTCTGGCTGTAAAGATAAACACTGAAAATGGAGAAAAAGATTTTGTAGAAGTTGGCAATGTCACAGTAAACAGTTTGAATGGATAGAAATCTTAATGAAATAGTACATCCATAAAAGAAGAAACCTTTCATTATTTGCTCACCCTCATGATGTTCCAAACCCATGGGACTTACTTTTCGTCCATTAAAAAGTGGTGTTACATTTGCATTTGTATATTTGGCAGATGCTACAGGGAGAGAGTGAGCAAGACAGACAGACAGACAGAAAAACAAAGAGCTAAATCACAGATGTAACAGTCACATCATGGGTTGTGGAATCCCTATTAACCTGTTTTAGAGGAGACAGTGATTTATAATGTGTGTTTTGTTGTTTATGTGTCATTGGACACACAAACTGCAGCTAAATGTGTTTGTTTCTGCTTCTAATGGGACTGTGACCTTGACCCTTAGTTGCTCCAAAAAGCCCTGCAGTGTAGTAACAACAAAAACAACAAAACTTCATGATTTAGGAAGGGTAAGCTATGTTAAATACAGCTGATGTATGATCATAAAACTATCATTACACTATCATTCAACACTATCATTCATGTGTGTATTTAAGGACTCAAACCCTTGACCTTCACTTTCCAAGCAATGCTCTGAAGTTACAGAAGCAAGTTTTGTAAAACTGAATCCAACATTTTTTCTGTCATATTCTTTGGGTTCAAAATCTCAAGAAAGCCTACACAAATTTATTTTAGTGTCACAAAAGCATCAGAGATTTTTTTAAAAGAAGTTTTCAATACAAAACGTTCTCAGCATTGCCTTTAGATCTCAAAAAGTTTTCTCAAAGTTATTAAAAACATTGCAGTAACGTTAGTAGAACTTTTTAAACGCTATATTTAACACATCATTTATCATATGTCATTCCTATGTTGCTAGTGGAACGTTTTAAAAACGCTACAGATATCAAAAATAACCAAAAATAACCGTGCAATAACATTCAAACAGCATCCAAGAACTGTGTTGTTTTAAAGAAATAATACATCCGCGTCCTTTGTCTCTCTCACGGGAGCTGCGCGTCTCCGCAGCCGCTGTATGGAGACATTGCGCGGGTGTATAAAGGCGCATGGGCCGATCTGCTGTAATTACAGACGGTTTGGTGTTGAAGTGCGTTTTCTGTCGTTGTGTTGAAGGGGAAGGTGTGAATGGAGGTTATTTGAAAGTGAATGGCGTTGTGAAATTGCACTTCTCTCCTCACGGATACCGCTGGCGCTTCAGACATAAATCTATTCAGAGAGAGCGCTCGCCTTCGCAAAGGGGAGGCAGTAAATGTCAAATTCCCTTCTTCGTTCTGTTAAACGCAATATGACAGTGAATGCCAAATGTGGCTTTGATTTCCACACGGTTAATTCTTCCCTTATAGCTGGTGAGGGAGCGAGAGCCGGGCAGATATGAGGTCTGGTGCGGCCTCTGATGAATGAGACTAATTAAAAGGATAAATGTTGGCTTCCACTCTCCATATTTCATGTCCCTATACAACCATTACCGCTTAATTATTTGGACATAAACTTGCTTAGCTGCTCAGAGTCACGCCTTTCTTAACATACAGAGTTTAAGTGACCTTAAATGACACTTTATGTTGTTGATATGGGCATGCATAAACATGAAATGGAAGTTATTGTAGTATGAGAAAACGGATTATCTTGTAAATAAATCAGATTTTTTTCAGTGATGTTTTCCATTTATACATTGGACAGACACTTTAATTAAAAAGCAACTTACAGTGCATTTAAGCTATGCATTTGGTCAGTATGTTTGTTTCCTGGGAATCAAACCCACAACCTTTTGCATTGCTAACTCAAAGCAGCTAAGCTATAGAAACACTATATAACATCTGTGTATATATAACTACCCTGATGGTGTTTTTTCTGTGTGGTTGTGTCTGTATTTATTTATTAATAAGCCAGTTTCCATGAATTTTAATTCATCATGTTGTCTTTTGTTTACCATTCTTAACATTTTTAATGCACAAAGATCAAGTAGTTTGTTATATGAACATTTTGTCAATTAATGAAATTAAAGTTTATAAACCAAAAATTATACAGGAACCAAATGCCATCCCGTAATGCCTAAAACTCTACCAGTGTGAATAAATTACAGTAAATTCTGGTAACAAAAGCTTACGGATTTATAATGCAAAAATTATGAATTTGAATTTTAATTCTGATAAATAGCTGAGGGCTTCACTAGAAAAGAGAGATTGAGTAAAAGAGAGAGTGAATCATTTACAGATATGTTCTGTACCTGAACCTCAGCACTCAGATGAAAGTCTGGTCTCACAAAGAGTTTTAATAGTGCTCACTTCTGATGGATTATTGAACTGAGCTTTATCTACCATCATATTCAGAAAGACGCAGCCACAGTCAGAAATCACTTCCTTTTTCCTCTTGCTGCTGAGCATCATCTCTGTGCCTTTAGTCAAAGCTGGAGGGATTTAACCTGAATTCACCAGCTTTGACACGGAATGCAGAAGCATTCAAAGGAAAATGTGTTTGCCAAACTTTTCTTGGGATCTGATTTTAAGTTAGCGTTACTGTTTTGATTATTTGAAATGTGAAAGACGGTGGAACATTTCTGCTGTCATGCTGCGTATTGAAAGTAAATTTGGATTAGGCTAAGTTCTCAGAATAGCACTAGCTTTGTGGCCATCACATCACTCTGTGCTAAGCTAACAAGACAGTAGCTTTGAAAGTTATGAGTGTACAAAGATACAACCGGTTATCAGAGTTACATGTAGGCAAGATCAAGTGTTGACTTTTGTAATAACCTTAAAAGAGGGCCATTGCATTAATTCAAACATTTTCAAACAAGAATTATATTAACTTATATTAAAAGAATCCCTTAATCGATATTTTAAGTGAAAAAAAGAGAAAACAAATGTCAAATTGACCAGGAACATTTTCTCATATATGCAGAAAGAGAATAATCTAAGAAGCATATCGTATATACAGCATAAAAAAACTATAAAGAGCTAGTTGTTGTTGGTAAGTGCTTTACTTTTAACATAAAATACAAGTGAATGGTGACTAAGGCTCTTTAATTTTTGGGTGAGCTCCCTTAAAGTAAAGCTTGCCAAGACATTGGTAGGAAATAACTGAAGTTTTACTCATTAAATATACATCAAACTAGTCTAAACATGACAAGTCATACATACATGTCTCATCAGACTGATATAAGCACTAATAAAATAATGTTGAGAAGCTTTTGCCTTATTAAAACTGTCCACAGGGTCCATAACACCACGCTTATTAATTCTGCAAAATGTACAAAGAGAAATAACAGTCAGAAACTGTGTTTTTACATCACTTCATGGCGGGGGGCCGTGCTAACTTTCTCAGCGTACATGCTAACACAGAAAGTGTTGCTTTATCCCCACAGTCAGATAAACTTCAGAGAATTCTTCAGCTGCCGTTTCCCCAGCTAACAATTTTAAGTTGTAAGAATGTTTTCCTAACATTACCATTACACTCAAGATAATAAAACTTTGTTTGTTGAATGGTCAAAGTTTCCCTCCTTCCAGATTTAACATGCACAGATTTCCCTGATATAAAAAAAAAAAATGCAGTGGTGCTCAAAGAATTTGATGGCAAATACATGCGATGAGATTTGTGGTTCTTGCAAAACTTCTTCATTATGACACAACGCCATAAATCTCAAAAATGGTGGCAAATCCAGCTACACTATATATTTTTATAAGAACTCATTGTTACAGGCTGCTGACTTCTGAATGAAATTTAAAAAAAAACAGCGAATCAAAGACATAAAACTGTCACCAGCGTACACTGACTACAAAAAGCTGATGTGTCACAATTCTTTTATGACCAGAGAAGCAGAACTTTGTCTAGTTTTAGCTCCAGTAACAATGAAAGATGCACTTCATAAAATGAATGCAGATGTAGCATTTCAGCATTTATTATAAAGTGCAACATATGCAAATTTTATCAAAGGATGTCCACATTTGCAGAGGTCTGAGTTGGACCCTGAATTTTAAGTGACCCTACAACTGCTCCGGGTCAGACACCCTGCAGGAGAGAATAAAGGCCTCCTGAGTGAGACGGGAACAGTATCAGCATGAGAAAGACTTTGTGTGTTTGTGAGATGCAGAAGTGAGATGTCCCTACAGCAGACGTTAATTAGTTACAAACGCTGTTCCTTAGAAAACTTATCAGAAAACATACAGGAATTGATCGAGTTCTCTGCATCCTTTCATCTCAGTCGGAAATTCCTCACTTCCTGATGGAATATTGTGGCACAGAAACTCTGGGACGGGTTTAATGTTCACAGCAAACAAAAGACTGCTAATTAGAATTAATTCTCACAATGTTGCTCATGCATGCCAATGAGAAAGTTTGCGCTCAGAAAAGTATGCCACAAAATTTTTTTGCTACATACCACTGCACACAACTAGTAAGATTTTTCTCATTTTTTATTTCTTATGATTTTGCACACAACATTATAAATATATTGAAAAGACAGTGTTCAGTAAATTTCTACACACTATCATTAATGGCTTTATTTAGAAATGATCAAACAGCTTATTCTGAGTCAGTAAATTTAATTGTTTATATAGTGACTTCTAACTTTAAACATGGGTCAACATAACAAACAATCACAAGTAATGCTTAAGTTAAAGCTTTAATAAAATGTTTGACCTACAGTTTAATGTAGAATTTACCACAGTTTTTAGCTTTATTTGTTTGTTTTTTTAAGTGTAAACATGAGCAACAATTTTGGACTAAATGTAGGTATATAGGTCGAGACCTCAGCATACATTGAGCCTTTACAACAGAAGAGCGTTCTGTGTTAACAGGGTCTGTTGATCAAGGAAACAGATGTCTGCTTTTCATCAGGCCACTGGGTGTTGTGCTTGTAAAGTCTGAATGCAATAAAATTTCAGCTGCCACCCATCATGATAGTAATTACCAGCAGCACCAAATCAAACAGTCAGGCCCCTTCATTCCACATGTTCAGAATCTCATGGGACTCCGAGCAGCCTGAAGTTTATCCTCTTTGGATTATATGTTCTTCTCTTCCTTACTCGGTGTTACAGAGTGTCATCAGGGAGTCTTTGAGCCGTGAGATCTCTTTATTATCTCAAGTATTTCTCCTAGACGGCAATGAGATTACACAGAGAGCAAGTGGAAACTTTTAGTTAAGTCTCCTGTGTCTCAGATATTTCTCCTGACAAAAAGACCCAAAAGTCTCAGAAATGTCTCCATGAAGTTTCAGAAGAGATCTCAACAGTGTCTCAAACTGAGCTCAGATTTGCTGCACATCTGCAAGAAAAGTCAATATTATTGAAGAATTCAGTGTGAACTCAAATTTTACTCATCAAACTGATCCAAATTCAGACTGTTTTAGTTATAAAATCTACATTAATTGTCTTATTTGTTTCTGTTTCTCCTGAGCAATTTTAGAAGTAACATCTGATACAAAGTTGATACTTAAATGAAACACACAGTCAATTGAAGAGAATTTAACTGTCCAAATTTTAAAGTTTGTCCTCGCCGAACCTACAGAGAGTTCAGGATTCTGGGCATCTGTGATATATCTGTAAGTTTATGTCTTGCTAGCGTACAGCGTTCTTGTAACATTCACTGGAGTACATTGAATGAGGCGTGCTGGACATTTCCAGGCATGAGGCAGAGCGGGTAACTGGCCCGTCAAATGAATCCTGTCTCTCTCGCCCGGGCTGAGATGGGACTATCAAACAAAAGCGTCAAGCTCTGTCAATCTGTGCTATTTAGGGCCATTACTGAGACTCCACGTGCCAAGGCCCTGAGATAAGTGAAATACAGTACACTGAGATGACAGACATCATTATATTTTCATTACTGTGAGGTTCTTGTGAAGACGACACTGAGATGCGACGCGAGACATGAGGAGCCATGACCCAGCTAACAATTTTAGGTTGTAAGAATGTTTCCCTAACGTTTCTTTTAAGTAACAAAACATTTAATATATTATATTAAATGGCCTAGGAATGTTAAAATAAATTCTGCACTGTTTTGAAAACGTTCCACTAACAACTAATATTTTTAATATGCGTGATATGCAATGATAAAAAGTTCCACTAATGTTACTGCAAGAATGTTTTTGCTAACTTTAAGGGAACTCTCTGAGAATGTTAGCCAACATTCTGAGAACATTCCCTGTTAGCTGGGGAATCAGACAGGATAAGAAACACATGCCAGAAATTTTCCCCGCATTGGACGCGTGTCAGAAAAGTTGCAAGATTGCAGTGGCTAATTTGCCACACATGACGATGTTTCCCGTATTATTGATGGTACGATGCGAGTTTGGAATGTATATCAATTATAATGATGGAATGATGCTTGAGACAGTTAAAATAAATGTGCTTTTCCCTCTTTGACTCTCCAGCATATTCTCGTAATTCACTTTTGAGTCTTGATTGCTTTAATGAAGCAGAATTATCACGCTGCATGCGCTTGTTCACAATGAGATGTTTACTGTGGATATTTTTAGCCTTCCAGCATTGCTGGTCACTATCGTATGTTGTGTTTTGGATGTTGGTGCAGTATTAGATTTCTTATATAACCAGCAATAGTTGGAGTTGGTCACTAGATGCTAGTTGATTAACAGGTAAACAGCACGGCAACAGTTTAAATGCAAATATGCATTATATATAAAGACAAGCCTTTAATTAATTACACAACCAGCTAACAGGGAACATTCTAAGAACGTTGGCTAGCATTCTCTCAAAGTTATCAAAAATATTTGTGCAGTAATATAAGTAGAACCTTTTTAACTTTATGTATCATATAAATAAAAAAAAAATATTCTTAAGTAGTTAGTGGACCTTTTAAAACTGTTACAGAATAAAAAAATACTTAAATACTGTTTTTATAACCAAGCAATAATGTTCATACAACATCTAAAAAATAAAAACATTTTTAACATTTTTGTTACTTAATAAAAATGTTCAAACAACCTTAAATTGTTAGCTGGGTAACTGCTTTTTTGATACAGCGATTCTCTGTTTTGCCCCTAAAGCGGCCATTTTTAATCTGTTTTAAGCAGTCTTGTTCTGTCATTATTATCTGTCTCTTTATTTGCTTACCTTCACAACAAGCCAAACAAATCTGTCTGTCTCTTTAAGGTTCTCTAAACTAATTGCGCAGGCAGGCTGTGAGGTTTTGGGTGATGTAGAGGTCACATCTTCATTGCTCTTTCTTCCCATAAATCCTTTTTAATAAATGCTCGCCTGTCTCAGGAAAACACTGCGCTTGCTCTTTTCACTGGAGTCAAATTTCCTTTTTCTCTCTTACAGTACGTGCTTTGACCGTATCGTCTCAATCATTCGCTCTCTGTCCGCAGTCATTTGTATAACGCTGCCCTCCAAACTCGGTTTTTGACACTTCAGTGGTGATTTTTAACAAGCGTTAAGATAGATTACGGCACACAGATTTTTTGAGTTATATAAACACATAAACACAAAACGTCTCTGTAATCCTTCATTTGGAATTATGTCTTTATCAGATCAATTATTTAACTGATGATTAAAGCCACTGGCTCACACCAACAGCAGTGAATGTGGTTAGATTACAGACAGTGGGACACAGTTAAAGCTGCAGTCTGTAACTTTGGCCTCTCTACTGCCATCTCTGTTCAAACGAAGAATTGCAGGTTACTTAACATACTTTATTATTTTTGAAATCAAATTAAGCCAAACTGACATTTTCCCACGAAATCTGACCTGACAGCTCAAATTATAAATCATTATTATAAACTTACAGTTGGTGATAGTTTTGTTTCTGTAAATGTTTCTGTTTTGCATTTTTATAATGTAATGCAATTTGTCTGTTATAAGTGAAACACTGAATTAATAGATATGTGATGACAGTATTCACTCCAGCTGGCATGGAGAAAAACCTGATGACCTGCGGACAAATTTGCAAATAGAGTCTGTAATTGTATTTTTGTCATTAGCCTTGTCCAACAAGTGCTTTGAAATTCTGAAACATTTTAGCCTGCCAACTTTCATTTAGCTGAACAGAACAAAAGTAAAACATGATTTCAGCTACACCAGGCTGGTCCTTTACGAATTATAATCAGCTTTTTGAAAGACCTAATCGCCTCTTTTTGAGCATTGAGATGTTGAAGTATAAATTGTTGTCGAGCCGTTCTCTGTATGAATAAAGATCGCACGTTAGAAATACAGACATACAGAATTTCAAAGCGACAGAAGCAAACATCTAAACATAAAAGAGAGGCTGAACGAGAGAGAATAAATCAGGTAAAAGCCACCGTTTGATCTGTGATAGAATTTATTTTATGCTTTACAACTATTCCAAGCAAAACACAATGATAGTGTAATCAATTAAACTGAGTTATGATCACAAACTGTCAGGGTTTTGTGAGGGCCGTGATCAAAACTGCCGCATTTCCGACGTGTCGTTCAGTCTGCGTCTAATTAGTGATCATCTGTCTGCGCACAAGGCCGTTTTACGACTGCCTTTTTTTTTGCTCATCGACCATCACGTTGAGGCGTTTAGATTTAATGAATACGGCGTAATGAGTCAGACCATTACGATGAGAAATGTTTTGTGTGTATGTTCTGGGAGCTTAATCACTGGGTTTGTATCTCCTATACAAACAGCATCTGCTTCATTGTTCACCGGCTGAGTGCAATGAATGCGACGATGCAATAATAAAAACAGTTTTGATACTGGTGAGAATGGAATCAGGTATGTATTATGATTGCTTGCTGTGTCTCTCGGCATCGATCTGCAATTCCACACCGCTGTAAATATCTCCACACATATTACTGCAGCTTTGCAAGTGTGCACGTTCTTGTACTAGCATCTAATAGCACCTAACTGTTTAAGCAACTGACTGGGCTAACAGGAATCATTCTTAGAATGTGTAAGAAAACATAATTATTAATAAATGCACACCAACACTTTTTTTTACTCTTTACTCAATAGAGGGACAATTTTTTCCTGTGAGAAATACATTAATTTTAATAATAAAAGAAAGCGTGCTCTGTAATGTGTATGTATGTTTGTCATTTTTATGTTCTTTTGTTAGCCTGATCATGTGACATTCTGATCATGTGACATATCTGAGCCCAACTGGTTCCTTCATTGTCATGTGACTTCTGTTGTCAAATTCACCTGTCACAACGCTTTGCTGGATTACTGCAGTCTAGTACAAATCTGAAGTAAAAACTTCCTTTTGTGCTACAAGTGTGTATTTTTCTTCAGTAGTTGTGGATTAACTCATTTGCATATTTTAATGTTGGATTGTTGGAATATGCAGTTAAGCTCCATTACTTGGACCTGGTAAGTCTTGTGAGTTTTGTAGAATTTGGTGCTATAGGGGTTAATATATCTAAGTATATATATATAAGTATTTATATAAGTGTTGGTGTTGAAGCAGTGCTATAAACAGGATTATCTGTACTGGAATAATCAGCCAGCCCAAAAGTAATTTGTGGACCAAATTTTTGGTGTTGATGTTTTGTGTTTTTTGTGAGGTTTCTGTACTTTATATGTTGTTGTTGTTGTTGTTATTGCAGAATTTTTTTTATCAACTTTATTAAAGATGCTTAATGGTGTGTAAGTTGTTGATATATACCAGCTGGAGTTGTACAGTGTTGCAGTTGAGTCATTAGTGTCTCATTGTCCCTGTTGTAAAACCAGCATGTGAAACAGCCCATATTAACAACTGTTAACATTTTAGTCTGTTGTCTGTTACTGTGCTGTGATCGTGTTGTTCGTTGAGTTAATGAGTGGTCTCCAGTTACTGTGTTGGAAAGTAAGTTGCATTTTTAACAGGCCCCCTGTTTGTTTTCCTCAAACAAACAAGATTTTTGAAAAAGTTGTAGCTAACGTAACCTCCAGTTGAGAGCATTGCATTGTGGGATACATTATTGTGCACCGTGTGCTCTGTTGTATATTTAATGTTTTTGAAAATTCAGCCTGTGACAGTCACCCCATGCAGAAAATTCACACGCGGTACACAACACGATACCTTTAGCAGTTTAGTGTTAGACTCTTGCAACCAGCTTCCCCCTCATTTCCTCATCGTTCTAGTCTTTCTTTTTTAATAAAAGTGGTGCCAAAGAAAATACCAAATGCAGGTTATAAATCAGTAAATCATTTACAGGAAGGAAAGAAAGCTTTCTGCTTTCATTCAATGCATGCTGGATTCAGTGCATTTTCAGAAGAAGCAGCCAATCACGGCACAGTTACATCAGTGCAACACAGAGCGTTTGTAATCATCTGTCATCAGGCATCAGTACTCTGCTGTCTGCGGCTCTGTGCTTTGAAGGACTGTGTGTGTGTGATGAGATAGGATGAGATGGTAACACCAGTCAAGTGCAGAGCCTTTCATATTACCTCCCTATGATACACACTCAGGAAACCAGGCAGCAGGTTGACTTCAACACCCCACTGTAAACACGTCTCAGCAGCAGGAATAATGCACCGCGGTTGGCCGTCTAAAGCAACATACTTGACAGGTTGCAGGTGGAGGAGAGGGAGCTAATGGACAGATGCTGATTTGTGCACCACAGTTTCAAAAGTCGCATTGCTTTGTTACATTTCAGACTTAACTGTATTTACTATTTCCGTCAGCATGCACTGGAAGTTATTTTTAATCGGTGTAAAACTTCTTCAGACTTTCATGTTTTGTTTGAAGGTTTTTTTTTTACACGTTGGCAGATTATTTTCTCAAATTTTAAGCATTAATGTCAGTTCGTTTTGTATATAAACAAGCTCTATGTGAAGTAAATTTATTTTGGAATACTTGTTATAATTGTATTTATTTACAGGAAAGCAGTTTCTTTTTTATTTATTTTTGTGCATGTCACCCCATCCAGGTGTTTTTGGCATATTCAACTTAAATGTTTATATTTTGTAATCTGAACTGAAACATCGGATGGGATGTTTACAAAGACACTTATTTTCACTCATTTTTCTGTATATAGCAATTAACTCATTTACTAGCATTAAAAAGTGAATGAGGTTTTGGACACAGTATAGGCATGTTTGTGTTCATCATGTTAGTTAGTTAGTTAGTTAGACAAGATGAATCACAAACTAGATAAGAATTGATAGTTTTTCAGGCTTTCTTTTAACAATGACAGACATTGTTACCATAGCAACAAATTTAGATTCCTCGATTTGAAAACCAAATCAGATTTGTGTGCAGTGTGAACAAAGCGTTTGGTGAGCTTTTCTGATGGAAGGCATTTGGACTGTGTGTGTGTTTATGTGCATGAATGGCTGTTTTGATTTTTTTTATTTCTGTAGGTTATGAGAAAATCAAAGTTGGAGAGGGACAGCTGGCATTCATACAGACCTGACCTTTCAGTCTAGCACTCTCGCACAATCATACAAACCCACACAGGGCATCAGGTGTGAAGTGTTTCAATTTAAAGTTTGGCACAAACATTATCAGGTGTTTTATCTGCACTTGAAATGAGAAGAAAATCAAAAGCGCTTTTTGCTGAGCCTCCTCAGCCTCTCTCTTAGATTCACACACCGGATGGGGAGCTCATATGTTGATGCCGCGTATTGGCTTGTTTGGTGAATCATATTGCTGATGACTGCTGGGGATAGCTGAGCTTTCTGCTCCCATATGCCACACACACACACACACACACACACACACACACACACACACACACACACACACACACACACACACACACACACACACACACACCAGGGGATACAGGAAACTAAGCTATTATCTTCATGCCACAAATGTTGCACATTTCACAAATAAGACACAAAATAGAGTCAGAAACGTAAAAAATATTTTTTTTAAAAAGTAGGTTCTTAACTTGAAATGATGATTGTCAATCTCAGGGTGTATTTTACAGAACGCTTTAGCTTTATACAGTCGTGAGAATAAAGGCCTCTGAGGCAGGACAGACCAGATTTTATGGGTTCTATGTTAAAGCTGCCACCTGTAACTTTTGCCTCTCTACTGCCACCTCTGATTGAAACACAAAATTGCTGTTACCTGAGTTATTTTCTTAATGTGCATGACAAAGTTTAAATTCTAAACAACTGTTGTATGAGCAAGCTACAAGCGTACTTGCTCAATAGCTGATTTTTGTTGCTTTTTTACCCAAAAAGTTACAGATTGCAGCTTTAATTTTAATGTTAATTTTAATAAAAAATAATTAATATAACATTAGTTAAAAGTGCCAAGCAAGTAGTGATTGCTTATGCAGAAATTGCCACCATGATGCTTGGGGGTTGCTGTGGTGTTTTGGGTGATTTCTAGTATGTGTTGCTATGTAGTTGCCATGGAGTTCTGGGTGATTGCTAGTGGTTTGCTAGCTGTTTCAAGTCAGAAAACAATGTAAACAAGTTAGTCTGAATGTTCAAAAATGTAGCATTCATACCGTTAAAAAGCACTTTAAGGCAGCCAAATCTGTAACTTTACAATAGCGTCTTGTACAACCGAAACAATCAATGTTTCATACTGTTAATGTTTCATTTGTGTTCAGTGGGAAGTTCTTTGCTTTGTGGCACAAAGTCTTTCCTTAGGCCTGTTCTGTACACACACACTGCGACAATGTGTAGTTTTCAATGGCACAACACTAGACCTGTATTCTACATTACAATAGCATGCAGAGATAAATACCATAAAGCGCTTTGTGTCTCCACACTCAGCCCTTTCCCCCTCACACCAGGCACATATTTCAGCCACCAATCAGAAACCATTTTGCAATGAAGAGGTTGTGACCTGACGGAGAACAGGAGATATGAAGGGTTTAGAAGCAGCATTGAGAACAAACGCGAGAATGAATTTGCGAAAATGAGGGATAATTAGGGTGGAAAAATGAAACCCAGAAGAAAAGGGTTGGTTGTTTTTTTTCAGCTTTTTTGTTCCTTTTTCATTCTGCCTGACACTAATGTGAATACGATTGCAATTTGTCATGAAATGATTATTTCGCTCTCATGAATGTTCTTTGTTTAATTTCGTCTATACGTCAGAGAGCACAATGCGCTGAGCGGTGCCGTGAAAGAGTCAAATCAAAAACAATCAGCGTTTGACCCTCTCGTCTGATCAGGAGCTTTAGTACAGAGAGATTTTTTTGCGTTTTCATGGATTTGCAGTTAGTCAGAGCTGACTCAAGTCAAGAGCATTGATTTTAAGCACAGACGTATGCGTGAATGGAAGGGTTTTTCTGTAAAGCTAAGCTTTAAGTGGTTTCATTTGCACTGTAAAATAACCCTCGTCATTCCAAAACCCTTAATTTTCTTTTATATGGTAAAGCATAAAAGGTGACACGTTGTAACCTGAATCCTGGTTCCTCTGAATGAGGAACTGAAATTCTGAATTCCTCCAATGAAAGTAAATTTGGTCTGGGGTTGACAAGCACCAAAATGACAAAAGGTCATTAAAGTGCAAGACTTCTGAAGCTCTGAAGTCCAAAATGTGAGTCAGTTCTGAAAATCTTGCACTGGCCTGTAGCTCAAATCAAGCATTTCACATCAATATAACTGACACATCAAGGATAAAATCCCCTTTCACTTTCATTATATGGACCAGTCTGTAAAATTAAGCTTTTGTGTACCCCAGATTTTTGTTTCAGTTTTCTTACTGACTTCTCATTGTCTTGCACTTTTGACCCGCTAATAAAATAAAAATCCTATTTTTTCCTCACGTTTTCTTATATACAATATTACATTTCCTTTAAGCTTTTTTCAGTATTTTTCTTTAACTACTGACACATCCAGAATCCAGAAAATATATTCATTTTGCTTCTCTGCAAGCAAAAGTGCAACGAATCCAAGTGACTTCAAAAATAACATTATTAGGAAAAGTCTATTATAATGTTGAATTGGATGCTTTGGGCTGATACCCAGCAAGCTCACAGCAGGATTGTACCAAACTTCGCTCATATTATTGGAATATTTTGTAACCTTCGCTGTCTGCCTGATAATTCTCTTTACTGGATCATAACTTGTTGTTCTTTGGCTGATCAGCACAACCACGCATGCCCAGCTATTTTTAATGAGTGTTTATTTGACAGCTAGTGCTCCTACACAGTTCTGTGCTGGTGTGTGTGCTGCATGTTTTGGGGGTGGATGATGAAACACACTGACATTATTTTCCCCAATAACAGAACTACCCAGCTAACAATTTTAGGTTGAAAGAATGTTTCCCCAACATTTCCATTAAGTAACAAAAACGTTAAGAATGTTTATTGGAATGTACTGGGAACATTGTTTTAATGTTATCGTTTGGTTATAAGAACGTTGTTCAATCAGTCTCTTAATTCTGTAACTTTTTAAAAATGTTTTACTAACAACTTATTTGATATAACATTACAGGATGTTGTACTAACGTTACTGCAAGAACTTTTTTGATAACTTTCAGGGAATTTTCTACCAATTGTTAGCCAATATTCTGAGAATGTTCCCTGTTAGCTGGGTAAGATCCTCATTTTAATTCTACCTCTTCCACAAGCAGCTTTTTGCTTTGGGTTTGTCTTGCCCACTTGTGTAGGCCGGAAAAGACCACTCACCTTCATTTATGACCTTTCAAATCCTTTTCATCAAACAGTCAGGGCTTCAATTAACCTCCTCTGCTCATTAAACCACTAATCAAACCATCAATACATGTCATCTGATCAAACGCAAACTGCGGTTTCAGTCCTCAAGATAAAGCATCTGCTGGAACATTTATAGACCTACGAAACAGGCAGTTGTTTTCCAGTTTTGTCCTGTAATTGGACAATAACATTTTATTTGGACATATTTTACTTTAAAGAGATTAGCATGCTGCAGTTTCGTCAACTGGCTGAACAGGAAGTCATTAAAATAACAGGAACTAAAACTCCTGTTTTTTCCTGCATTTTGGTTCTTGAAATCCATTTTTTGTTTGCCGTTGCAACGCTATTTTCGCTCTCTAGTTTTTCATGCACCGTAAAACATTGCCAGGATATAACAATATTTAACTGTGATTTCTTACCGTTTCTTGTTTGTAATTTGGTATTCAGATTTTTGCAGTGCAGTGCAATGAAGTGCTATTGTGTTGAGCTGGATGATTGATTTTATACCGTTTGTCTCCGTCACAAAAACGTCATGGCTCTTTGCACTGTGGAATTATACAGTATACAGTCATTTAACTGTACAGAGCTGATACTGTAAAATGTAAATTTACAATGTATTGTAAACGGTTGCAGTCCCGCACATACACACACACATGCAAACACATCATATATTGTACATTTACATTATACACAAAATAAGCCTGATACTTCTGTTACAGTATGTTATTGGAGATCGATTAGTCTGAAGACCAATATATAATCTGAAGACCAGGCTGGTATATTTTTCTGATAAAAATCCATTGTTAACAACCATTAAATCTATAAGAGATCCTCGTTAATATAGCTTAAGTGTGTATGCATGTGTGAGAGAGAGAGAGAGCTTCAGAAGGTGAGAGAAAACAGAGGAGAGAGAGGACACAGATGATGGTGAGGAGCAGTTCTCGTGAGGCTGTGCGACCTTTAGCTTCAGTTCTGTGGTGTTGTAGTATTTCATTAAAGCTTCATTGATTAGTGTCGCTCGTGTTTCTCTCTACATACGCCGTTGCTCCTACAATTCTGTTTTTCTGCTGAGCTCCCATCAGGTCTGTCCTTTTTTCTCTCTAGTTCTGCCTCATGCACCTCTTTCGCTCCCTCGTTCTCTCTCGTTCATCTTTTCTGTGTGCTCCAGGTATTTTGTGATGGATTAACGCTCTTTGAATGGTTGTTGTGTCCACAGGGGTCTGATTTAACACACACACTCAGGCAAACTTTCTTAGCCTTAGAACCTGAACTGTCAGAGCAGTGTCCTAGCAGATAGAGTATGTGGTCTGAAACATTGAGCTATGGTGCTTAAAAGAGTGATGCAAGTTTGAATATGGCTTGCAACAGTTTATTGACAACCCTGCTCTTCCTGTCTATATACTGTAATTTTTCTGTCTTATGGTGTTGAAAGGGCCTTCAATGTGAATGTGACTTTTTCCCGCCCTTTTTCAGGAACAAAAATAACAATGTACACTATTTTCTTGTTGTTTTTAAGACACCCCAGTTTACTCCAAAATTTTGTCAGCATTTTTTCACATTCATGTATTTTCACATCATTCTTTGTTCCATGTTGGTTGTCATGTTGGTTGTAAAATGACATGTAGGTGAACACATTCAAACATTTTCAATTTTTAGAGAGCTATTCCTTTAACAATAATGACAAAAATATTGAATATCCAATTTAAAAGTTTAGTAAAACACTGAACCATTTTGAACCATGTTGTCTTAGAAATGCAATGCAAAGTTTTTGTGCAGGTGCATTGTGTTTGTCAGGTGCAAATGTGACATGTCACACTGCTGTGTAATGTTTGCCAACACGCCACCTGTGAAAACACACATTATCTTGTTGTTGTGTTTATAAAACTCTTTAAGAACTATAATTCTCACATTCTTGTATGATATGCAGATCAGTTTTAAGAATTAGTGTGTGTGTGTGTGTTACCCATAACCGAAATGGACCTCTGCATTTAACCCATCCGTTTGTGAGGAGTGAACACACACACCCGGAGCAGTGGGCAGCTATCACTGCAGCGCCCGGGGAGCAATTGGGGGTTGGATGCCTTGCTCAAGGGCATTTCAGTTGCTATCTGCCGGCGCTGGAATCGAACCAGCAACCTACTGATTACAAACCCGACTCCTTAACTGCTTTGGTGAAGTTATACTTCATCTCATGCAGTTGTCTGTGTACGATTTAGCATATAGTTACGTATAGGATATATATGTCCTATACATATGTCCTGTACATAACTATATTGTAACAGACAGTCAGATTAAACATGACTGTAAATTGGCACAATTAGGAGAAACTTTTCAGTCTCCAGAAAACACAGTTTTTATAACTTGTGTGATAACTTTAATGTGTGTTTAAATAACCTTGATCTTTAGATACTAGGGCTTATTCATAAAGTACATGGTTCCTTTAATAGTTTTCTGCAGTTTAATGTTTAAATTTACTTCTTACAAGAGGGATGCTGTAAAACTTATTGTGTGATATCTGCAGTTTTCTCAGATTTAAGCTCGTCCGTGTGAAGTTGCCCTCCAGAAGGTTTTCTGGGCAACCTAATCCAGTCTGTATCCCTTTCCTTAAACCTTTGAGAGGGTTTTTGCCAAGAGATATCCGAGCTACACGTCTGTCCGACGGGGATGAATTTGCGTAGTTTTTGATAAACTTGAATGATCATAAAAACATTGGGTTCACCTGGATTTCTGCACAGATTGGTCATAAAACTTGATTGAGGTCACAACAATTAGACAAATAGTCTTGTTAAACGTGGGTTTTCTTGTCTGTATTGAAAACACCATGTAAACATTTACAGTGCAGGTAAAAACACATTTAAATCTTTAGGTGAATGATTTATTGGAGCTATGAGTCGGCTGAACTGCAGTCCAGCGAGAAGAGATGGGAGATGTTGTTCAGAGCCAATCTGCTTTATTTAAAGCACTCATGCATTGAGAGTTTGCTGTTTAAATGAAACATTTCCTCATGTGAACTTTTTTCTGATTAAACTTGTGAAGGTGTTGCTTGTCTTGCGTCAGGTGTGCAAATGAATGAATAGGTGTGATTGAACTGTGAAACATCTGGAGAGAAAAAGCAGATTAACTAAATGTGTTTTGAAGTCTGTATGAACCTTTAGTTGTTTCTACATTCTTAGAAGATGACTTTATTTTTGCCATCTGTTTCAAGGCTTTTCCAACAGTCTCAAGGTTTGTTAACACCTGGTCTGTATGTTTGGCATGAAAAATATGTATTGAAAAAATGTAAATTGAAAGAATATTTCTTTATAAAATCATACATATCAGTCTTAAATATTTTGTTGTGATGATCTGTTTTTTTAAGCCTAGGTCGATTGAATAGACAGTTGTCAGAAATATACTCTGATTTTAACAAGTGTCTTAACCTTTTGTGTCTTATGTGAGGTTAGGAACAAAATGAACCAGTTCCCTTCAGTAATTTGACAAGCAGGGAAAATGAAAGCAGTTTAAGTGTCTGCTAAATTAAATACAAGTATAAATGTGTTTGGTTGTGTGGTTATTGATCAGATGTGTGTGCGTGTTTTTGCTGTGGGGTAGTTGAGTTGAAGCCTCATGTAACTGCTGGTGGCTGTGGTGACTGTATGACTTATTGCTGCATTAATGTACACACACACACACACACACACACACACACACACCATCCCATAATGTGCACAAAGGTAAAGTTCAGCTTGAACCAAAGATAAGGCAAAAGTAATCTAGACCTCGTGACCAAGCAACCACATATAGGCAGATTAAATGTGCACACGCACGCACGCACACACACACACACACACACACACACACACACACACACACACACACACACACACACACACACACACACACACACACACACACACACACACACACACACACACACACACACACACACACACACACACACACGCTGCCTGACTGCGAGACAAACCATCTGATTGTTATTCGCGTCCACATCTGCTGCAGTAAATAAGCAAGATGCTGCTGGGCTGCGCAAAAATTCTCACACCCACAACCTCGTTCCGCTTATCAGGATTCCCGCAGCCCCGCGTCCGCGCCGCCCTCTTCCCGCACAGACACGCGCCAGGGAGCCCGCGGACCGCCCGACATGCGCGCAAAATTACACAACATAATGCAAAGTTACCACAGTTATCAGAACCGGCAGCGGGCCGGCTGTGGCTCCTCATTTTATTCTGTTCGTTCAGGAATTTCCCCCAGGAACCGATAAATGTTCTCAAAGCCCCTTTATCACGAGTCCCTTGTTCTCTAAGGACCACCGGTTGAATCCAGTAGTTCTGATGACACCATTCATCTGTGCACAATGTAATGAGAGAGATGCATTTAATGGGGGTGATTGTTAGCAGGTGTGTGACAATGTGGTTTTCAAATGCATTTCTGAACCTGGTCAGGCTGTTTTTGGGGCCACACTTTACTGTAAGCTTCCATTTGTTAATGTAATTTCATCATTTACTAATGGATTTTTTTATTGAAATGAATCGTGTCTCTTAAAGCACAATACAACTTTTGTTGTACAGCTTTTGTATTAATAACAAAGATTAATAAATGCTGTAAAAACATTGTTCATTGTTAGTTCATGTTAGTCAGTGCATTAACTAATGTTAACGAATATATCGCATTGTAAAGTGTTGACTTTTAATTTTTTGTTACTAGAACAGAGATTGGATAGTATTTTTTTATAACATTGAGTTTTTATAGTATATTATTTAGACTGATTATTACTGTTATTTTATATTGTTATATTTAAGACATTCAAGGTCATTGGTTTTGTGATTATGGTGCTGTTAGGACCCTGTATGTTCTACATTTAAGAGTTAGACCCAACCCAGTCACAGACAATTGAACAATGATGGAGAGAAAGCATTTATTCTACCTATGGCAGCTAAACTTGCACTCATACAAATGTGTTAGCCGACACACTCTTCCACTCAGAGCATCAGAGAAGTTGAATGGTGCTGAAACTTCAGAGCCTGTCACCATAACAACCAGGTGTCTCCTGTAATGCCCCATCATGATGACTATGGGTTGTGGCTGCTTTGTTACTACAGATGTGTGTCTCCTTCAAAACATTTAGTCACTATACAGCTGTCCTCCTGCCGTCAGCAGTAGAACGTAATCACAGAACGTTATTGTTACGTTTCTATTGCAACCATTAGCAACTTGCTTCTGGATTACACTACATAGTGTACACTGTATACAGCCTGTTTTTTAAATAGATTAATAGCGAAACGAGGCATTGTGCAATGTTTCAAAATTGCTTGCTTTGTTACATAAATTTGATTTTCAGTTTTATTTATATAGCCCTTTCTACAATATTGAATTGCTTTGAAGCAGCTTTACATAAAAAAATATATAAACCACAGAAAAATGGTCAAACAAGAGCTCATTATGTTGACATTGATGGCATCCAGTTATTTCCTCAGCAGTAGATACGGTTTTATTGCATTTTGTGGAAAAAAATCATCCAACTTTTTTAATGTTTAGAATTATTTCTTTCATCACACTGTAAACTGAAGGTTTCAGTGCAGTTGCATTGTGGGATACAGTATGCTTGCCGGTTCTATTGAAAATAAAGTATCCAGGAGCTGTAATTGGCTAGGAATTTCACTTCCTATTATAATAATATATTCAGACCGGACTTATCTGGAATTCCATGCATGCCTGTGTATCAGTGTCAGTCCAGAAGCAGTTCAGAAACGCTTGTGTCATTTCACAGATGTCCAGTCATGGTCTCAGCAGGCCGGAGTTAATGGGCCATAAAATCACTGATCAGACGGAGAACGGTGCATCTCCTGCAGTCTATGTCTGTGATCTGCCTCCTATCATAGACATTATCTCTCTCGCTGTAAATAACATACAGCACGCGGTTGCTTTCAGCCTCTGACAGTATTGATGCTCACTGAAGCTAAACCTGATGGTCCGGTTTATTCTGCAGGAACCGTTCATACATGACCTCTGACTGCACTGACGTGTGTTCTAATGAAGCAACCCGGGTCAGCTCTATTATGCAGAACTGTTCCATGTTCTTGTCATATATGTCTTAAATTGCACATAATATTCCAGTCACATTCTGAGGCAGAACTTATATTAATTAGTTTTCTTTTATCACTATATCCCATTAAATGGACACGGGGTGATTATTTGAATAATTTCACTACTTTGGTTCGAGGGGATGTTGTCATTTCAGTCATGTTTCTGGGTGTAGCTTCTATAGTGTAAAACTGTCAGTTTGTTAAGAAAGACTCCAGGTGTTTCTTGTTTTATTTCTTGAATCAAGTTGTTTCAGGCTAAACTTGCTTTTAGGGATATTAATTTTTCCTAACAAAGACTGACATCATGCTCAAAGTAGTGACATCATCCTCAAAGTACTGACAACATCATCAGAAGTAGTGACATCATTTTTTGAGAACACAACAGAACAAACATTGCACATTTTTAGCAATGAATTTGATGAATTCTGCTCTGTTTTGTGGTATTAGCTGGTTTCCTTGAATTACTACACAAGCAAAGATATTTACATAAAGTTCATAAAGTTCTAGAATACAAAAAAGTTCCAGAGGTCAAATGGTACCGCTTAACAGAAACGCATATAGATGCTGTTTTTTAAGATGAGAGCAAAAACATCTATGGAAATACAGCAGCCTATTCTTTGGATGTTAGCTGGGAGCTGGCCAACTGTTTATCCTCTGTGCATTTTACACTCCTCTGTGTGAGTTTTACATATGGAATAATGTTTTTCCATTAAAATGCCCACATAGTGTATTAAAATGCGGAGAGGAGACAAAATAGAAAGTGTGTGTGTGTGTAGTTATCTGGAGGGTGTTAAAGAAAGAAAAAAATAGTGATTGATTTTATTCATGCCTTGAAATTCTCGTCGCTGTGGTGTTTGAGCGTGGTGGGTGTCCAGAATGTTAATGACAAGAATGCTTTTTAGCAGCCGCGGGTCGTGACCCCTGGAGTCCCGGCCAAGGCACAAATCAATTCCAATTTGTCACCGAAACATCCGAGGGTCGTATTTGGTGGCACAAAATTGGGGGCAATTTATTTGGAGGGAGGCATGTGTCGGGTCAGCATGCTACCTGTGTAAGTCTCATAAGCTTTGGAGAGCTCTAATGGCCTGGAGTCAGATTTCTCTGCCCTGACTCTATACCAGCTTTATAGGGGTTTGCTTGAAAACTCAGTTGAAAAATGAGTCTGCTGAGGCAGAGGTTAGTCCAACCTGACTCTCTTTCACAAAAAAAGGAACTGAAGCATGTATATTTCAATCCGGTGGGGTTATTCGGTGGTCATTGTAATGGAAATCCTTTCAGTAATTCATTTGTATTTTTCAGGAAATTATTAACTTTGTCATCATCTTTAATATTGTTTAATATTAAATATATGAATATTTAATGTGTTTTAGACCCTATTCGTTCACAGTGAACACTCAGTCTCCTTATACAATATATGAACTCGGTCAGACAGTCTTTCAAAAGTTCTAGAAGCTACAAGTTCTGGAAGTCATACCAACAACAGTTCTTAACAAATGGGAAGGTTAGGTCATTTGCATCCAATCAGATCTTTGCATATCTATGTGCTGTCCCCACTCATACTCGCATACACAAATTGACATGCAAATGTACACACACACACACACACACACGCACACACGCACAGATATTGCCAGATTATAGGAGAACCTCACTGTGTGCCAGTTTTTTAATTGTGTCCTAATTATGCCTTAACCCTAATTAACCTGATGGGATGGCAGGCAAGTTTAATTAATCTTGCAGTGTTGTGATCCCAGCATGGACAGAGAGAAGCAACTTTCTCAACACGCACAACTTTCCCTTAATCTGCGTCTCACCCCCACCCTCACAACTCCGGATATAGCGGCTTTTGCTGTTCCCAACAACCAGGCAGATTAGCTAATTACCAAACGCTCCACCAGGACCACAACCCGGCACAGAGAGTGTGAAAGACACAGAGCTCTAGACACAAACTTTACTGCAAAGTAATTTGAAATAAATTGTGATAAAAGGTTATACTGTTAATGCATTTCCTGATAGCATTTGGGGTTAATTTTACCCAAACTCGTGTGGCAGTCTACAGGGTAATATTTGTGAACTCAAATAACAAAGAAAGACTATTGGCTAAAAATGTAAATTTTGTATATAGTGGACTTTTTACTAAATTTTTATGTTTTAAAGTTACAATCTGTAACTTTTGCCTCTCTACTGCCATCTATTTTTTAAACAAAGTTGCATGATATTATACTGTTTTACAGACTGTTTTGAACACTGATCAGTCAGGGTGACTCTTTGCTAAGCTCCGCCCTTCTTGGTTACTGTTGCTTGTTCAGATAAGCTAATGCAGATTGTTGCAGACATGCAGCTTGGAGTTTAGCGCTCATTAAATGTATTGAAAATGAGCGGACGTTGGTCTTACTGTAATGTAGTGTGACATTGCAAAGCATTTTTATCTGCCCTTTGTCTTTAATGAAGTGGTTAAGTGATACAGTAATGTGAAGGAGAATGGAGGCAAATGATTATCATAGTCAACTGTAAAGAGAAAAAAGTGATTACAACTGATAACATTAGTGCAGTTAAACAAATCTGTTCAAATTTTCAACCTTCTTTCCAGACTGATGTTATGTTAGTGAGTATTTATATAAAAATCACTTACAGTATTGCAGTATTTGCATTTTAACATTTAAGTCATCACATCACAGTCATCACAAACATTTAATATCTTATTCCAGTATTTCATCACAGACTGGCCCCAGAAACACCCACACATGTCTGGATGAAGCCCTCAATATCTGCTGACCCTTGAACCCTGAAATGTCTTGTGCAATGTGACCGAGCTCATATTCCTCAATGGTTTGCTGTTCATTTTTGTCTAACACACTTGTCAGTCTTTGTTTTATGCTCATATATGCCCATATCTGGGCGAGATCTTACGGTTACTCTCTCGTAGCCCTCCAGGGTCACACTTTCCAATCTCACCCCTCACAGCGCTGGCTTGTATTTTCTTGACTCTGAACACCTTTCCACCTTTAACTTCTCCTTGTCATGCTGGACAGAAATAGTTTTTGTATTAGTTCCTTGTGGTATAGTATTGGGTGCATATGACTGCCCCCGAGCAGAGTGGAAAAAAAAGACTGAAGGGACAAAGAATCGAAAAAAGAAACACTTTAAAAATGACAAATTGAGAGGTTTGTGCTTGAGTGTTCTCAGCCAAGACAGCAGATAGATAAACAGCAAAGAGAGACAGATAAAAAAGCATTTGTTATTCATTTGTTCGTAGGTCCAAGCCTTGACTCAGGAGACACAATGCTGCTGTCAGAAATGCAAATTTGCAGTGTTGTAACATGTTGTACTCTTGGCAATTGCACAAATGTATAGAAGTAAGCTTGTAGGCCGCCTCTTAAAATGCTAATTAAACAAGTGATGACTGTGGAAAAAGATTTATATACTCTGAAGTGGCATAACAGCAACTCTGGCTTGGGGATCTGTTTTATTGGCAGTTTTTAAATTAAAACAAAGTGCTTTTTCTCTCGAACCCCAAACAGAAGTTATGTGGCACCATCACCCTTCGCTTTCTCAACCGCTTTCTCAACCAAAACAATGTTTGTGCTGCCACAAAACATTTACTTCCTGTCCCCAAGCTGCTTCAAATACATGAGTTTATTTAGACCAAGTCACAGAAGTTTCCAGAGTCTGCCGCTGTAGCTTACATATATTTTTACTTCCTAAACAGGAACGTGAGATTTCCCATAATTCTTTGCCATCAAACAAATGTGTGTGGAGGGCGGGGCTTGTGTAGTAAAGTAGGCGTTTTAAAGATCACAGTAGATTATAAAGTTGGCTCCATTCAAGCCGCCAGAATGACAACATTTTATTTAAAATTTGATTAAAGATTACGAGGGCATGTTTAAAAATAATAATGATGTGCACAGATAAATCATTTATTATAAACACTGCAATATTTTATAAGAATAGTATATTTTTAATTCATGGTGACTATAATGTTTATCTTGGCTTGAAGATGTTTTGGCCCCTGTACTCGGTGCTGCTGTTTATGATAGTAAATTCAACTCTCGGTTTATTGACTTATCCCCTATTTTATCATGTTTCCCACTTTTTTCCTCCATGTTGTCCCCTCCAGGACGTGAGAGCAGCAGCAGATGGGTGGGTGGGTATGAGCGTGGCGGGGCGGTAATGAGATGCATCCCATCTTGTTGAGAAATGACACTATCTATACTGCGCTTCTCACTCGCTGCTTTGTGATTTCCTGGCAAAAAGCATTGTGGGTATTTTTATTGTTGTTGTTAGAATTACTGCTGACTCGTGCCGAACTACAGAGACATTACAGAACTGCCTGAAATCTTTTAGAGTTTCTGACATTGTGTTATTTGTCTGTACAGGTGAAGTGGGTAATTTCTTTCTCCACTACCAGCACAAGTATTAAAATTAAACCCACAATGGCTGACTTATAGTCATCTCTACACAATAAGTTCAGACAAAATGACGCACGTTAGTTGTAGAAAACTCTGATGTATTATTATGAAAAATTGCACAGAAAGGATTTCATTTTTATCGTATGCAATGCCACTGACCCTGCCTGCATGCACTGACAGTGAAGGCATACGGTATGTGCATTTTAAATAAGTTGTTGGTTTTTAGCTTGAGAAGAAACTGTAATTATGTTTGTTTCACAGGACCTCGGTTGGATAATGTTGACATTGCAGTTGTGAGGATGAGTGTGATGTATTTAGATTAGTTTCATCTTCTTGCCCTCCTTGTGTTGCTGCGTTAAAAACGAGTTGTTTGTAAAAGACGGTTATTTTCTTGACATCGCTGAATAATTTGAACCTGAATTTCAATTTGCATTCTTTTTAACTGCCCGTAGGAGGCCTCTGACTTCCCTCGAACTTTGTCTCTTTTTTCCTTTTTATCGCTCCCATCCCTCGTTTTTCTGTTGCTTTTGTTTGTTGTTTTCTGCCGTTCGAGCTTTCTGTTGGCTATAATTGAGATTTTCTTATTTTCCGTGTTCATCCATGTGAAGCAGAAAAGCAAAAGGTTATCTCATCGCTTTTATCAAACCAAGGCTGGGTTATTCTTTCCTCTGCTTTGCATATGTCCACGTGCACAGTTCATTCTTTACTCTTGTGTGAGCGTGTCTGAGCTTCTGTGTTGTTGTTCTGATTTGATTTTGTTTGTCTGCTCGTGTATGTATTTCAATCAAAGACATGCGCTGACAAACTAACATTTCTCGTCTTCTGAATGCCACAGAATTCATGAGTTGCCCCATTCATGCAGAAGGGAATATCTGTGTTAATGAAATTCATATGTACATCTTTTTATTCCTTCCTTATTTCATACCATCATGCACTGCATCACATACATTAATTTCATAAACATTGAATATATATCTGATATGTTCAGTATATTGCAACTAACCAGCTTAGACTGCTTAGATCTATAAACATCATGATAACATGACCTATAATCATAACATCATTCTTGTTCAGCATCTCTGATATTTGTTTATCCATTTGTTGATCACATTTTGTTTAAAATAAATCAGAAAATAAATCCCGGATTATAATAATCCCGTTTCTAAAGACTCTCGGTCGTCCAGGTCATTGCAAAATGCTCCAAGCCACAATAAATGGATAAACAAGCCCACATGCACTTAAATAAAATTGTACCTGACATTATTAGAGAGACCTGAATGACCTTAACCTGTATAAACAACCTATAATCTGGACTCATTCATTTTGTATCTATGACAAAATGTCATAACTTCAGTATTATTGCTCTATATGTCAAGCAGATATTGCTGCAGTTCCTGGTACTGTCCTTGGTGCTGAATTCACAGGCGTACAGTACAGAGAACTCTGAGTTCACATTGTACTAGTAACAGTTATGAGTGTGAGAAGCGATGAGGTGGAAAATGCAGATAATCTTTATTGCGCTCCTGAAAAATACTCGGATTGTTTTTGTTCCCTGTACAACCTGTACAATGTGCTATATTAACTGAATGTATTAAAGCTGCAATTTTTAACTTTCACCTCTCTACCGTCACTTCTGTTGCAGGTTACTTTACCTACTTTTCATCAGGTAGGCTGCTTTTAAAGTCAAATAACGCCAAACTGACATTTCCTGGGAAATCGGATTTGACAGCTAAACTATAAATGATTATTATAAAGCTACAGTTGTGAGTGGTGGTTAGGTGATCGTGTTGAACCCTGATCTGTCATGTACTTGTACAGTAAACAATTGTTTATTTTTAACCGAAAGCACGAATTGCACTTTTAAAAGCAGCTTTATGACTGTAAAGGAAAGTGGCAATTAACCTAACAACCTTTACAACACGCGGTGTAACAGCGTTTTTTCCTTTAAGAACAAATTACCTATTTCACTTCATCAGACTGACATTTTTGTACACAAAGTCAGACACCTGCCATATCACCGCCTGGGTTTTCTTTGACAGTCTTATTTTTTTGACAGTGTGCTTGCAGTCATTCATACACAACCTGCGCGTTTAGCTAATTGCACCAAATGAGTCCGCATGAACAGCGTGCGTTTTATTGTTTGTGTGCTAAGATGTATGTTTACCATACGTTGCATGAAATTTCCTCTCGTAGAAAGCTTTAAAAGCTGTCTATATGCGCTCTATAATCACACAATTAGGTTGCGCATATGTACGACAGGCTCGGCGCAAGCGTCTCCCCTGGTGCTCCGCGGCAGCTGTGTTTCCAGCGGCAAGGGACCCCCGGCGACGCGCCTTTCTCTTGAATAACGAGTGAAAAGCTGCCGCTTTGTCGACCCAAAACCTCCCTGAAAATATCCTCCGGAGGACTCGGCCCCGTAATTAAGGCAGTTTATCATAATTGCCAATCAATTCAGCGCGGAGCGAGGACTTGTTTTGTGTCACGTCTGCCGCCGCACTGTTCCGCTCCTCCGGAAAATAATTGCGCGACAAAAGTGCGGCTCTTTTCCGCCCGCGCGGAGGCGTCAAGCGCGTTTCAGATCAGCATGCGTGTGCAGTCGCCGGGAGAGGTGGGAGTGTTTGGGGGGGGGGGGGTTCAAACTGTGATTAGGGATAATGTGTGAAAGATGGAAACATTATAGAGGAGAGAGAGACAGCAGTGCGGTTTATGAAAAGGCAAACGTTCACAAAGCGTTCTCGAAATGCTTTATATCACAATACTGTATACATGACATTAATGTACATCTGATTGAATATTACTTTTCCAACTTAATGCCTGCAGATAGAAGTGAGTAGAAAAATCCATCCATCCATCCATCCATCTATCTCTCTGTCTCTACCCCTCTACCCATCTGTCTGTCTCTTTCTCCCTATTTCTATCTCTCTGTCTTCATTCTTTTCTGTTTTTTTGTGTATTTGTGTATTTGTTAAAATCTCTCTTTCTCTCTCCATCCCTTTCTATCTTTCTGTCTCTCCATCTTTTTCTCACTTTGTCTTTTCTATCTCTGTCTCCATCATCTTTCTGGCTCTCTATTTCTTTTTATCTTTTCTCTCCCTATATATGTCTTTCTCCATCTCACTTTCTCTCTGTCTCTATCTCTCTCTCTTGAACCCCCCACGCAGCAGTCACGAGTCATTAGTACTAACTGACCTTGTGTGAGTGGCCCTGGCTGAACAGTGATAGAGGAGGCCGTCCCATTGGGCAGCCGTTGAATAGGTGTTGCCATAGTCCACGGCTTTACCTAATGGCTCCCATTCCACATGTACCATTAGCCTCAGAAAAAGAAACACTTTCACCATGAAAACTCGCATGCACGCACAAGCACACACACACACACACACACACACACACACAGCCTGACCATGCGTGCGGTGTGCGAACGTGTAAAAGCACATATATTACAACAGGGTAAGAGTTTAAAAAGCAATATTTATGGATTTTGGCTGGACTGTGTTGTTTATTTCTGCAGAATCACTGCAGCTCTCGTTGTAAGTGAAGGACAAATTCCTTTCTCATAGCTTTGAGACAGAGGCATCAGCTTTTAAAAAGAAAAGTGCACCTCTCAGGAGCAACTGGAAGCTTTTTATTCTCCTCAGAAATGCGTAAACAACTTCATAAATGGCTTTACTGAAGGATGACTTCAGCAAATCTGCACAATTACTTTGCGGTCTGATGGAAATGCCAGTGGAGAAAAAAACAGAAAAAATCAAGAGAGAGATCGTTCTGTATAAATCTCTCACTTATGAAGTGCTGTCTGCCATTTGCTTTAGCAGGCAGCCTTAGTGTGGGTGAAATTACAGGTACTGTACAGACTATATAACCTCACTGTATACCACAGGGGTCTCAAACTCTGTGAGTTTGACCTGGGTGCCACTGCAGGTGGGGTTCGGCATTAGAGTTGAACAGTTGCAACAAGTGTTTTTTACAGCCATGGTTATCTATCCATCCACCCATCCATCCACACACCCATCCACACACACACACACACACACACACACACATACACCTTCACACACATACACTATACACTATGTATAGATATCATTATTGTACTGTAGCCATGTTGGAAGTATGTTGAACATGTAAATATGTTTACAACATATGGAAGTGTGTCAAGTTTGACATGTGGTCTGGTAATTGTAGCCACTATACATACATATACATACATTCTTATAAACAATAAGCAATAGTCATGCCATGATAACATGTAGCACATGATCAAAACAGAGCAAATCTGACTTGGTAAGCCTTTAGCAGTCTAGGAATAACTATGAAAGTTTCATCAGTCATTGTGGGCGGAGTTTGAGACGTCTTTATCAGAGAGTACAGAAGCTCTGACGTAATTATCAGCCCCATCAAAACACAGACGTCCTCACGTTGCCTGAGAGGTTGAGATGGGTAATGAATTGATATGTCTTCGAGGAGATGAGTTTGTCAGGTCTCAACGCAGATGTGTTTGCACACTAATAGCCCCGGTCTTCAGGCAGAAGGATGTTAAAGCAAATAGATTCTGTTTGGAAGATGAGATGTCGTGATATGAAGAGTAATAAAATACAATGCCAAAAAAAGAGCTTGGTTTTACAAAAAATAGTTATTTAGACATTCAGAGAATGTCTTGCAAAAAAGTGGTGCGTTGGAACCATGGTACAGTGATGCTATCAGATGCTAACACCATGAATAAACAATTTAATGAACTATTTAACAAAAATGTGATGGATTTAACAAAAATGACCATGATAAATGTCCAAACAACATTTTATGTCTATTTAAAACAAAATGAGAATAAAAGAACAAAATCTCTGTTCCATAATGATCTCTGTTCATAATATAAAAAATCATTATTGTTCTTTACTGTACACAAATACTTACTATAAATGACCTTCTTTGTGTGTGTGTGTGCTTGTGTGTGCATGTCTAGTTGCTGGTGTGTCCTTAAATGTGTAAATACCTGTGTGTTTGTGTATGTGTGTATTTGCAGGCGTTATTTATGGAACAAATTCAGCAGGCTTTAAAACCAGAGCTATGTTATTAAAAGTGTCACACAGCCAATTTCCTATTGCCAAACTAATATTTATCCTCTCTTTCAATACAGGGAATGCTGGTCATGGATTTAGCTGCCAAATTCTATTTATTTTTCTTGTTGGCAGAGACGGGAGATTATGCTTGTTTGTTTGCTGTTTTGTAAAGACAAACATTAATTCTATCACGGTGGATGCATTGCAAAGCTGAAGTCTGAATGGAGCCACAGAAGGCACTCAGCATGTGCTCCTCAGCCTGTGATGTCATCAATACTTGCTTTTGAGGCTGTGAGGTCATGCAGATCTTCTGGATCATGTCTTAAAGGAACGGTTTGATATTTACTCCAGATGTCATTTCAAAACTGCATGCGGTTATTTCTTTCTGCGGAACATTTTCATTTATAAATAAACTTTTACGCTTAGAAAAAGACAACCTTGTGATTGTAGATATTGAAATTGCACAAATGTGTATTTTTATTTTACACTTAAAGTTTCTACGTTTAGGAAGCGTATAATGACAATACTATGCCACACCTATGAATTTACCGAATATTTTTTGTTGTGACTGTGAATAGGCAATAAATATTTTAACAGTATGAAGCTGTAAAACAAACAGGAAATCATCTGTTCCGCATCTCGCTTTGAGTCAGAAAATTGGACATGCACCAGCGATAAGCCAGCACAAGTTTATGACTGCATTACCGACGATTTGCATGGACTTCTCCTCCTCTATGTCCGTCCTCTTCATCTTCTTTCTCTCTTCCCTCTCTCTCTCTCTCTCCTTTCACCTATTATGAAAATATCTCTGACATTTTCACTCGGAAACCTTCTCAGCTTTGAATGCCGTGTGGCCTGGAGTGTGCTTATACAAACAATACGTTTTCACAGCTCTGGATGTGATGAAGTAAATTAATTAGAAACTGCTCTGCACGCAATAGTTAATTAAAAAAAGGATCAAAAAGAACTGGCACTTGTCCACACAACAGTAAATTACCTTTTTTCCCCCAACGGCAGTGTGTGTAAACAGACAAAAGCAAATTGGCCGATGTTCAGATGAAGAAGGGTTAGAGGTCAACAGCTCGCTAATGTTTTGTGAAGACCTGAAGAGCGGCACGGTCAATGAAAACGGTCGTTCGGGCCGACCTTAGCTTGACCTCTGCGAAATGTAATGACATCATGATGCCTGTGGGACAGAAGATGAATGTTTGTAAGGATTGTGATGGAGTGGCGCATCTCTTGTGAGAGGAGAAGGACGATGTAATAAGAGACTTCTCATGAGAGCCTGATGCACTCTCCGCATTGATTTTTAAATGACGCCTGGCCAATGCGATTCTTTGTTCCTGGGCATTGCTGAACAGTAATCGGTGTGGATTGACAGAGGCTCTTTCTGTTTGTCCTATTGCTTTTGCATTGCTTTAAGTCTTTCATGCATCAAATTCTGCACTGCCCTGTACGTGGAAGTCATGCATGTAGAGTTTCAGAGGTTGATATTGATGTTGAATATCGATACAGATTGTGACCGGACTGCACAGAAACTCAGATCAAGCTTAAATATTGTGCTTATCTCAGATTTATAGTCGTTCACGATCACACTACCAGTCACATGGTATTTAAGACACAGTTTACCTCTGTAACGCGTTGCAATGGATGCAATAAAAACCGTATGTAGCTCAGGATTAATAGATTGGATCGCGATACGTTTGCTAAATTAAATAGCTATTTGGTTATTGGTTAATTGCCAACCGTGCATGTCAGCTGCAAATGAAAGTCATTCTTGAGGTGAAGTATGTCATTATATTTTAATGAAAGACTGAAAACCGAGGAGATCTAATACCTGGAGAAAGATCAGACTGATGTCTGGCTGAAATGCAACCCCTGAACAAACTATATGCTGTAAATTTTAGTTATAGACTTTCAGTTTCAGAATTGTGTTTTCCACAAGAGAACAAGCATGATAAAACTCAATCTCAAAGACTGCAGGCAGGTAAAAATACATCCATAATATAAACATTTTTATATATGCTTTCAAGAGCCCTACATAAAATCAGACAGTGGTAAAACATCCATTACTTTAATTTATGAATTTGTGATTTATGTATTGCTTAGATTGTTTTTATTTTTTTGCAGAATGCACAGCTACTGTTTAATTGCTGTCAATGGGGAAATGGCTTTTTGCCAGCATAATGGTTTACAGAAACAAAAGAATTGTACAGAAATAAGACCAGGAGTGTGTATTAAATACTCAATTCAGATTAAAACTGTTATGGAAAAATGCTGGGCACAAGCAGTAACCCATCATTTTAGCGGCCTGCAGGGTCTACGCTGGGTTTCTGTGGCTCCGTTGGTATTGCGTTAGCAGCCCAAAGGTTGTGGGTTTGGTTCCCAGGAAACACACATACTAATAAAAGAAATGCAAACCCAGAATGCACTGTAAGTCGCTTTGGATAAAAGCATCTGCCAAATGCATGAATGTAAGTGGACAAAAACAACGTTTGTTGTTTCAAAATGAATGCTAGTTTCACCTGCTTTGTGAAATAAAACGATTTTGCATGCCTGAAACCAACTTATCCTGCACGCCTGTTACATGAGTGATAGAGATAGAGAGAGAGATGGGAGGTTGGAGAGATGAATGCATTGTTTTTCCTCAAGAGGAAACCATATATCAATAAACGGAAGCTAATTAATAGCATCAGACCCTCTGGCATTTCATAGCTGCACAAAACTGCATTTTACTGCAGTAAAAACCGACTCAGTGCTGCACAGCTGGTTGGTTGAATAAGAGAATTCTGCTTTAGGAGGAAATATGAAACAAATGCGATACATCAGGCTGACCCCCTGGAGATGATGTTCTGGTGATGGATTCACCCCTGTATGAGATGGTAGTCAAAGAATAAACTACATACTACATTAGTATGGAGATCTGCACGGGGAGGGCAGATAGACTGATGCGTGAGTGAGCGGATTGTTGCACTGTGACGTTTCGTACAGGGTTTCTGTTGCTTGGTTGTCCTCAAGTGCTTCAGGGTCTAGTTCAGAGTTATTTTTAAGAATTCAGTTCAGTCTAGCTTGTGACAAAACTGTGTTGGGAGGTTTTGAAGAGGGTTTTGCTTGAGTTTCTTTCTTTGAGGGCTTCGGGCTCAACAAAATCAGTGAACGTTCAGTGTCATTTCTGAACATTTAGTCAAGTCTAGGTCCTTTCTTGAAAACAGTGTAATAAGAAACTCACTTTAATAAGACACTGTAATAAGAAACACACTCTGTTCTTTTATTAGATCAGGCAGTCACAATACAGACTGTTTCATCATCTTATTAACATGTTCTTTTTGTGAGCTTATTCTGCTTTTAATTTAAAGGGCAGTGGCAGGAAATGACATGAACCACAGGCTCAACTGCATTATTGCCACCATGTGACGTGTTAAAGAACATGCTGTGCCTGCAGATGATGCAGAAAATTGATCTTCAATCGTCCAATAAGAACTCACCTCTCTTGGTCCCACGCCTGGTCTTTTGTAAGTTGTTTTGTATAAAAGTTTCTGCTATGTAAATTTTGCACTTTTTACTATAAATATAGATATGTGACCCACAAGGCTACATCCTACGTCTTTGAAACCTTCATCTTTTCTTCTTCTATCTCTGCTCTGTGCTGTCTTGTTTTCCACCTGGCTGACTGGATCTTTCCCATAATCCTTTGCTCTTCATTCTCTCCCCGTTGCAGATTTATTCCATGAACATGCATTACGATGTAAATGACCACCAACACGCACTGCAAAGTAACTCCAGTTTCCAGATATGAGCTGGTAAACAAAGCCGCACACGATAACCAAATCTATCCCCTCATATAACCACAAAATCCCTCATCTTGTTTTATTTCCTTCTGAAACGTACACCATCTCTCTCTCTCTCTCTCTCTCTCTCTCTCAAACTTGATTGCCCTAAAGCGCTCCCCTGCCACACACCTGACCTTGTCTTAAAACTCGCCTCTGCATTTTTAACCTTCACGCATGGCCCTAGGCACCAGGAATCCCAAACAACCCTTCAGCCAATGTCACTTGGTCTTTCTTCCATCATGCTTTTAATAAGCGTCGGTGAAGAATACAGAGAGAGAGAGAGGGAGAGAAAATAGCAGAATACATAAATGTATAAAAGCATAGCCTAAAGCCCTGTATGGATTTCTCTTTGCCTGTTACATCTCTTTCATTTGTTGACTGTAAGTGCTTCTCTCTTGTCTGGTTGAGGAGGTGACATCACCTTTGGGCTGTCTGACAGCTGTGTTATTGCAGGATGAAAGAGAAGAGGATCACAGAGAAGTTAAGACGGGTCAAAGGATTTCACAGTGCACAGAGTCAAAAATGACTAACTGGAATCTATAATCTTCACGTTACCAACGTTCAAACGTTAACCAACGTTTCAGAACGTTCTCCGTTAGCTGGGTCTCTCACTTTCACTCTCCCACGACACTCGAGCGTATTTCACTGAATTCACATGAGTTTTGAGAGAATTCTCTCGTCGTTGAGAAGATGCTTAAGTCTGCCTCACACAGCTTATACAAGAGTGTTTGCCAAAAGCCTCGCTGGCTTAGCGACTTCAAAGCTCTTTGCGAGCCTCTCTTCATTAACCGCAGATTTGTCTCTGTTCCCTCTGAAATTGACAAACAAGCCGTCTGTGTTCTCCTCACCGTCCAGTGGATGTCTTTAATGATTGCGGCTGAACCGGAGATGAAGGAATGAGCTGTTAAACAAAACCCCCCGAGTCGCTTTCCTGTGATTAACTTCTGCACAAAACGTGCTTGAAAGGCGAGTTCGGTAGCTCCGGTGTCCTTGGTGCCGTGCTGGGGTTTGTCTCGTGTGTTTGACTATATTAGCAGACTCGCTATAATATGTGCGCGTTCTCACCACTCAAGAGACGAAAAAGATTTCGTGGTAAATAGCGCAGAAACGGTTGAGGGCTTTCTTCAGGTGTGAATTTGAAAACATTCGTGCTCAATTCAAAGTTCAAAATGTACTTAGTCACTTTGTTCAGTATTAAAGGCTGGAGAATTTTTCAGAATTGCATTCAAACATTGTATTTTGCATGTACTTCACCTTCCATCTCTTTTGAATAACATCACTGTCACTCTCAGCACGATTGAGTCAGGCAGCAGATGTATCCACTGTCTCATGTAATGTTTGCCTCATTGTCAGTTAGCCTGTCTGTGCTTGCTTGCGTCAGGCCCCCTGAAAAACAGACAATCACTGCTGGTCCAGAGGCAGGGGAGGTGACCCAGCTAACAGGGAACGTTCTCAGAAGGTTGGCTAACATTCTCTTCAAATTCTCTTAAAGTTATCAAAAACATTCTTGCAGTATCATTAGTAGAACTTTTTTAACATTATATATCTATATATCAAAAACCTTGTTTTTAAACATTTAATTCTGTAATGTTTTAAAAATGTTGCAGAATTAAAAATGTTGGAATAACATTCTTATAGCCAAACAATAATATCTAAAAAACTCATGTTTTTAATGTTTCTGAAACGTTTAACATTTTTAACATTTTGATACCTAATGGAGACTTTACAGGAACGTACAAGCTAAAATTGTTAGCTGAGGCGGGAGTCTGTCTTGGTCTGGAGGGAGCGCCGTGACCAGGCAGCTGTAAGCAGGTTGGTGGTGGAGGTTGTGTCCTCCACACAGCTCTGTTCAGATAGTGTCAGTAAATAAACAGATCCCCGGGGAGCAAACCGAGCCTCACGCGGAGCTTCACGGCCGGCGCGGTGCCTAATGCACCACTCTAAACAAAACTAATGAACAGAAAATGCAATTGAATGAAGATGATGCGTGTTTTGAGATGCAGAGAAGAGATGATGGGGGGGAAAGGCTTGTTTATTTTTTGAATTTGTTTGTGTAGGTGTTGCAGTGACTTATTCAATGTTTAACCTCTGCTGGTAACTATACCATCTGGTTCTTAAAAGTGTCTTTATTGATGTTATATTTTGTGACCAAAATAATTATTTTTAAGCATGCAACATATTGGATAATATGTGATCATATAAATCATATGAACTATTTTTGCCTGTTTATGATTATGTATTGAAAACATTTAGTCATCATAGTGGCTACATAGCAACACCCGGCAACCACTCATAGCTACCTTTGTAGTACTGAATTTTGCATAGACAAACATTTTTACTATTCAGATAATGATATAATGTATCTGTCCTCTCGTGTGTGTGTGTGTGTGTGTGTGTGTGTGTATCCTATTGTTGTATACAGCTGTAGTTTGTGTCCTCAGGTTTTTAAGGTCAGCTCTGTGATGCCTCTGTTCTGAAAATCAAGCCCCCATGTGTCTGTGTTTCTGTGTGTGTGTGTGTTTATTTGTTTTACAGCCGGTCTTTAGGTCAAACATTGGTCCCTGTGTTCTACAAAACCAAACACCATGTGATGGGCTTGCTTTTCCCAGGACTTTAGAAAATCTCATCTCAATTAAGAGCCACACGAATTTTAAAAGTCCTTTTATCCTTCACAAGTCTCAAACTTGGGAATAATATAATGTTCATGTCTGAACAGGCTGCTGAGGTAAATAAAAACTAGTTCTGTATTATAGAAAAATGCATTTTAAAATGTTTTTGAGGCTCTGGTAGTTAAGATAGCCACACCAAGGTCATGGGTTTGATTTACAGAAAAAAACTGCATTGATAAAATGTATAGCTTGAATGCAATGTAAGTTGCTTAAAAAGCAAACAGCATTGATTTATTCACAGAATATCATTCTAGACCATTTATATACGCGGGAAATGATTCGATTTGTACATTTATTTTGGTTGATTTTGTAGATGTTTTCATAGTAAGTGACTTATGGTGCATTTAGCGTATTGGTTTTATCTGACAGTATGTGTTTTAGGTTAAAATTTTAGGTTGTAAGAACATTTTTTCTAATATTCCCATTAAGTAACAAAAATGTTACAAATGTTATTTTGAATGTTCTAGTTATGTTCAAAAAGCCTTTTTTTAGACTTTAAAGTATTAATGTTTTGCCTGGTTAGAACATTTTTAAACTTTTTTTAATTTTAAAAACATTCCACCAGCAACTTAAGAATAAAGTTTTTTATATATGTGATATATAACATTAAAAAAAAGATCTACTAACATCGCTGCAGTAATATTTCTGATAACTTCAAGAGAACTTTGAGAGAACGTTAGCGGTCAGGAACTTAAACTCATGACCTCTAACCAGATAAGCTACAGAAACACTACAAAACATCAGATGAAACAGATGGTCAATCTTTACAGAAATGTGGAACAGACAGATAATATTTCTGTCTTGTATTTAGAGGTAAAATCTGCTTTTAGTGTCTCAAAGAACCAGCTGAACACTCTGATAGCCTGAGAGATGTTTGAGGAGTTTATCATGTGAAATACAGCTCTATGAAGTTCAAAACCATCTTCAAATTTTCACTTTCAACCAGCCTAATTTGCTCTGAGATCCCCTTCACTCAATTCATCCTGAAACGCATTTGTACACCTTTAAGAAAGTGTATAAAAAGCCCCCTGGAGTGGTAATAGGAAAAATATTGTCAACTTCTCATTTTTTCGCCGTTCTCATAAAACACTCCCGCGGGGAGAGTTTCTTTGTCCGTGACGTGCATGAATTGTGGTGGATTTGACTGACGCAAGCTTAGTTTGGCGTTTAAATGATTATTGAGTATATGTGTTTCAATTTTCATGTGCATTAATCCGCATGTGCTTACTGGCATAACTCTCAGCACGCTCAGCTTGCGTTGTCTCTCCGAGCTGTAATGCGATCTGTCAGTCATAAGAGACCATCAGGCAGAACTCTGTACAGTACAACAGCTGGTGTCGTCTGAACATGTTAGACTTGTGCTCTGGTTTACATATGTATAGGTGGCTGTCTTCCAAACCTAATACAATTACCTTTAGTTACACAAAAACGCATTTTAACAGCAGCATATTTGTTAAGAGACTCGCGTACGCGCATTTCAGGAATGTTTACAATTGTCACGACTGTAGTCATATATGTCACATTTTGAATGCATAACAGTTTCTAAATTACTAATTGCAAAACCAGTCCCCACAGATCGCTCTGGATCAAGGGCTTAATGATACCCCATCCAGGTTAAAACTCGACCCCCCACATACCCAAATCTCTCCGCACCAGGCTGCCATCACCCCGTCTGTGCATCTGTTGGTAAGCCTGAGAGAAATTGTTGTTCTACTGAACGTTCTACATCCCACCCTGTGGCCCGCATTGGCGGTCCCGCTGCAGCTTCCTCTAGAGTGTAAGAAAGCCTGACCTTTCTTCCTGTTCTCGGCATGCTGTTGTGTAAACCCTATTAAAAGCAGCTGCCCAATGTAATTAGACTTTCAGCATCACTAAACGTGGTCTCAGCAGTATTTCTTTTCTCTCTTTTATTGCCTCCACTGTCCTAGGAAAGGTGGAGGCAATTTACTGCACAGCCAGTCTGAAGTATGAAATGAGAAACTCCGAGATCTTTCCTTCTGCATATTAGTCAGGCTTAAGTAGCTCTAAGCCGGTCGCATGTAATGCATGAATTATGTGCTCTGATGTCTCTCGTGTTAGCTAATGGGTGTCATCATGAGTGGCCCACTCGTACCTTGGACTGCAGATGAGGTTACTGCTGAAATGAAAGAACAGGAGATTTAAAGAGATAGTTCACCCAAAATGAAAATGCATCATTTACTCACCCTCACGTAATTGCAAGTGACTCTCTTTTTGCTGTAGAACATTAAAGTAACATTTTTGTGCCGGTTTCTCTTTTCCATGTAATTACAATGAATGGGGACTGAAGCTTTCAAGTTTCAAAAAGGATGCAAAAGCACCATTAGAAATATGAAAGTGGTTCACACGACTTTGCGAGGGTTGTTCCAAGTCTTGTTAAACCAGGAAGCAGTGAGAAACTGAAATTTAAGTCATCATTGGAAAATGAGTCATTTTAGTTCAATTAATTGGTTTGTCCAGTTTACAAAACTGGGCTGAATGATTCATTTACAAAACTATAATCTCATGCAAAGGTATCATATGATTTTAGAAGATTTTAAATTTAGTGCATGATTTATATGGATCACTTAATTTATACTTTTATGGTACTTTACATTTGTATTTATTTAGCTTTTTTTCTGGACTTAAAAAGTCCAGATTTATTGTCATTGCATGGAAAAGAGTAGGCAGAAAAATCTCCAGAATGTTCCCTAAAACAAAAAACTGTCTTCAAGCTCAATATAACACAAGATTGAGAAGATGGAGCAAATGATGAGCCAGCTAACAATTTTAGGTTGTATGTTTCCCATATGTTTCCATTAAGTAACACATTTTTGGTTAAACGTTCAAAACTGTTTTTTTTATTTTAGACATTGTATTAATGTTAATGTTTGGTTATGTGAATGTTTTTAATAAACTAATTTAATTCCATAACATTCTGACAACTTAACAATAATGCATTTGATATATGATATATAATGCTAAAAAAGCATTCTTCTAACATTAATGCAAAAATGTTTCTGATAACTTTGAAAGAAAAACGTTCTAAGAACGTTCCCTGTTAGCTGCAGCTATTGTGTTCATTTTGGGGAAGCTGTTCCTTTAAGAGATGCATACCGTAGATTAGACTGCTAAAACACACACTCACACACACACACACACACACACACACACACACACACACACACACACACACTCTTCTAATGAGAGGCAGTCAGGTGGTGTAAAGCTGTGTTACACTGATGGGTCCCGGCTGGTGACAGATCACACTGTTTCCTACAGCCTCACTGAGTTAATTACACACTCCTGTGTCAGCTCACTACCTGCCAGAAAGAGCGAGCGGGAGGAGGGAGGAAAAAACATAAATAATGACAGATGCATTGTACAGTTCATTAGTGACAAATCAGGTCTCATGATTTAAATCTGTCGATTAATATGCACGTGGGTAAAGCAGAGGATATTAGGCATTATGAAAGCTGAATTCAAGTGTGAAGGTTCTCTCACCTGAATACATAATGACCACCAAGCATTTAATTGGGAGTTGTGGGCAGGTTTCAGGTCCTGCGCTAATGCACACCTGACCTCTCTCGCTCTCTCTCTCTTCTGCTGGCTGTATCTCCTCAGGTCTTGATTAACGAACATCAGTAGTGAATTCAGACTGAAGGATGCAGGTCGCATGGCAACCCGGACCAACGTGTCAACCATTAGTTAAGGTGGTGCTGAATGTGTATGGATGTTTTCATCTAAACTGAACATGGAATCAAAACTGACCCTGTGTATTTTCGTGATGGATGTTGCTGGTCTTGTTATGAATGATTTATTGGTGCATGTTTCCCAAACTACTGGATTATGTTCACAGATAGTCAAAAAGCTATTTAGGCATTGTTTTGCATGGCTCCATTATGATGTGAGGTAACTCTATTTCAGTTTGCAATACATCCCCTTTTTAAAGAATAGCCAATAGGCTTTAGTTTACATCAGATCTGTGATCTTTGATTGGATAATTGCTATTGGTAGTCAGAAGTAGGTGGTATTGCTGCGCTGTTATTCTGTAGAGCGTTTTATTGGATAGAAATGTGGATGCGCTTATCAACGCAAGATGTGCCATCAATATTTGTGGTCTGGAAGAAAAATACTGACAGTTTTGAGACATAATTTAGTCAGCTGTGATTACAGCTGCATATAGATGACCTTAAAGCTAACACACACAGACTAAACGTAGCAAAGCTGTGACAACTATGCAAGATCCACTGTAAAAAGGGCAACAACAGGGTGACAGTGAGAGAAACTGAATAAGACAGAGAGAAAGAGAGTGAGCAATGGGGAGGAAGATGCTCTTACTGCACATTGAACTCAATTAGTGTAACAGCAGGGGCTTTCTGGATTAGCAGCGGCCTGTTTTATTGGCTAAGATGAAATAAAGCAAACGTGTTCCTACAGTGCACCTGGCAAAGATTATTTTTAGCATTTTCTTCCCAGCCATTAATTGTGTAGTGCCCAACATTAAAATTAAATAAGTACTTCACTGTTATTCAGTATTTTCAGTAAGTGTTTTTTGCAGACCAGTACAGCATTTGGCAGCATTTGGTGACCCGTTGTGATGACTTTGATTACTGGATGTAGGTTCTGCTTCAGAGTTTAATATGTTTTGGATTCTGAAATTTTCTTCCAGTCTCTGTTTTTGATAAGATCTTTCTTTCTTTCTTTCTTTCTTTCTTTCTTTCTTTCTTTCCTCTTTTCCTGTGAGAAAGGCTTTTACTTTAGGTCAGATTAGGTTGGAACCTTGGAGTAACAAACACATTTACTGCTCTAAGTAATGACACAACATGCAAGCGTGTGTGTGTGTGTGTGTGTTTGTATGCATTTGTGCAATTCTGTTGTCAATGGCCATTTGCTGTATTGACAGTTGGTTTACATCAGTTTGTGTGTTAAGAAGCAGCTGTTGTGTTGCCATGAGAACAGCATGGGGCATCAGGAAGAAGGACACCATTGATTAGCAACCGAGGATTAGAGAGCACAAAGCAATTATGCAGCATAATGGCTTTAAGTGCCTGTGTGTGATTTACAGTTGACAAGTGTACATTGAACAAATCAGTTGGGGGCCCAGCACGATTCCTTGAGGTGTGCCTGTTTGCATTGCTAGTGATTGCTGAAGTTTGTTTGTGCTTCGTTTTTGTGTTCTCTGACCCATGACAAACTTGCCCTATCTTAACGTCTTTTGATTTCTTTATCTCTGGTTTCGTTTGACCCTTTTCTTCTTTGGTCTGGTTAAATCCACAGCCAGACTGCTCTGTATGCAGAAGAATATCAGGCAACGGCCTGTTTGTGCAGTCCAGTGTCTGGAACAGTACAATACCTTGCCTACGTCTGTGCTGAGGCTTCTGTTGTGTCATCAAAAGGAGAGGCTGGGTCATTGTATCTCCTGGAGTCAGTTATTTTCAGGTCACTTTTACAGACGCCAGAGTTTGCAGATCTTCTTATTCTGTTTCTCCCTCTTTCTTCTGCATATTGATCTCTTTTTTTACAGGGTAGAAAAAAATGTAAGGCTTAATGCTGAAATGAAAAAAATACGCAGACTCATCATGTATTCAGTACGATTCTTTTCTGCGTATCGTGTGTGGGAGTCTGGGTCACTGCTTGAGGGCCAACAGTCATTGTTTGAGTCTCTTTTTGGAACACTGGCAAGGATAAACTTGATCCAGACTCAAAGGCAAACCCAGCTACAGTGGGGTGATGTATCAAGTATTAATGATATATTTATTTATCATGATTTTGCTGGCAGGATTAAAATTGTGAATTTATTTTTAAAGTTTTTAATGTGCTTTTTATTTAGCTCTTAAAATTAAAAAACACTTTAGTGTAGTTTGCAAGACACCTAAATGCAGTGTGTGGATCATGCTATAAAAATAGTTTTTAAAGTTGCAAAAGCAGGTTTTCTGTTAGGGTTAGGTTGTGGTGTTTTATTTATTTAGCTGTGAATATCAATAAAAAAAAAACACTTTGAAAAACAGACTGAAGTTTACAGAATGTCCCACTCCTGAGTTCATGTGCGGCGTGTGTTCGCGTGCGATAAGAAATGAAGAGTTTGTGACTGTGTGTGTGTGTGAGAGCATCTCTCAGTGTGACCCTGGAAACAGTCCTGGCCAGGAAAATCACAGCAGCGTCGCTGATGAGTAGTGATTCAATTACAGCAGTGCAAGGTGTCCTTCTCCCTACCGGCCCTCAGGATCATCCCTCTCTCTCTCTTTTTGTCTCTTTCTCTCTTTCTTTGTCTCTCTCTTTCTTTAGGGTACGCTGAGACTAAAACCACCTCTGGTACTGTGGGGCTGATTGTTTAGAGTGACTTGCTTTTACAAAGGAAGGGAATGTTCTTTCTCTTTGACCACCGTGTAGACATAAACTCCGGAGAGGACATTGTCACTGCCATGGAGACATAGTGGAACTGTTGCCTTGGAAACGGTAATCATGGCTTGAGCGAGGGGTAAAATGGAGTTTTTTTTGAGAGTGGAAAAGTGTAATCCCTCCACCTTGTTATTAGAGCCACAATTGAGTCAAAGATTAGACAGAGATGAAGGTGAGAGTTGGGGATTTTTTCTTTTTGTTCTTTTTTTTACATGCTCTTTCCTTTAAATCCTGCTATTTACATCCTGTTTTCGTCTGTCACTCTTGGCCACACGTTCTCTGTCTCATACATTTCTAGCATAGACCTATTCATGCTTGAACTTATTCATTATCTATTCATGGAACTTGACAAATTAGCATTAATGCATTTTCAAGGGCAGGGGGCCTCTCATTAAATAACCACTGTGTCTCGCAACAAGTATTTCATGCTAATTTCGAGTTATTTGTGATTTTTATTTGGTCTGAAGTCCAGATGTACATCATGTGCATTTAATACTGTGCTGTGGGGTGGGGTTTGGACCCAGCCGCAAGCTACAAATAATTTTTGTGTTTTTCCATTTTGGCTATATGGGGTGAAAAGTGGCGGAGGGAAACTAAAATTATGCAGATAAATATTTCACAGCATTTTTTGGAAAAAATGACTGAGGACAACACATACACTTACTTTTTCACCCTGCTTTTTAAAAGAAAATGAAGTCTGATTCATTGAATGATCCGTGTGGTCTGACCTCTCTAACTTACCACAATCAGGCACTTGAATCATTACAATAATAGTAACCATGTTTTTTTGGTGCATTGATTACCACTTGTATACATGGAGTACAAATAGCTTTGTTAGTTGCTGTGGCAAAACCATGATTAATTTCTGGTTACTATGGTTTAACTATGCTAGCAATATTGTTTGGAGTTGTATGTGTAGTGAGACCATGATTAATTTTAACATTAAGTCTTCTATAAATAAAGTTTTTCGTGGGTTTCTATATTATACCAGTCAAGCAACGTTACAAAGACTTTTGTTTGTAAATGTTACAGTATATATTAATTATGTTTCACAAGCTGTTAAAGCCAGTCACTTAATGTGCTTCTGTGTGGGAATCATTTGAAATATAACCTTGCATAATTTAAAGTCGCGTATTACTGTTTTATATTTGACTTCATTGCATGCATAAAGTTTTCTTAACTGAAAAATAAGTTTAATAACATATAAATGTGATTTTTTTTTAAGTGTACAGTTGACCTTACCACAGGTTAAAGCTTTAACATATAATACCCAACCAAGTACATGATCTTTTTACAAGTGGATGACACAAGCCTTAATTGGGGGTCGTACCTCCCAAACCCCCAATTTCTCACCCTGCATCAAATACCAAAGCTTAAACAATAGCCAATTTAGTGAAACTGTCTTATGCACATTGAATCTGGCTCTAGATTGTATGCAAACCTCTTCTGCGCTTTCAGTATGTCCCAGTAGGAAGTCAAGCGCACATTATAGTTTTCCTCAGCTGCGCTTTTCACACCGCATGTCTCGCATCCGTTTCAGCTGCATCTGAATGCAGACAAACACGCCCGACGTCAATAAAACCGCAGCGCGTCGCTTCTCTCGACGCTACCGGGCGGATGAACGTGACAGGGCGCTACTGTAGCCCCGACTGCGCGGATGCAGCCCGGGCGGCACCGTGTAATAAGAGGCGGTGAGAATTCAATAATCATCAGACCTCGTCTCCACACGCTCCACTGAACGGGAAAATAATTACATTTCTTTCATTTTTTTTTTTGTCTGGGATAAATTATGGATCTCTTATCGCGCTCCTAGAATAAATCTGATCCACTGGCCAATTAACAAGCACTCGTGCCCGGCGCAGCGCGCGCTCGTGAATGAGTGGCGCGCGCTTTAATGCGGTTCTCATAACACATTCTCAATAAAACAACACGCGTTTCACATCTTTTTATATTTTAATTAATACATTATTATTATAACTTGTGCAATCGATGTTTTTTTTGACTAACTGTGTCATTTATGTTCCAGATCTGCGTGCTGTCAAAACATGACGCATCTTTTTTGGCGTCTTCCCACCTTGTGATGGATCACGCTCTTCTTCAAACACTTCCCTGCTAACAATTTGAGGTTATAAGAATGTTTCCCTAACGTTTCCAATATTTAACAAACTTTTTTGGAAAGTTATGGGATCGTTTAAAGCGTTCAGTTATTTTGGATGTTGTATTAACATTATTGCTTAGTTGTAAGAACGTTTGTCATATTTTAATTCTATAGCATTTTTAAAATGATCCACTAACTACCCAATAACATTTTTGATACAGATGATATATAAATATAATAAAATGTTTCACTAACTAAAGAACAAGTTTCTGATAATGATATGTAATGTAAAAACGTTCTAGTAATGTTACTGCATAAATGTTTTTGATAACTGTGTGAGAACTTTTAGAGAATGTTAGCCAACATTCTGAGAACGTTCCATGACTCGTTCTCACCTGTAACCTCACAGTACAGAACGTCTCAGATGGAGTGTAATGACGGTTGGGCTTTGTGTTTTAAGGGCACTCAGTCTTAGTGCACGGCCCTCTGAAGGAGACTGCGTTTGATCTGCTGGAAATGCCACAGGTTATTGTGTTTGTGCTTGAAGTGGCCTTACTGGACACATCTGGAATGCTGTAAGGTCCAGGGCTGGATTGAGGTGGTGCGGACAAAGAAAGAGAGAGAAAAATGTTTCAAAAGACATAAGAGCTTTGCTTTGCTATTCATGGTGAGGTTAGTGACTGGTTCCACTAAGACTGTAAAGCTTTATTTGTGTGCTTCATCATATTTCATAGCTCTTGTGCGTTTCTCTGAAACAGAGCGAGAGAGGAAATATAATTATTTAGAGCAATATTGTTTTCCTGCCTTTATTTCACACTCATGCACCTCACCTACAGTGCATCAGATGAACATAAACAAAGAGAAAACGATAAAGAACAAAAACAAATAATATTGTTGCTTCCCCTTAATCAAATCCAGCCAGCAAATAAAATTGTTTGTTAAAACACCTTGTAAGAACTCCCAGTAGTGCACAACTTTTTTATATTAGCCTGCATTTTAAATCACACACACACACACGTTTGTTTTTGTATTGTGGTGACTTTGCTGATCAGTTTGGGTTTTATGAGGATGGATTACCTAAACATACACACACTTCTCTACGTTTTGAATGTTGTGTTTTGATATAATGCTGTTCTTCATCATTTGCAGATTTTTGCCGCTGTCGTCTACATAAAATGTACACAAAAATGGTGTGTGCATTTAGTACACAAATAGTGTTTTGTTTTCTGCAGGTTGCTTCTGTAATAGTGCAATAGTGTAATAGGGTCTTAAGTGTCTTGAAGTTAAACTTAAAGTTAAGTGTTTTAACTTTTTCTAAAAGATGCACCATTTGTAATAAGCCTAAATGATGTAAATGATGTAGTAAATGAGGTTGAAAAATAGATTATTTACATATGCATGGCCCTCACTGCTACACCAGTGCAGGTAATACCTGTTTAAACTGGATTATAGGTGCTTAGTGAAAACGACACAGGATTTACACTGAAATACGGCACCTAAAGTGGTGCAACTGGTAAATAAACTTCCCCCAAATGATTTGTGTAAACTATAGTATATAATACACAATGTAGCAGCAGTTGGACCATTCTTATGCAAACCCACCAGGAGCAGGTTTTGAGGAAGTGATGAATGTTGCCAGAAGGCCTGCTTACAAACAAGATGCATTGGATGTTTACTTAGGTGGCCTGTGTGTGTGTACGTGTTTCAGCTAACAGGGAACGTTCTCAAAACGTTGGCTAACATTCTGTAAAAGTTCTCACAAGATTTTCAAAAACGTTCTTGCAGTAACATTAGTGGAATGGAATTTTAACATTGTATATCATGTATATATAAAAAAAACATTATTTTTAAATTGTTATTGGAACGTTTTATAAATGTTGCAGAATTTAAAAATATTTGAATAATGTTCTTGTATCCAAGCAGTAACGTTTATGCAATGGCTAAAAAACCTGGACAATTTCAATGTTCCTGAAACTTTTAAAATAACATTTTATTGTTTTTGTACTTTAATGGAAACATTAGTAAAACATTGCAACAAACATTGTTAGCTGGGTTTGTGTTTGATTACACAAGGCAATAGAGGTTCCGTAGCGTATTTGCTTCTGAAAATAATAAATCTTGGATCCTCATAGGGAAAAATCCAATATATCTCAATAATACTGCACTTCAGTAAGAATCACTGAGAGTTATTGATCCCCGACACCCTGAGAATCTGTCCAGTGACGTTGGGGAAACTTTAATGGTTAAATCTTGGCTATAGTCAATGATTTAACTGACTGATCTCAGAAACTGTAACTTCTGGATCTTCTCAACAAAATTTGACCGATGCCCCTTCCGCTTGTATTTCCGTCATGCTTTCTTATTCAATAAAGGTCCTGTAAACAGATCAATGGTAATTTTAGACACATCATTATAATAAAAATTTCCCTTCAATCACAGACAGCTCCAATTTCCCAGGCCGAGCACGCAATGCGTCAGGCATAAGTCTTACTGACAGACGGATTTAGATCCTGGCAAAGCCCAGGGGACGAAAGGATAAAACAGTTCATTTAAACACAGCTAATAAAATGGAATCCGCCTGCGCCTTCAGCCCACACAAAGCAATGGAAACTAAAGGGATGTAAGTACAACTTTCATTGTGTTAATTTTCGCTGTCAGATTACACAAGGAGGTCGAAGGGAGAGAGGAACAACACGACAGCTTGTGTTGGTCTTTCATCTGGATGTTGGGGAAGATGGAAAGATTAGAGAGAGAGAGAGAGAGAGAGAGAGATATAATAAGATCTAAATGTCTGTGCTTACAAGGCCTCTGCCCTGTTTCTTCACGCTAAACAGAACAGAAGAGCTGCCTGTCTAGATAACAGCATGTCAATGAACATTTCCCGCTCTTCTGTGTTCTTCTGCCCCACCCTTCTTTCCTCCTGACAGATGCTGACATGAAGAGGAGATGAAACTTTAAAACACAACACAACCCTGTTAAAGACACCAACAGACATTTCCTTGCCGGCTACGGTTGGTTTTGTGCTTGTCTTTCTGGTGAAGCTGGTTGGTTAAGTCATGTTGCTGGTTAAACTATTTCAAAACGCAAAAAGTGTATTTACATGAGGCCTCAAGGTGTGTTTTGAGCATGTTTTAAAGAGCCCTTCACTGTACAAAAATAAAATTGATTTGATTATTATCGGGCACTTTAAGGTCACAAACATATCAACAAGTACATTGACATTGATAATCAACAACTCCTATTTTGCAGGTCCATCATCGCCGCTGTTACTAGCCAGTGAAACCACAATAATAAAGGACTTTAAGAAGCCTGGGGAAGGAACCTGTAAACCATACCAGTGCCCAGCTATCCTGCAAAGTAATCCAGTTTACTTATCCTCCAGTTTAATCTTGATGAACTGGCATTCAAGAGCACGATCTCGATCATACCGCTGACCCACGCGTGTAGTTTCCATAAATCACACCGAGACCTTTCTAGCCGAAGGGATTTTTAAAGTCCCTCTGCCTGAAGACTTTAATAGCTCTTCTTTTAAAACTGCCCAAGGCGATTTAAGTCCGTATTATCCAAATTAATTATCCTGATATAGTCTGATATCTTGAAACTGTAACTGAATAGCAGTTCCATTAAATCCTGCTGTGAAAAGCGGCCTGATGGTTCATTTTGGGGAAAGATCCAGAGAGAGAGAGAGAGAGACGTCCCGTACAGTCCTGACAGTGTGAGCTGATGATCCATCACTGTTGTCTAAGACCAAGATACTGAGATGATGGATGGCAGCAGTTAGAGGAAGCAGCCCGAACTGTGATTGATTGACTGCGTGACTGCTAGTTAAGTTGGTACTGCACTTGTCTGCCCATCCAAAGCTACTGTATGTTTAACAGTTTAGTGGTTCATTGTAAAGTAATGCAAGGTTGACTCCATTTACATAACACATCTCTGCAATATATGACAGGTATTGTAAGATGAATGTGGAATGTTTTCTTAACATTATGTCATGTTTCAAAAACGTTCTTGTTGTGTTGTTAGTGAAACCTTGGCTATGGATTGCGGACCCCATTTTGACAACCCCTGATCTACATAACAACTGCAGAAAGTCAAAAATGGTCAAAAGTCTGTAAGGCCAAACCCAGAACATGAAGTATGCATGAAACTTTATTTTGGAATCGGTGAGTTCTTTCGCTTTTCATTTTCTGTGAGGTGCAGAACTGAGTTTAAAACTCCAGTCAGCACATATTCTCATCTGAAAGTCTGAGGGCGTTGCTGTGTAGCCGTGAGAATCCATCAGCTCAATGCTGTCAGTGTTTAAGCAGGAAAATCATCACTATTGTCTCAGACAGTGATAGATGCAGCCATGATGAATCAGAGTATTGGAGTAATGAGGTGTTTGGAAGAACCAGAGAATGACCGAGCAGTTTTCTGTAGCTTTACCCACAATCCCTCTGTGCAATAAATGTGTTGCCCTGAATGTGATTAATCAGCAGCTTTATCAGTAGTTTTGATTAATGGTGCGATGATGGGTTTCTAATACATTTCTTTTCAGCTATGTAAAGCTCCATTGTTTAATAGAGATGCATTAGTCGAGTAGCTCTAATTGGTCAGTTAATGAACGTTATCAAGTTATTATAATGAGTATAATTAATGCAGCGTATTATACAGCTATGCATTATCTGCAAAGTCTGCTTAAAACGATCACATAGGTGTCACGTTTTTCCAGAACTACTTATTTTGGCAGTCATGAATGTAGATGCATATTTTGCACAATATTAATTGCGTAATTATTTCAAATAAAAAAATTAATTATAATTTTGTGTATTAGTTGCTTTATTCATCGGAATCCATTAAATAACTAATCAATTGTTTAATTAATTAATGGTTATTTAATGGAGATCGTGACCTGTGTGTAGAAGCTCACAGGGTGTGTTGACACACAGTAAGTTTGTTCATTGTTGGCGTTGTGAGTGTTTGTGTGGAGGCCACGGCTTCAGCGCAGAAGAAACATCCATCAGTCTGCGTCTAACATCTGTCTCTCTCTGTAGGTTCTCTGTCATGGTCGATTTCAGTTATAAATGGAGAAGCATAATCCCTGTTCTCACTCCGTTGCTGAGGAAGTGCTGCGTGCTAAACACAACTCATCCGTTTAGTCAACAAAGAGAGATTTAATATTTAGTCTATGATTAGCTTTCCGATGTTGATAAATAGTTTACTGTTGGCTTGTTTGTTGAAAGAGTTTAAGTTTAATTTAACAAACTCGTAAGGCTTTTAGTTTAATATTACATTAAAGGGCTTTTTAATGCAATCTAGCACTTGATGATAAACAATAATACAAACAAAATAATAATATTATAAAGCTGTGTGATAATTTAGTATTGCTCAATAGAAAATGTCACCTAAAGCAAGTACAATGATGTTGTGATGTCATGCAATTATTTGTGTACAAGGTACTATGGTAATACTGTAGTATTTGTTAAAGTGCCTTGGGGTTTGTTTGATTGGGTGACCATGGCTACTAGGGAAATATTCTAAAACCTAGAATTGTAAGCTGGGTAGTCAATTAAAGCTTTATAGTTTAGGTTTTTAGTCTCCTCAGTGAACGACATTAGTGAGTTTTACTGGTGTTTAAAAGGATATTTGACATGGATTACCAGGTAAAGGTTTCAAAGCTGTATGTAACTGCTATCTATTTCTGTGCACTATTAAAGGTCTTTTAGTGTAGGCTGCATGACAATGGAGGTGATGTGGCCTAGTGGTTAATGATCTAGGGTGGTTACCCAAAGGTTATAGGTTCAAACCCCTCAAAGGGTGGATCATAAATAATGGGAGGTCTAATGATCATCATTATGTCCTTGAGCGTGGCACTTAACCTCCTGTTCCTCCTTGGAGATTTTTCAGTGTAACAAGTACAGTTAGTCGCTTCGGAAAAAAGTGTCAGCTGAAAGACTAATTAATAATTTGCATGAGTCATCTTCTCCATGTTTCTGCAGGCTTACCAGGTAAAATAATAAAGTAGGAATGACTACAAAGGATACTGTGTCTTTAGGTACACTGTAACATTTATCCCACCATTTATTAAAGTCACATGTCATGAGGTCTGGGGCTAATGCCACTTGGAGGAGATGTCATATATAAGTTCACAGGTGTGCAGAAGGCAAATAACTGTTCACTGAGGGCAGCGATGAATATATTTCCTTAAAGAAAACCTCTAAGTTCACCTTTAACGCTAAAATATCTTCATCGAAATGTTTGGTATTCATGTAACATAAGGCAGCACACGGTTTGATGGCTAATGCTAAAAGCAGCTTTTGCTAATGTCTGTCATCCATTCGCTAATAATCACCCGCTGACCTTGTGTATAAGCCGCACCGGTCTGCCTTTTGTTCCAATTAAACTTTGCTAATTATCTGCTTAGCCTTTTAGCCTTCATCTGCAGTTCAATGTTAGCCAGAAGCCACGGCAATTAGCAGTCGGCCAGAAGCAGGAAAAAGACAGCACTGCCCGTGCATGCTAACACATGTTATTTATGAACACAGATCACAACATACATCATTAACTCACAAACAGGGTCAAAAATGAGTTAGTTTGACAGATAAACTTGAACATATGGGGCAAACGTTCTCCTAACATTTCCATTAAGTAAAAGAAACAAAAATGTTGTCTTGAACATTGTAGGAACGCTCAAAATGTCCGGTTTCTTACATGTTGCTGTAACATTATGGATTTGTCATTAGTAGGACTTTTTTATTTGAACTTATGTTATACCAAGCCTTTTTTTTGATAACTTTGAGAGAACTTTAAGAGTACGTTAGCCAATGTTCTGATTGTGTTCCCTGTTAGCTGGGTAGGAGCTCTAATGCACGCACAGCTTTACATAACTGATGGCCACTGTTGAATTAACTAACCGTTAAAACCAATAATGTCTCTTTGACAGCTCAAGGAATGGAAGGTCGCAGGGGGAAGGACTCTGTTCTCTGTCAGCAGAGCATAATCAACACTGACAGAGGTATCATTTCACTGAAATATCTCGCCCCCTCGCTCTCTCTCTCTTTTTCTCACTCACTCTCTCATGCATGCATAATATGACTTCATAAAAGAGCGGTGACATGAAACAGCACACGTTTGATTGGCAATTCAGCGACTGCCACACTCAAGATTTATTTAATGCAGAGAAAGCTTTTTTCATATAGATGATAATATAACATAATTCTATTTACACTTACTGCACGACGAAACTCAGATGGCATTTTGATGACATGTTATTTCATCTTGGAATAAAATAACAACTTTTTGTTGCCATTGGCAAATATGGAAAGTTGCACAGACAGCCGCCCGTTCTCTCAGACGGGCAAAATTTCCGCTGTTATGAAAAGGAATAAGAATTGGAAATTATTATGAAAGCTGCAGAGAATCCAAACACTGTGTTTTTTGGTAATATTCTGGAAAATATGCTTCAGTTTATATGAGACTCTTGACAACATTCATGTTTTAAAGAAAAGTTACTTCATGTCACGCTTTTCTTGAATTAAACATTCTAATTCAGAGATCTTTTTAAAATGTTTTCTTGAGGCACAAAATTCTGAGTCTTGTTGCGTTGTGGTAGAAGTTTGGATGAAAGAGGGGCGTAGTTGTTGTTTTGAGCCCATTGAACATGACTATAGCACTTTCCAAAAATAATTTGTTTAATTAAAAAAACATTTTTGTTTTGTATGCATCTACATTAAACCACTCTTGCGTCCTCCAGGGTCCCTTTTGTCCCAGCCTGGTTGTCTTGCTGCCTTTTATATTTATGTTTTAATCTTAACAAACGTCTTTGAACGTTCATGTTTCTCCATCAATATTTAATAAAAAGAAAACTCAATACTTACTTCAGGAGTAGAGAAAACATACTTTTACTTCCGCTTGGCTTTTAGCCCTGCTTTAACCTTCACAGATTTATTACTGACATCCGCTAATGCGTTTCAACAGCAGTTTTCAACTTCTTTCTCATTCTTATTTTACAGAGCGAAGATAAAATTGAACGGAGGCCTGCAAAAGCAGCGGACAGTCCCCTCTGCTCAGCCAGACCAGTGTCCAGAGCCCCGGGTCCATCTGTGGAGCATGACAGGGTCTTAATTAAAGTGTCATTTGACACAGAGGAACAATGGGAAGGCAGCGATCGGGTCATTCTCTGTGTTAATAGGAATTAAGACTCAAGGACGGATGATAAGTAGAAATGGACATTACCAGTCATGTATGCAAAGGAGAGAGAGAGGACGGGGAAGGACAGAAGATTGGAGAGGAGGGGTAATGGGAATGAAAAGAGAGGAAATGAGGGGAAACAGGGAGAGACAGAGTGAAGCTTGTAAAGGTGAGCTTGAGGCAAATTCACACACTCATGTACTGTAAACATAAAAACCTTGCGTAGGGCACAGCTGTGTTCTCAAAAGAATGTCCTAATGACACATTTGACCTGAAACAAGAACAGCAGATGACAAAAGATGGACAAAATTTCCAAAACAGCTGCACATCCTTAATCAGAGCTGTTATTCCCTTCAGGAATGAGTATTTTTAGTTTTTCAAAGGAATCTAAAGGAATCATGCAATTTTGCATGAAACAATAAGCCTGACTTTCGAATCATTATGATTTTATTGTGACATTTGTTTGGCAATTAAGCAGGACGTATTTAAACTCCTCCCTAATTCTCAGTAGCTTTACTCTAAATTATAATATAGAATTAAAATTGTAAAGTGATTTTGTGCTGTAGGAATACAGTGTGGTAGGATTTGTTGTACTGAATTTAATTTATGCTGATTTTAATCGGTTTGGATAGGATGGTTTTCATTACTGTATTACTGTAATGAGAATGAAACACTTCTGTATATGACGGTAATGAGAATTTGGGGGACTGCTGGTGGGAAATAAACTTAATTGTCTTAAATGTTGCAATGCAAAAAATCTTAATGACCCAAAAAACAGCCCTGCAGTTTTTAATGCAAAACATTATGTCTTATTTTCTTTCATATTGTGCGGTTTAGAGTCGTGGGCTTTTCTGTGTGAGTCTCAGCCAAATAAACTCATACACAATGAATGGCAACTCAGCCTAGTTTCATATACTAAGTATGTGTTTATATATTATACATAGCTTATACATATTTACATATTCTTGTAGTTTCTGATGGTTATGGTAACATTAAACGTGTATTTGGAGGCTGAAAAGAAATGCTCTCAAACTCCACTCTCGTTCTAATGTTTCACTCCTTTAATAATAAGCAACTTTGAAACCTATGTGACCTTTCTGATCAAAGCGTAACACTGTATCTTTCTGTTCTGCCTTTATCTTTGCTTTCTAACTGATTTCCCTCCTGCCGTCCCACACACACACACACAAAAAGTAACATTAATCATGTTTTCACCCACAGCTAGTCTGTTCTGCAGGTGCATTAACCGAATGTTACACCAACAGCTATTTGACATTAATAGTCTTGTATGTTCCCCGCAGGATAAGAGGGATGGATGGAGTGATGAGGGGGAAGAGAGATGGAAAATCTTAAGTGGTGGCAATTGCTCGGGCCAGGCTGACGTGGAAGTCTCCGGGGCAGCAGGGCTATGTGATGTGCCTGAGGTGGAAGCTCTCAGAGTGGGCCTGACACTCTTCAGCCGGTGCTCAGAGCCCTCAGGCCTTGAACAGCAGGGCACCTTAGATCTTCAGCAGGACTGAAGTGTGATTGCTGAAACGGGTCTGAAGAAGAGGAGAGAAACAGATCATGACAGGACTCAGAGAACGCTACACATTATTCGTGGGTTAAATATAGTCAATATTTGTGCTCTGATCTGCTGATGTTAATACAGTCTAACGTCTGAAAATGTTTTTATTATTGTGCAAATAATATTCTCAGCATTACAACTGATCAAAAAAAGCATACCACTGGTTTTAAGTAGTCGGTCACGTCCAGTTTATATCACAACCATGAACAAAGTGGTGTTGGGGGAGGGGCGTTCTCATTCTAAAGAGAGCATTTTATTGGACAATATGAGTGAGTGCAGTATGAGTCATCGATATTCTTGGTCTGTTTTCCTGGAAGAGAAAAAATGTGTAAATTTAAACATAATTATTTGCTGAAAATGTTGTCAACTCAAGGAAAACACTAGCAAGTAAATATATATTTATAAATCCACATGACCATCAGATGCCTCTAAGGGTAACATGTTTTTCAATATTCACTTCCTAGAAAGCATTGCATGTTGCACTCCTATGTCAGGCGAATGTTTGAGCTTTTGTGTTTTACTCTATCTGCACTGCAGCAGGTGTAGCACACACACCTCAGCTCTGCCAGCTGTCATCTAGCAAGGAGGAGACACGTATCGTTTGAAGTTTGGATGCATGTGTTTGTGTTCAGTTTTTTCTGTTGCTTATGCTGTCCTTTTCCCTAAGCCCATCAAAACCGTTACTTGATGTTTACACTGACTATCTGAATCCAACTGAGGTCTTTACACTGCCTCCACACACACCTTGAAACACACATACGGTTCTTTGAAAACTTCGCAAACAACATATTATATTTATACATTTGCCTGGTTGACTTTTTGAAAAATAATGTAACATTGTCGAATCTCTTGCAACGACATGACACATTCTGAATCTGTGACTGATCTGCTATGATTTACAGATAGTTGACCCAACATTTTTTCATCTTTCTTAGAACTTGACAAACCCTGGTCCCTATCCACTTTCATTGTACAGATGAAAGCGACGAAACTTCTCCTTTGATCTTGTGCAGAGGTAAGAAAGTCATGCAGGAACAACATAAGGGTGAGTAAACAGTGAAAGAATTCAGCTGGGCCGAACTGTCACTTTAAAACTAGCCAACAAAGGTACCCGTATAGTTTCACACTCTTGTTTTGTGCCTACAGATGACTGTACATGTAAATGAAGTGAAGTGAGTCCCAGCTGTAAATGTGAATATGGTTTTATTAATTCAGTTTCACAGCTGAAGAGTGTGCTCAACCAAGCAGAAATACCTGCTGCTAATACAAACAGTCCCTGAAACAGTTGTAATGTCATCTCCAGGGAACATGTGTTGGCTTCATCCAAACACTGGCTGCTGGGTTCGAGGTCTTGGAACAATCCAGAAGGAGTCTGATGACACAATGCACTCCAGAGAGTGTTCAGATTGGCTGAGGAATCAGTTGTACAGTTGCAGTTACTTTGTTAACTTGGTGAAGGGAAAGTAGAAAACAAGTTAAACACTTTTAAAGATCTGCTTTTGACCGATATATGGACTCTTGCATATTTAATTTGACGTGAGTGAAATCAAGGCTGAGAGTTTTATGTCTTATGATCAAAGATTATGACTTATTTTCTCAACCAATGCTTTGGTGTTGGTTAACAAACTGGATTTGTTAGTTTTGTTGGCTGAATGGTCTATATAAAGATACACAACAATACAAACAATTGAAAAGACTGTATGTCTTTCTCAGCCTGATTTTTGTATTTGCTTCAAATTAAATATGGTCTTTAGTCCATACTAAAAAACATCATTGTTAATTAAACTCTTAATCTGTATTTTGACTTGGTTTCCAGTATCCAAATATCTAAGCATATTTGAAGCAAGATCCATTTACATGTTTTCAGAGAATTAAGTTGTTTGCTTCACCCATTGGCAAATTGTAATTTCTTTTAAAACATACTGTATTTTAAAACTATGTCTAAAACAAGAATTTACCAGTCTGTTAAGAAATATAAATTACATTTAAGATAGTCCAGGAAAACATATTTTCATACTATATCTTATCATTTAAATATAACATTTAATCCTATATCCTAGCCTCTGAATAAAAGAATTATAGAATAAAGGTCATATGCATTTTTTCATGCACGTGTTTGCCCTGAAAATTTTGACTTAATGTAAATAAACTTCAATGCATTTGACAATAAGTTGAAAGAGATTGAATGTGTCAGAAAACTGTGTCACTAACATTACTGCTGCTCAGTCTGGGACTCAACACACACGACAATTATGTGATTTTCGTTCATTTTATTTGACATTTGATTTTTCTCACGGTCTTTAAATAAAAAGCAAAATCGAGTCGCATGAGCAGCATGCGCCCTGTGATCGGCCCCCACTGACACGTGTTTTTCTTGGGGCCAGTCCAGTGGTTATAAAACCAGTTTGATTTTTCACAAGTGTCTTTTGTGTGTATTGAAGATGTCCTTCTGTCAATGTACAGTCTCGGGTTTGAAAGGAAAGGAATGGAATTTCGTGAGGCTTTAGAAACTGAATGAATAAAACATGGACCAGCCTCGCGTTTGATTGCTATGAGGCACGATGTCTATGTGGGAATGTGTGTGTGTGTGTGTGTGTGCATTAGAGAGCAAATGTATGCAGATTTCAAGCTGCCCCTCCCCACCGCCCCTCCATTTTTCCTTGTAATCATGTTATCAGTGCAGAAGAAAGGACTGCAGGAGAGTAATAAAGAGAATCAGTGAGTTATCTGGACGCCTAGATGCAGACGCAAATGTGTGAAATTTATTCCAGGTGAGGTATATGTGATCTGCTTTTATTTGCTTTGGAAACAATATACTTTTGCTTCTTGTACATAAAGGGATAGTGCACCCCAAAATAATTTCTGTTATTTAACCACCCTCATGCCGTTGATAACCTTTAAAACATGATTTTAAAGAACATCCAAGCTAAGCTGGATGATTATTTATAATGTCAATTTCCAAAGTGTTTTGTGATGCTGTAGAGGAACAATTTTGGGCTGCATGGTTCCATAAAGAACCTTTAACATCTGGAGAAATTTTTTGTTTCACAAAAGGTTCTTTGCTGTGGAAAAATGTTCTTTAGACTATAATAAGGTACGAAAGAAATGGTTCTTTTAACAACCATTAACTGAATGGTGTTTTGGGCAACTAAAAATGGTTCTTCTATGGCATAGCTGTAAAAAACCTTTTGGGAACCTTCATTTTTAAGAGTGTACAGAGAGTAGTGTAACTGCAGTTGCCTTCTTACTATATAAAGGGCGAAACCCAGCTAATGGAACATTCTTAGATCTAAAAACATTACAGAATTAAAAAATGTTTAAAAACATTCATAACCAAGCAAAAACATTATTGGATATTTTGAATGCTTCTAGAACTTTTAAAGAAACATTTTTAACATTTTTGTTACTTAACGGAAACGTTAAAGGAAAACTGTTAGCTGGGAATTATCCTACATGAGTCTCTCAATAAAAGCACGATGACGATACACCTCATTTGCATATAACAGTGTCACTCAGTGGTGATCAATTCAGCCATCAGCAGCCAATCAATAAGAGATCAATCACTCAGCACCTCACGCTGTCAGATACGGCAGGTTTATGGCATCTTACAGCACGTCTGGGGGTGTTTTCCTGTTTTGGAAATGTTTTTATGATAGGTTAATGACGCGAGGGGTTTAATGGCAGTAATTAGGGAAACTGTAATTGGCTTTACCTTCTGGCTGACAGTTAGAGCCCCTTTCAATCTCCCCTTGTGAAAGAATCCCTTGTGGTTAAGGTAACAAGCAGACACTCGGTACATGCTACAGTCTGTATTGATTTTAAATAGTGTCATGAAAGAGTCTGTCAACAGTGTCTATATGGGTGAAAAACTCTATATTTGTCCTTTAGTGTGACCTGTGTTTGTGTGTTTGAGCAATGCTTTTAATCTCAATTTTGTGAACAGACAGTAATTTCAAAAACTGTTCTTGGGACCAGACAGCGTGTTCAGATCACCCTACCAATACAAAGCAGGAAAGCGAGAGAGCTGGGCGGGTACTAAATGAGATGGAAAGAGAGAAAGAGGGAAAGAGAGTTTGATGGATCAAGTGTCCTCTGTTAAAATGTAGCGACCCCACCTGCCAACTAAACCGTTCAGAGTGATCCATCACCCCACACATCTCCAGAACTCTCCTCTTATCACTAATGCTGTGACTCTTCCTCTCTTTCTCTCATCCCTCACTTACAAACCTTCACTCCATCCCTTTACCTCAGAGATAGAGACACTATTACTAACTGTTGTCAAGTACCTGTTTCCCAGGAGACAGGTGGCCGAACATGAAAATGGTGGTCGTGTGGATGTTAGGCCACAGGGTCACTGGCTGTGATGTTATTCTAGTTTATCTAAACAAACTGATCTCTTGTTCTCACCTCTTTTATTTTTTCATGTGGTCTTCTTTATAGGGACTCTAGAGTGTCTATAGGATCATGAAACAAGGTGAGTGTTTGTCTTACTTAGTTCTTAAAACATTTATGCACTTGGTAGATGGTTTAAAACTTACAGTACATTCAAGTTATACATTTTGTTAGCTTTGCCTGAGTTACAGAGACAGTTCGGATTGTTTATACAGAAATAAAAATGACATTATTTGTTACCCACAGGACTTTTTTGTAAACAAAAAAAAAAAAAGTACTAAGAATATCCTGGTTAGTCTCATTGATAAATCCCTCAGATTCAGAATTTGTGAACTGGATCTACTATTTCATTGAAAAGATTTCACTCAAACAAATAGTTTTTCGTCTCCCAATAGAGCGAGTGCAGATGTCAAGGCTGTTGTCACCCTCTCCAACCATCTTTCATATAAAGACCTTTTTTCATAATCCAGTCCATTCCTGGAGAATGAAATTACATCCAACCTTGAATTTTCTTGTAGTCCAATTTCCTGTTACTCAGAAATATGCCACATTACAGAAGCAAACTGGTTTGCAAATGCGGTTTCACGTTCTTTAAAGAGTGGCTGACGTACTTATCTACACATGAAAAGCAAAAGCAGTTCTCAAGCTATTTATCGGTTAAAGCAATATTTCCGCACTGCCACCCTGTGCCTTCAACCCTGTGTAGAAAAGCAGGACACACAATCTCATGTGATTTGGAAAAAACAGAATGCAACAGAGCTCCCGGGATCCTGTATAATTCTTTTCCCAGGTAGTTTATCTGTCACAGAGAAACCGGAATGTTTCCTTTAGACCATAAATTTAATCTGTTGCTGTTATCCGGGTGAGACTATGCAATACGGTTGAATTTATCTGATAAAGGAGTAAAGAAAGGTCTCATATCTTTTCCTTACTCCTCCTTTCTCAATATAAATACTTTTCCAGCAATCTGTTCGTTCTCTAACCCACGGGTTCCTCACATTTTTTGTTCTGTGTTCCATTTTTTAGGTTCCATGATTCTTGCTGTCCCACAACACAATGTGAGCACAACCAGCTACCAGTGAACATTCTCTAAAAGTTCTCTCAAAGCTATTAAAAAGCATACTTTAGTAACATTAGTATAATGACTCAAAAGTTTTATGTTTTAAGTAGTTAGTGGAATGTTTTAATGTTACAGAATAAAATTTTTTTTGAATAATGTTCTTTTAAACCAAACAATTATGTTATTGAAAGTTTCCAAACCTTTTCTTGTTTCTTAATGGAAACATTACGGAAACATTCTTACAACCTAAAATTGTTAGCTGGGTGGTTACAGTTTATGTTCACATTATACTAGTTAGTCAATTTCATTATCATTGACATAATTGTTTTTAGTGTTTATAGATGAAATAATCTTTACAGAAAAGACACGCCATGTGCAAAAACATGGATCATGTAAAAAAACATCACCACGGGTTTCTCATGTGATTCCATATTGGAATTTACATGTAAATGTTCCATAACCACCAATTACACATGTTTTTGTACAGGTAAAATTGGACAAATGTGATCAGATGTGAAACACGTGGTGACATGTTTTTTACATGTGATATAGTGCTTTTTGGACACGTGAAATTCATGTGTGTTTTCCTTAAAGGAAGCAGTGCATTTACCCTTCATTGTGCTTCTTTCCGTTGCACACGGTCGAGCTGATTTGAGCACAAAACACATCTTGTGTAAATGGCCCACATGGAGGTGCAACCCAAGGGTTAGATAAGGAGGAAAAAAGAGGCACACCAGCCTACTGAAAAATCAGATGCCTCCTTTGAGAACTACCCGACGGCCAAACGGAGGTCACGGGTATTTTATGCAGATCCCGGCTGCCAGTGTATGATACCCACGTACAAGGCATCATACCTTCCTGTCGAATAATGATCTACCCTTTAGTATTACAATTCACTCCATTGGATTTCTGAGCAAATCCCCGACTCTAAGCATTCCGGATCAAGAACCAGTTCCTCTGAGATACTGAATATAAAAAAGAGTTCTGGCTTGTGTTTCTTCCTCTTTTCTGATTCAGCATACACAGCACCCCGAGTGTCAGCAAAAAAAAACATCCGCCAGGGATTAAACCCAATCTAACCTGCAGTCATACTGAGTGAAATTTGCCCAAAGAATTATCCAGCCTGCACTGGTCTCCATTATTGTCTCTCTCATTGTTTAACTGTGTTATTAAGCCTGGCAGGAGGGGAGGGGTAATGAGGTTTCATGATGTTTTAAATATACATTTGGAAGTCAAATGTTTGGACGACTCATACTGAGCGAAGATTGGATCCCCAAGTAGATCTGACTCTATTTCCTGTTAATATATAAATTTTTGTTCTCTCTGTGGACTGCGATCCTTCAGCTCTGCATGCTAACAGTAAAATGAACCAAGCTTATCGAGGAACATAGGAATTATGGAAAATAGCTCTACATTTGTCAGTGTATTCTGAGCTATTCTGAAAACATCTCAACGCAACTCTAAATCTTGCTAATCCATTCATGGAGTCATTTGTTCAATGTTAACAATAAGGCTTGAATGAATGCTTGTTTATTCAGAGTAGTTGACTCATGTAAACATCAACCATAATCTGTTCGTGATCTGCTGTCTTTGCTATTTCATACAGGCGCAATACTGCACTGACAGAACAAATGCGAGTGAAGCGGGTGAAAATAAAGCTGATGAATTGATACGATTCTAGTACTTTTAAATGAGGTGTGGATGAAAAGAACATTAACCCCAATTAGTCAAGTGTTTTTCTTCTGATTGAGCAATTGTTGTAATGAAGCCAGAAATCATAATGTGGCTTAATCCCATTTTCTTGTTTTCTTTCCACCAGGAACTGCTTTAACCATCTAATGAAAGGTGATTACCTGGTCTCCTAGCCTGTTTTGCTGGTTTTACAGGGATTGTGGCCATGTGTCATACTAGGAGACCAGCTGAACACACCAGCTTTGCTAGACCGCAGGACAAGTGAGACCAGCTAAAAAACAAATTGGCCGGGCTGGGAAACCAGCTGAAGACCAGTTGGGCCAGACAGGAACACCAGCTGGGTCAGAGTGGAAGACCAGCTGAGCCAGACTGGAAGATCAGCTAAAGACCAGCTAGGCCACACTTGGAGACCTGCTGAAGACCAGATCTGAAGACCAGAGCAAATGGAACAGCAGCTTCACAATGCAGACTGTTGGACTTTGCAAAGCCAGAGTTTTTCTATAATACATCCACCTTTCTCTGTCTCTCATCCTTTCTTTCACACTCAAACAGTCTCAGTGAAAAGTCCCCTGAAAGATTTAAAAAATCCCTTGGGTATACCAGCACACACACACACACACACACACACACACACACCCATACAAGCAGCGGTCGATGGAGGTTATGGGTTACTATAGCCTACAGTAGATGTGCTTCTGACAGTTTTTGTGTATATGTGTGTGTGTGCAAGTACATAAAGACAAAGACCAGTGAAAAATGGTCGCTATGAGTTATTCCCTTGAGTCTTATTACCTCTGTGTGTGCTGTGACTAAGAGAGGTTGAAGTGCTATATGGTGGAAAGTAATGGGGCTCTCGGCTTTACACCAACCTTTGGTTCTTAAAGGGACAGTTCACCAAAATATTTCATGTTGTTATTTACTCAGCAAATTAGCAAATCAGTAGTTTACATTTCCTTGGTGTGTTTTACGTTGATTGTTTTGTAATTGTTGTATGAGACAATGATTCGTCCTGAGTAGTGAGGCTGGCCATTATGTTTTAGAAAAGTTATTCTTTAGTAAAGTCCTTATATTTAATTCTTTAGAAAACTCCTATCCTGTTTTCTTCCGCATCTTCTGCACATTCAAGGATTCAAAGACTGTCAACTTGAAACTGTATAAAAGAAATGATAGGTGTAAATTGTTGTTATTTTGTCTTGTGGAAAAGAGCGACTACAAAAAAAAAACATCAGAAAAAATAACAGCATACAAGTTTGGAATGACACAAGGCTTGAAAAAATAATTGCAGAATATTCATTTTTTTTGGGTGAACTAATCTTTAAAGTTCACCCAGTGTGGAGAGAAGGAATCTGAACACAGTGGCATTAAAATTGTTCCACAAAGACGAATCTGTCAGGAAGTTACAGGGTGGCAGCTTGGCAGCTTTTAGCCGTAGAAAGCCATTTAGCCAAGGCACGGAACACAGACTGGGGGTAAAAATAAAAAAAAAGAAAAGTTCATGCTTTGAAACGAAATAACTCTAAGAAAAAGTGTCAAAACAAAAAAACTTTACTTCAAACTTAAAGTAATTAAAATGTTAGGAGGTAGCTTTGAAATGCTACGTGTAGTTGGCATGCAAGTTTTTCCTTACAATTTATCGCTTCTTTGTTTTCCTCACCTTGTAAGTTGCTTCGTATATAAGCATCTGCTAAATGTAATGTTTTTGTTACTTAATGGAAACATTAGGGAAACATTCTTACAACCTAAAATTGGTAGGTTGTAAGATTCTGTAGGTAAATAAATACCTAATAATAAATAAAGGTAAATAAAATTCTGTTATTGCAAACAGGGTTACATATTTATCTAGTATGACAGGCATTTGGAAATAACATTTGCTTGGTAATATTTTGTTTAGTGTTTTCTCAACAAGCGAATTAAAGCACTCAACAGCATACATTACAGTGGGTTTGGCACGGTTAAGGGGTATTGTCACACACAATGGGAGGCAGAGCGTGGTAAAATCATCTTCTCCAAATATTATAGCTCATTAACCTAACTGTAGTCTTTATACAGTTACCAAGCAACATTGCAGCTTTGAATACTGATGCAGAATTTAACTAATGTGCAGTCATAGGTGTGCAAACAGCAGCTAATTTACAACTGCATCAAAATGACTGACTCAAAATTATAACTTAGAGGCGGAACTATAAATATTGAGAAAGATATATAAAAATCTATGTTAGAAACAGGCTAATAGATTTTCTCTACATATACTAATATAGTACTCTCTACTATAAACATACCCCAAATGCAATGAACCACATCCCCAGTTTACAGAGAACATTTTCAAAATGTTGGTTAATGTTCTCTAAAAGTACTTTCAAAGTTATCAAAAATGTTCTTGCAGTAACATTAATAGAACATTTTAACACATTTTTATATATCATATATATGACGTTTTCTTAAGTTATGGGTCGAATGTTTTAAAAATGTTACAGAATTAAAAATGTTTGAATGTTGTTCTTATAACCAAGCACTAAGGTTACTACAGTGTCTGAAAAACAGATGTTTTGAAAATTTCCAGTACATTCAAAATAACATTTACTTAATAGAAATGTTAGGTAAACATTCTTACAACCTAAAATTGTTAGCTGGTTCTGAGAGCATTAACATTGGTCATACCAGTCTGTAGCTATCATACTGCTATTATATGTTGACATAAGCACATGTGAACTGTCACAACACTGACGGCCATGAACGAACGATTCCTATTGCTATGATAAGATTTGACACATCCCCACAGCACTCTGACAGCAGCACAGAAAAGTGAAGAGATGACGTGAGCTCTGACAGTCTGTGATTTCAGACAGTCTGTGATTCCAGCACTCACAAGAGTTCAATTACAGTTTACAACTGAAGCAGGGCTGGGCAAAACTTCAAATTTAAGAACTGATTCTTAAGCTTCTAAAAATCTAATTGGCCAGTTTTGTGTCAAAACATTAAGGTTCCTTTTTTTTAATGACTTTTTTCTGTGCTGATTAAACTCAAGTTCAGAAATATCAAAACAATTTACACAGCTGTCAAAACAGAGTTTTTACTCAGCAGCAGAAAATGTGCAAAACATTGTTTTCAAACAAGTGTTAAAAATAAACAGACACTGAATCTGAAAGTCATTCTTGATTTAATTCTGAGAGGTGCACAGACCCAAACTGAACCTCAGCGGTACTGCTGGCCTTCTCGGTATGATTCCGCTCTCGTCTCGTTCTGATGACATATGCTGTGGTCCAAATCAGATGGATACGGCCATGCTCCAGATGGGCAGTGTTTCCTTGACTTTCTTCACTGCACTATAATCAAGTTAAAGATAGAGAGAGAGAGGGAGAGAGGCAGCAAAAAAGGAAAGCAGGGCTAAGCGATTGAATCTAGAAAGATAGATGGAAATATTTAAAGGAAGAGAGAGAGGGGAGGGAAGAGGGAGGGCGAGAGAAGAACACAACTTATTTTACTTTGAGAGAACGTAATCTATCTGTCTCTTGTTTACCTGTGCGATTTCAGTCTCTCGGGTCCCTTTATTTCGTTCAAGCTCGTATTGTCTTTTATTAATCTATTGCGTTGGTGCAGCAAGATATTGGTTTGAGATGATGATGTTATTATATCTTTGTGTGTGTGTGTGTGTGTGTGTGTGCCTGTACTTCCCTTTTTATATTTAAGACGTGCAACAGACTGCATGATTTACTCCCACCACATTTGCATTCTGCATGCCTCAATTTCCTTACCAAGAACGATATATATTATGTGTGTGTGTGTGCAGTCTGAGAGCCTTCATAAATGTCAAAGGCCTTGTTCTTCAAGTGTGTGTATGTATTGCCTGGAGACGGGTCTCTGATTTAAATTCACTTTGATTACAGCACTTAAGTTATTCAGGTGAGTAGTAACTTAAGAGGCCTATTTATGGTCTGATTGTTGCTTAATATCAGACGTTGAAACGTGACGCTAAATACTTGTGTATAACAGGGGTGATGCTACATAATTGTGAAGGCTGAACAGGCCCAGCCACATTGGTGACAGGTTTAGCCAATGATAATGGGGAAAATTTTAATTTTATCGAACGCAAAATAATAGACATACATTTATGTTGTGAAACTCCTTAGAAACATTAACTAAATAGCATTTAATGAATTGAAGTGAATCTCACATTAACATTTATGTACTTAACAGACACCTTTAGCTGCATTTATTACTCAGTATTGCGTGTGCACGCAATTTACAGCGTGAACAGGAAGTTACAACTGACTTCACTGCAGTGTTGGTAAAATGTAAACTTTGAGGGCGTGGCTTGTTTGAAAAGTGGGCGTTTCCAAATTGACTGAAGAGGAGTGGTTAGTTTCTCTATTGCCCTACAATCCAGGTAAACAATTCTGTATTGTCTGTATAATGTATATTTTTTAAGTGTTTGGTCTAGCTGCGTTATCAAATTCACCTTCACTGTCTGTGTAAATGTCTCTGCTTATAGTTAGTTTGTGCGTTTGTTTGTTTGTTTGCAAACAGATGGTCATTAATGCAACATTAATTTTTATCTGCGTTAATGACAAACTATCTGTACATTATCTTCTGTTTAATATATTACATTTCACAGACTATATGCCTGTAGCAAAATAAGATACTGTACAAATTATGTTAATAAATGGCGAGTAAAGTAAAGGTAGTTAAGACCTGTCAACCCACCTAGATCAGGTTAGGGTAAAGTGTGGTTAGTCCAGTTTGTATAATACCAGTCAAAGATATGGTTAACATATGCCACACACTGTATATACACAGAGCTCTGAATCTACTATAACAATGTTGAATATACGTTATCTCTCTGGTTAGGCTCACAACCACTAACTGTAATGAAAATGGTATCGTCTCTTATCTCTTATTTTTCCGGTTCATGGCTTTGGCTTTCTGTTTAAACCTTTCAGAGTGTGTTGGTGTGATATAATGCATGTTTATTTTCATCCTGTTCAGATTTAAATTTGTTTAGGTTTTATTGCATTTTGTTTATCAGTGGCCAGAGAAGTTTATTCAATCTAAAATTAAACTTTAATCCTTAAAGTATCAGAAAGAATGTTTTAAAAACAGTTCCTAAAGTTACACCAGTACAGTGCAATAATAAAATTACTTACTTAAACAATCAAAAACAAGCAAAGAAAAAAAATTGTTTAAATATCATAAGTATCATAGTAAATATGATACTTATGATTATTGTATATATGTATGTATATATTATGAATTTATATATTATGTATTTATATATAGGAGTTTATGGTATGTCCCAGTTAAAATTCTAACCAGTGTGTGTTGTCAGCACAGCGGTTGTTTATTTTTGGCTGGTTGTTTATTTTTGCACCGTATGTGGAAACCAATCCATTATTTTGATGCTTAAAACAGATGTTTTCACACAAGAGAGTAACTGATTGAATTTTAAAGGAAAACACAATTATAACTTTATAACACTTCTCTGTTTCCTTTAGCAAGACTGTTTCAGTTTGGTGTTAAACTTAATATCAAGATTTCTGTCATACAGATTTAAATGTTACATCGCTGTGCTGACCCAGTTGCATTTTTTCAAACAGCATCATTATGCCTGAAGGAATACATTTCATAAAGAGCAACACCTATAGTGCTAATACAAAACTAAATCAAAAGAACTCTGCAGAAAATATCAACCCCCATCATCACAGAGATCTGTCTTTATAAACGGACAGAAATAATGAAACATCTGACAGTCTAACAAAAGTGCAATTTTGTCGGGGTAGATGTAAGCACAATATTTACAGTGGTGTCAAAAGAAATGCCAAGATTACATAAAAAATTCTCATATGTTGCAGTGCTTGTTAAAAGTAGTGGTTATTTTTAAAAAACTTTATAGAAATCGGAGTGTCGCAGGGTAATTGGAGGAGTTATTTTTGAAGAAAGGAGGTCTGCTCTAATGAAGAAGGGTAGCTGTTAACATTCCCATTTCATTGGTGTTTGCATGGCTGTATTAACCCTGTCATCTTTGCTCATTAGCAATCAAATGGGCACAGACAGAAATTTTGAACCTGATTCACTTTTTTTTTAAATGTGGCCCCTTTAAGAAACTAGATCACAAAATTCACAATGTGCATGTCATAGCTATTGTTTTCAGGTTTTGAAGATAACACCTAAACTGTTAAGGTTATGGCTGGTTTGCATGGATTAGTTAACCTCTAACGGTAGATCCTGTAACTACACAATCTAGGTCCAAATGTTTTTTAAATGGGGGGATTTTTAAAAGTAGTAGCTGTGTATTGTAAAGAAATTAATTTTTATTTATGCAAGAATCCTATGAATCACAAATATTAATTCATTGTGGTTTCTTGCATAAGCCCCAGTCCAGCGACGGCTGTAGAGATGAACGAGGAATGCTAACAGATAGCTAACAGATAGCTTTCTCCAGGAACTATAGACCTGTTTGAAAAAAAAACACATGTAGCCTAGATTTAAAATAAAACAACAGATTCATTTTACTGAAGATGTTTGCCGGCTGCTGCAGTGACTTTAGAACACAAATAAGATGTTTTTGTGATATTGTTTGAGGCTAGCGGTTTCTGTTGCTGTTTAACATGAGAGCCCCATACTTCACACGTCAAACTGAGCCAGGAATACATGCTTGTAGCGATATTTTATTTAAATGCTACTGCTGTGGAATGAAAACTCTGTTCCGTGTGCTTTCAGAAATGCAAAGAAAAAATGGATCTTGGAAACTGGAGCAGCTGGAAGGGGAGAATCTCTGACTTCAAACCATCATACAGTAAGCTGCACCCAACATACTAAAAGCATAAGAGAACTTTCAGCTAGAGACTCTAATATACATCAAATCTATACAATGTGTTTAAATGGATTAATCATATTGTGTCTTAACGCCATTCGGTTTTTAATGTATTAATGACATCAGTGGGGTTCAGAAGTCTGAGTCTGCGTTGAATATCATTGATTTATGAGAGAAATTGTATAAAATAGAAACCTGTAAAAAGCTCTTAGTTAAATATGAAATATTTAAGGGTACTGGCTTATTTTAAAGTCACTGATCAAGTAAGAAAATTGGGACTTTTTTGTCCATGCCAACTGAATTTGTTTTGTCCATTTTTCTTGTCCATATTTTAGACGCTGTAGCAAATACATATATATATTTTTTATAAAATTCTGTTCCTATTCAACTTCATGCAAAACATTATGCAGATAATATAATTTTTGAAGAAAACATTTTTATGACATTAGATAAATGTGAAATAGAAGCCCCTTTTTTCAGACTTTTGGCCCCCGCTGTATGCTGCAATAATTTTTTGTTGTTATTATACGTTTCTTAACTTTAAAAGATTCAGAAATTGGGTTCTTCCGCCCACTTCTGTATCAGCGTCTGTCATTGAAGATTTTGACACTGTTTTGTATTGCCACTGTCTTTGATTTTCTGCCTCAAAACACACACATGGCTAAAAAAAATGAGAATTACCAAAATAACAGCATGTATATCAGTCAAAGGGAAGTTGCAGAGATAATTCCAAAGTGTCATTCTACCCTGAAGTGTTTTATTGGAGTTTAAACTTCACCTTAAAAAATGCCAAACAGATTTGACAACCAAAGCTTCAAAACCATCAATGCAGAAACACATGACAGAGCTGTCAAAAGAGCTGCTGTCAGACAAGAGTATATTTACCACTAACTCCATATGCAAAGCTGACTTTCTGTGTTGTAATTTTCAGTTGGTTGAGAATTACAGGCAACAATATGCTGGTTTATAGGGTTGTGATTGGGGCTGGTGTTTAGGTTTGAATACTGAATTGAATTGAGGTTATCTGCAGCAATGAGCAGACTTCCAGCTAACAGGGAACATTTTCTAAATGTTATCTTAAAGTTATCAAAAAGCATTCTTACAATAAAATTAGTTGACTATTTTACATTATATTTTAATGTTCCTATTACAGAAACATTAGTACAACTTAAAACTGTTTGCTGGGCTGGTGTTTAATTATCAGAGGTGTGGCTGTTGGAGTTGAGACTGGTTTAGAAGGTTAGAAGCTGAGGTTGGTGGTTAGTGATTAGTCCATTAGTCTGTTTTAGGAGCTGTTTATCCAGTCTTGGTCAGTTTCAAGAACTGTATGTTTTTGAGAAGAATCGAGGATGCTAAGGCTGTGGATGAGGTCTAGGTTACGTTTGTACGTTTGAGTCTAAACGTTTGTATTGTGGTGGAGAGGGAGCAGTTAGACTGTGAGAAAAAACATGAGCTTTTTATTAGGGTTTTATTTAACTAATAAGCTTGTGTGTGTGTGTTACTAAGCTTATGAAGGCATTCAGCATTAGTGTTTAAAATGTAATATAAAGACTACCACTGTTTTTTGTATTAATAATATATTAAAAGAATAAACCATTTTGTGTACAGTTGACAATTTGTTAGGTTTGTGCTCATTGGAAAAAATAAATAAAATGTGGGATTACAGTAATGGGACCTAAATGAAACACGACCCTGCTGGATCAAATTAGTTGTAAGAAGAGACAGTTTGTACCTAATCAGACTTAATATTCAGTAGAATTCAGTGGGTGTTGAAAGAAAAATTAATTCTTGCAGACCATAATGCAGTGGAAAACAAAATATGCAAGTGAGAGCTCAGCGGTCAGTGAGAAATATGTCACTTTTTTATTTCAAATATGTTATATTGAAATCATCTAATTCATCTTGTGGGCTCTCTTGGACGTTTGCTGAGGCCCACAGATGGTGACTGAATAGTTTGTGGGCGATCCGTGGGCAACAAATGCAATAATATATACAACTATTTATTAAACATAACCTGCTACACTGAGTCGCTGAGTTTTCCAGTTACAAAATCTGTCAAGTTGGCTTAATGGTCAAAGTTAATATCCACAACACTGTAATATTCTGCCTCCAGATTTACTGTATTAAACGGCTTACAATGTTTAAATCAATTAATTTGAAACAGAAGTTCAGAAGGGGAATATAGAACAGCTCTGATGTGAGAATCCAATTTAAAGCTTTAATATTTTTAGCAAACAGACAAGTTAATGGAAAATTAACATTGTTCTGATGTAAATACAGTCAAACTCATACGCTTTGGTGATGGAATAAGCATAACACCTCAGAACAGTTTCTTAATGTGCCTTTAAGATAACCTTTCTATTAAAGGCCTTTTTAAAGTTAACTGTCCAGTTATCGGGACTCTTCTTAGCTTATTATTGGATTTGGACTGTTATGACATTGGCTATCTTTGAGCTCTTCCCCTCATCCTCAGAGTGGGAGGAAGCAGCGATTGAACGTTGCTTTAATGTTTCTGTTGTGTCTTCGGCATAATTGCTTTGTGTTTACAAGGACGCAGCGGTCAGAGATAACCCAGCACGGCCCGAACGCGCGTGTGAGCTCGTTGCTACCTCAATATAATGGATTTGGCCTTTTCTTCTATCTCCCTCTGTTTTACCTTGTCCTCTAATATGTGTGAAGTTGTCTACATGAAAGCACAACCAGCAAGCATGATTCTATCAGCACAGTCCCAGAAACCGCCCTAATCTTAACCTGGGCCCATATCTTCATTTCCATTCCAGTTGGCGATTGCACGTTTTCGCAATTCTGCCACGCGCATCTGCAACTATGCAGCATTCTCTCTCTCTCTCTCTCTCTCTCTCTCTCTCTCTGCTTTAGATAAGTCATTGATTTCTTTTCCTTCAGTTATAAAGGATTAATTTCAGGGGTGGTGTACGTTTTTATTGCAATCATTGCTAAGCGTGTTGGTGGCTGTTCAGTGGTCTGGTTAGTGCTTTTTAATGAAGTTGAAGGAGGCGCTCTAAAACACAAATGAATAGAGGTTATGAACTCAATGTCATCTCGGATATTTAATGCTACTGTAGCTCAAACCACACATCAGATGCACGGCCACAAATAGAAACAACACCATAAATAAACCCTACAGCATGTCTCAGCTGATCTCACCGTTTTCAATATATATGTGCTTATAAAGAGAAGCACTTCAGAGTTTAGCTTACACTGTTGAAAAAGATCTTCCAATCACAACACAGAATGAAACAAACTATTTTAATACCCGCATTATAAAAGCAGCCACAGCTAACAAGATGCATTTATTCAGTTTATTAAGACAGTTAAGAGTTTGTATGTCTGTTCTCTGTTTTCTCAGATGAGTTGAAATCTCCTTTTTCGTACTTGTTAAATGACACGAGTCTGAGTTCAGTGTTTCAGCTCGTCTAACAGGGCATAATTAGACGCATGTGGGTTGGGGTGCAGAAAGGAGGCAGAGTCAAATATAGTTTCTTTTAATTGTCTAGAACAGTATAGGTGATAATGTTATGCAAGACTCAAAACTACAAAACTGTGCAGAAAAGTCATTAACTCTCAAAGGGTGAAAGTAGGAGAAAGAAAAGCAAAATAAAAACATCTTTAATCAGTATAAAATACAAGAATAATGTTACTGTCATCTTCATTTTCTCTTTCTATCTGTCTCTTTCTCTGTCTGTCTATCTGTCTCTCTCTTTCTCTGTCTCTCTCTCTTTCCCTGTCTCTCTCTTTCCCTGTCTCTCTCTTTCTCTCTTAAATCATGATTCACTTGATAGATCGATGTGGATGAGGCCAGTTGTGATTGTTTGTGTTGAAATGTCACAGCATGGTGACACTGATGTCTTTTTCTGTAGCCGTGGGCAACCGTTAACAAGACATGTCCCAGAATTCAATTCAACACACATTTCCCTGTCCATCATCTTTCACCCTCTGGTGTGTGTTTGGCTTTATCAAATGATTTATTGCAATCAAAACATCAGAATAATAAGACTGTCAATAATGGTGGTTGTTTTATGTGGTAAATTAATTGTGCTATGGGGCAAAAGAGGGCATCGACTCATTCTGTCCTGGGGGTAAATTTTAGTTGTCCTGGTAAAGTCAACAGTGCTTTTTTAATTTTTTTTGGTTACATTTGTTGCCTCCTGTAATTTAAAACTAGGCGTTTAAAAAGGCCGATGCGACTCATTGAACGGATTGTACACCTGTCGCTCGCAGCTTTGTTTTCATTTACAAAAATGAAATATACTGTCTGTCTGCTGTTTAATAACAGCCTTTTCCATCAGGAATGTGCCGTGCTTTGTCTGAACAGCTCAGTTGGTTTCAGAACTCTCGGTCTTTAGCCACATACACACTGCAGAGTTTGAGGAGTGACATCTGAATTAAATACAGAAGTGAATCCCCCATATTCTGTGTGTGCACAGAATACAGGAGTCACTCCTGTATTCCAAAACGTATTGATGTGACGTCAAACTGATTTTCAGTAAAAACGGGAAAATTTGGGGAACATACGGAGATTTGTTATGTACTGTTTTTTATTCATTTTTAGCCAAAGAAGTTACAGATTACATGTTTAAGTAGCTAATTGTAAAAGACTTTTGTAGACACCACTTTCTATATCAGTTTGTTAATGGTTCTCTGGGTTTCGCTGTGGTTTGTAAGCGCAATGGCTGTTTTTCTTTTTCTTGTAATATGTGTCTGATGAGAAGAAACCCACAATGCTCACAGCACCGCAGAAGCTTGATTGAGTTGACTTCAGTTTGGTGCAAAGATATCCAGCTCTCTAATAGGTCTTATTCAGCGCTCGCTCCTGTGGGAGACGCAGGGAAACGAGCCCGGTCTGAGGCCTCAGAGTCATCTTCACAGGTCCTCTGTTCTCACTCGCTCTCTGTAGACCTCGCCGAGCCCAGGTGCATGAGTTTATATCAGCTACCAATTTAACTCGAGTTCACATTCTCGAATGTTTTTCTCCCGGTCAAGAGGAAAAAGAGAAAATGAAAGAGAGTTCCAAGAAAGAAAATGAGACAAACAGGAGTTCGGAAATGAAGGAGAGGAGGTGAAGAAGTCTGGTTTGGTTTTGGCTCGTGTGCCTGTGATGTGTAAAAAAACTAGGTATTGTACAGTGAGTTAGGTTTTCATGTTGTATGGGGACATTTTATAGACGTAAGGGGTTTAATACTGTACAAACTGTATATTCTATAATATAGGTCATAATCCTATAACCCTCACCGAAAAACTTGCTTGGTTGTAGGAATATTATTTAGACATTTTGTTAATTATGCTAAAACGTTTTAGAAACATTCCCTAACTGTTTAAGAAAAACGTTTTTGATATGCATGATATATAATGTTAAAAAACATAGTTTTATATAAATATTTTCTACAAAGTTTGAGAGAATTTTTAGATAACATTAGCCAACGTTCTGAGAATGTTTCATGTTAGCTGGGAAAAGTGTGTACTGTGCACAGAACTGACTAGTTGTTTATGTAGTCATGTCAGTCTTATTTGAGCTTTGATAACTCGTTTAAGGTGCAGTGTTAGAACATCACAGGAACAAAGGTTTGTGTCTTAACTCGTGCACACGTTTGATACCAGCCTTTGTTTCTCCAATACTTGCAGTTTTTTTAACAGCCCTGTGATCTCGGGATAGCATACATTGCAGTCGACAAAGCGTGCTGTTTGAAAACAACAATTTAAAGAACATAAACAAAACACGCCACCCACGTCGACAGATAAAGCAATTTGAGATGACAAGCTCAGTGAAAAATGTACTTCCAAGACGCATACAGAGTCAAAAAAGCTTAGACAGAAAATTCGTCCAATTACAAATGTGCTTTTTATCCATTTTTGTGTGCATATCTAGTGCCACATTCTTAGCTTAGCAACATTCTTGCTAAGCTAAGACGTTGGTTGAGTTTTTTTGTGTAATGGACTACAGACAAGTTGCCCTTGAACATACTTTATGTTTGGCAAATGTTTTGGTGCTTAAAACAAGATTATGACACAATGTACATCATATGTTTCAGATTTCAGAAGACTGCATACTTCAGAACCCCCTCCTGAATCTCAGAAGAGGACAAGAACAGGATCTCTTCATGGTTAATTAGAGATGGATGGACAATGTTCTCATCAGGAACAAAGAATGAAGACAGCTAGTCTGACGTCCGCTTTGAGAAGTATTTTACTGCTGCTTGTATGCTAGAAGTAGTTGTTCTTTATCCTGTTTTGGTTCTCAAAATCTATTAAATCATAACTTATCATTGAAGAAAGAGTAATGTAGAATTAGTTAGAAATAAAGTATTATTAATGAAAAAATGTTTGGAAAAATCTTTTTCCCATCATTTATTCGCCATCATGTTATTTTGCAGAATTAACTGGCCAGTCTTTCTCAAAGTGAATATGGACGCTTTGGTGTTGCTGTAGTAAATCTGTATTAACCAGTTTTTGTGGATTGGTAAGATTTTTATTTCCATAGTTTTACCACAAATATTACAATTAAAATATGGTGACTGTGGTGGGATGGTAAATTTGTTTTCAAATTTGTTACATTTGGTTACTGTGTTTTTACAACAAATGCCATAATTAAATTATGGTTACTGTAGTAAAATCATGGATAATTTTCATTAAGATGTGGACTTGCCAGCTTACAAAATACTAAGAATGATAAAAGTAGCCTGTATGTTTACTATATAAGTCCTTTGGGTCCATATGACACCTTTGTGCAAGAAACAGTTTTAAGTTTAAATCGTAATTTTCTAAAAAATCTTTTTTTCAAGGAAGTCATATAATTTAAATATTGAAATCATTATGGCAACTTTATTTATTTATTATGCGTTTAAATGAATGTAATCATTGTGTGGAGATTTTCAGTCTTTACAAGTATTGCTTTGCTTCTTCCTGTTGTCTGACAAGTTTAAATGTAGTTCTATGATTAGCGATACATAGCATGAATATTCATCTTTATCTGAATACCTGAGGAGGTAATTAGAGGCTAATTTGTTTCTTTCTTTAGCTGCGGAATTGGTTCAGTGTAAATTTTGACTTTTGATGCAAATTCTCTTGTTACTGCAACAGGGTGTTAATTTTACCTACTGTAAATGATACGGCTAAATTGAAAAGGGTTGATGCACAGAGATTTTGAGTGTCAGAGAGGAAAAACATTGAAAACTAGAGGCAACAACTGTACTTAACATTCTAAATTTCTGAAGCTTGTCTTACATATGGAGCTGACCCACTTTAAACCAGAAATGGGCATGCTCACATTTAGCTCAAAGACAACATTAGTCCCTCCTCAAGTCTGTTACACACCAACCATTAGAAATTCCTCCGTATGCAACCTCCCAAATGCTCACACATGCAGTACAAACCAAGTACGTGCAAATGTAGTTTTTTCTTTAATTAGACCACAAAGCCTAAGGCACAGAGCCTATCAAAAGACACAGAGTGAATTATCAGAAGTTTGCATTACCTGGGGACTGGACCCTTAATTATGGTACATCCAAATGTCTTGCTTAGAACGTACCCTAGATAGGCAGGTGGAAAAAAGAGATGGTTCAAGGGAACAGCCTTTGAATGATCAAAGCTTTCAGAGTAACTTAGGGGCCAAGCTTTGAGTGGAACAAAACACGTTCCGACCTCTCCAGACACAGTTAGAATGGGAAAATCAAAGAATCTGTTTCAAATCCCTCATTAGACTGCTGTCCCTGCACTGTTTGACACCATTTTCCAAGTCCAGTCAACAGAGTCTTCTGGAAAAGAGAATTCAGTTGTAATAAAGAAAACATGAAGTAGCTCTGCAAGAATCGCTGAAGAGGGATTTGGGGATTTCGCAGCTCCCTATGCGCTGCCTTGTCCCTCCAAAATCATAAAGAACATCATTGTTCTCTAAAGTTTTTCTGAACATAAGCTATTGTGGTGTACAATGATATACAATGTTAAACTATAGAAAGACACTTTCTTTTATTTGTGTTGCAGTCACGCAGGTTTGGAACAACACAAGAACGAGTAAATGATGACAGTGTTATCATTTTTGAGCAAACTTCCCTTTTAAGGTAAGCAAAAAAATCTGTGATAAAGGCCGTCACGGGTTGTTTTCTTGGCTAACAGTATGTCATGTGAACCGTGAAGTCGAGTTGTCAAGTGAGATAAAGATATTGTCTTTATGTTCATGTCTAGTTTTCCTGTGTCAGGGTTGATTGACTGATTATTCTTTATTTTTTTCTTCAATGGTAGAGCTTCCGACACCTCACACTCTTCAACCCTTCGAGCTCTTAGCGAATTTTCCCCACGTTTGTGGGCAGAAATAGGTGTTTATCTCAACAGGGTGCATGCATTAAGGAGAGCTAAACAGCTTTGACATGCCTGTGTCAGTGACTTTCAAACTGCTTTCTGGGGTTGCGCTGTTGCGCTGCACGTGAAAAGCCATTTTTCATTCTCCTACGAGACCGAACGCATGTTTGCGGCTGCATGTGCGTGTTAGATGCGCAGACGACTGACATTAACAAATGTGTTGCACTTTTCCAATTACTGTAGCTGCATGAGGTGCGACACAATGAACTCCAGGTGAAAATAAGGAAAAGTTGACAAAGGGACACGAATCGGAGAGGCTTACCAGTTAAAACAACACTCAAAAACTGACCGTGGTTAGCAAACTTGATTAAATTGAGGTAAACTTGTGCATGTGGTTGAAAAGAAGCTTTCTAAACAAAAGGTAACTTTTTACCTCCTTGTTTTAGATTTGTTGTGTGAGCTTATTGTTTAGTTTAGCCTACCAGATGCATTGAATATTTAGAAGGGTGAGCAGAATTTATGGGTCTATCATGTACTATCATGCAATGTGTGCATTGCAAAAGTATTTTTCTTGAATACTTTATAATGCTGATACGCAATGCACTTTTACAGGTTTAACTTTGTACTGTTGACCTTTTTGCAATACAATACAAAATATAATGAAATAACTATTTTAATTTAGGAGAAGTTTTTATCCAAAACAAAGCTTGTTTTCCATTTACTTCCTGTATTTATGAGAAATTGAACCCATGACCTTTATGTTATTAGCTCAGTGCTCAACCTGTTGGGGTACAGGAACTAAATACAGTATTTAAAAAAAATGAACTGCCCAGTGATTTTTAGATTGCATAAAATACTTTCTGTGGTGTTTGGTTCTGGATTTTAGTTCTGGATTTTGGCCAATAGAAATTATTAATGTAGTCCAACGCAAAAGGGATTAAATGAACTTCCATTTTACAAACTTGCGCAGCTTGCGTGCATTAAATTTAGGTTAATTAATTGTTGAAGAATTGTGTTGCATTAGCTTATTTTAATTACCTGAGTTAAACAAGCACCAAAACCCATTTTTGGACAGAAGTGAGGCGTCCGCTTAGAAGGAGCTTGATGCACACGAACAATTTAAAAAAGCGTACAGCACTAGACAGCCCATAATAGACTAAATGGCGGTTCCTGATGTTTGCACCTCACTATCTCATTTTGGAGGGCAACTAATGGACCATAGAAAAATTCGGTTGCATTGTCTCTGATGGGTTCTGTGTAGACACTGCATTAAAAGGACAACTGTTACTGTTGTTACTTTTCCTGAGGGAAGGAGGCCAGTTGCTTTTATAGAGATATTTGAAGCCCGTTAAAAATGTAACCCCATCAGACAAGGTCAGACGCGCCCATACACACGTGAACTTGAGTTTTGAGGGGCTAATCGGGCCTTAGCATGCCACATTGGGACAAATTACACCGAATATTAACAAATGCTTTAGGTCTTTTGTTTTGATGCTTTTTCTCAGTGGGTTTTATTAGTGGATCTGGCACTGTGTAAGCCTGTGACGGGGTGGGAATAGCTCTTCGCTGTTAAGTGTAGCAGTATGTGCTTTTTTCATTTGATTCGTCTCTCCCAGCTGTACTGTAATCTCAACTTGTGGTCCCTTTGTGCCTCGTCTCATCTCTATGAATATCATGCCCTGAATTCATTGCTGTGGGGAGTCGTGTTTAATCAGCATCATTATTGGACTGTAACCATGTATTTCAGTCCTATTATGGGACGTCTAGAAGCATTTTGAAGGACGGGTAATTTTTGTGCACAAAAGATAGTCTGCTGTTTAATATGCCAGCTAACAGGGAACATTCTTAGAATGTTGGTGAACGTTCTCTCTGTATGTTCTTCTTGCAGTAACGTTAAGAGAACTTTTGTACTGTTATATATCGTTTATATATATCAAAATTATTATTCTTAAGCAGTTTAAAAGGTTATGTAATTAAAAATGTTTGAATAATGTTCCTAAACAAGACATTTTGAATGTTACTAGAGCTTTTAAAATAACGTTTTTGTTACTTAATAGAAATGTTACAAGGCCTCTGAGAACCTAAAATTGTTAGCTGGGATGGTGCTACTCTTTTGATTTTAGTTGGGTTAGTGGCCTGTGATTTTTAAAGCCATAAGAATTCTGTTTAGGTAAAAGAGGGCCACCACTTTGATAGGTGCAAGGAACAGACAATAATATAAGAGGTACTGTCTGTAACAGATGTCTGACCGTGTCTGAACTCTTACTGCAGTCTAATCTCTGAGAGCTCACAATCCCAAGGGTGAAACAACTAGCAGACAATTTAGATCAGATACGCTCATATAATTAAATGCCAACTTTATATGTGGGGTCTAAATAATTATGTGACCACATCAGAATCGAGGCACTGTAGATTATCACTGGAGAGAAAATTTTCTTTCATTATAATATTTGACAAGGACATTTGTTTGAGTTTTATGTTGGAGATATTAATGATGGAAACGATGTTTTTATGTTAATTAATTAAGTGGGTAACACGGTGCAGTGTCTACATTAAACATAGTAAGTTAGTGTAGTTATAGGTATAGGGCCACAAACCATCACACATTAAAGAGTGGCTAGTTAATTTTCTGGTTAATATGGGGTTGTCAAATAGTCATTCTTCCATTTGGTCAATTATACATGTTTGTTTGCATTCTAAACTAATACCAATAACTACGTGTGATTACAAGTTGATGGAAAAAATGAATTGCTTATTAATAATAACTCGCTTGTGTAGTTGATTAAATACCCGGTTACATGAACGCTAATGTAAAGTGTTTCTCCAAAATGTTATAGCCTCTAAATAATTAAAATCCATATTACCGCGGCATGTATTATTAATTTTTAAACAAATCCATTCTTCTACCTTCCATTATAATCACACACAAGAGAATTAGACGGTACCATCGCTCCTGTTCGGATGTGCGCGACCTGAGCCCGAGGATGGAGCCCGACACGACCCGAGATAAAATCGGTATAACGCAACCAGATGTTCATGTCATCTCGCATTTAGGAGACATCTGACGTGTATGCTCCAGCACACCGGGTCACTTCCCACCGTGGAGCGTCAGTCCGAGCAGCGGGGTGAAGTACAGCCCTCCGCCCTCCATCACCCTCCGCTATTGGCCGGCGCGCACCGGGTTCATTATTTCTGTCTCACGGATGCGAGAGACGCGCCTTGCGCTCGCTCACCCACACAGCGCGGATGAGAGAGATGCCGCTGTTTTCTCCCGAGTGAGATTCACCTAAACCCGCAGAAGATCGCCGAACTTCGGGTTTATCACAACGGGAGGGACCTGTTACTAAAGCCGGGGGAAGCGATGGCAAACGCATGAGAGCGTCCGAGCGGCTCCCCGGTTTAGTTGGGGATGCTGGCGAGCAACGCAGCGACGATGGGACGCTTTGCTGGGAAGGGACGATACACTTGCTTTGGTTTTCTCGCAGTCCTCGTTATGCTGCTGCCCGATGCGATGGCTCGAGGTAAGAGAACATAAGGGTTTACTAAAATCACGCACTGTATACTTTTATCCACATTTATCTGCGAGTTGGCATCTGTCCTGAAGAGTTCGCGGACTCTGGGTCTCTATGCCAGATGAGCAGACTATGCACCGGGTGCTTGTAGGGGTTTTGGAACCACTGTTGGGAACATGTGCAGGAGATACGAATTCATATGAAACTTAACACACTCATGTTAAAGTAATGCCATCGAATCAGTTTATCTAATGCCTGCTTTCTTTATACCACAGATTGCAGCTCCGTGCCAAAGCACGCACGGGGAGAAACATTTGCGCACGTTTGATTCCGAAAATGTGTAAAGAAACACGAATCATCTATCGGCAGTATCTGTTATGGGCTCCTTGTCCGCAGATTTTGTGTGCATGACCTGCGCCAGTATTGGTTTGTGCGTGACTGCAGGTGATATTGTGCACTCCGTGAGATGCGCAGCGCAACAGGCGTGAAAGCGCCTTTCCTTCCGATTCTGCACGATTTTGTCGACAGCTGTTGTGCCTTGTATTGAAAACCCGTTTACACTTTACAGTGCTTTGTAAAATATAAATGCATGTTTCATAAATGCTTATCATTATTAAATATCAGTAACAATATGTGATTATAATCAGCTTCATAAAGTAATTTATGAACACATTAAGTGCGTGTTGCTCATTGGTAGGCAGTTATTCGACTTATACTGACATCGGATTGTAAAGTGTGAAAGGGAAGATCACACGATGGTGTCCGATCTGTATATTTACCATTTAAATCCCCCATTTTTGGTGCAAAGTTTTAAGACGTTACTTTTATGGAGAGTATTTCTTACATTTCTTGACGATTTTTTAAAGTGGCAGCAGTTATCTTATGTTAAGGAGATGCTCACTAAAGAGGTGGACAATAACTATAATTAAGATGTTAAACTAGGATCGCTAAATTGAATGTTTATATACAAGAGCCCAATTATATTTCATTAATTGCCAGTTAATACGAATTAAACCTTAAGGTCTATTCGTTGATGTATTTGCTTGGTTGACGTCAGCAATTTAAAGCAAAACACTTATAAAGAAACCTGATGCTGTGGAGTGTGGAGTTGAAGGCTGAGGGTCTTGTTATGGGTCAGGACTGCTGTTATTACCTGCGGTACCCCTGAGGGGCACTTCTGAGATCCGTGATCAACAGATTACAGTTAGCTGTTTTTTGAGCCTGGTAGATTCTGGAATTAACATGCTGATGTCAGTGGTTTATTCTTTATGTGGTTAGAATAGGTAGATAATAAACACATCACATTATAAACAGCGTCTCACGTACTGTAATTTTCTTGCATCCTTTATAATAAACTATTTGCAAATCTATTAGCAAATTAGCCTCTGGACTTTATCCAGCTTTTTTCCTTAAACTATGTAAATCAGCTTGAACTGGCCTATGAACATTCATAATTCACGAGTTGTTCTTACCAGCAAGAGGATATTATGTAATCATCTATGGTTTCATATCCACGGCTGGAAATGTTGCACACCTGTCACAGGGAACCTGTTATTGAAAACCATAAACAAACCCAAACGGTTACAGCGTTTGCCGCACAGCCTGTGGTCAGAGCGTTAATGTCGTTTTACTTTAATGTATTGTTGTTTTTTTCATCAAGTTGATGTGAGACACAGAATGAAGCTGTAGCCCTGGGCAGCAGTAGATGGAGATGTAACAGTCCTTGATACAGTGGTAGAGGCACATGGTAATAAGTTTGAGTAGCTTTTGAAGTCTCCAGAGAGGCTGGTCCACAGCCTGGGCCATGAATAAAGGCAGTGAGTTCCATTTGGACATAAGCAATGTTTAATTCATTGTATAGTTTCGATCTAGACCTAAACTTAGGGTATGTTCTCTGACATCCATGCACATGCAAAAATAAAAAAAAACTTTAAAATGTGAGGCAATATTCTTTTGGTTTTGATGTGTTAAGTGTGTGTCAGCAGAAACATGATTTAATATGACTTGTGCAATGTTATATTGATGTACATCATAAATATGTACACCAATATAACACTGAGCTCATTGAAAGTCCTCAAGATACATCTGTTAACGATGACGCATTGCTCTGTCTGTAAAAATCTCAAAACGGCATACATTAGACATACATTTCCCAGAATGCATCAGTGATATCCCCAGAGAAATGTTGAGCTTGTCATGTTGTTAGAGCTTGTCATGAAGCTGGTTGGTGGAGAGTATTTATGAGAGCATGAGGAGGGCCAGGTCTACTCATCCTCAGGGACGAGGAGCAGAACCGGATCAGAAGTTGCTTGTTAGTTTGATGGAATCGTCTTGTCATTTGTCATAGCTGTAACATGGAAAGCCAGCTTTATCCCTGCCGAAGACCTCAGGACATGCTGGTTGCTTTTCAGAACAGGAGTAAGAGGCTTGTGTTGAGAAGCAGCTCTGTGTTCCTGTGTTTTTCACATGTGTGAACGGATGTTTGTGTGTAATCTGTTTCTGAGGTTTGTGATTTGGAGGCTAATCCGTACACGCTCTGTTTGGTGGTGAAACCAAACAAAGGTCACGTTTAATCTCTCAAGAACTACCTTGGCACTCATGAATTTGTCAGGAGGATCTGAGTAACTACATTAATTTTTCACCACCAGGAGGTCAGAGGGGTGGATTGTGGGGGAGGTTGAAGTTTGAGATTTTTGTGTTCACTGCATCATTTCTTTAAGAGTGCTTGGGGGTGGATGTATATGTTGTATATTTGGAGGTGTCATTCTGTGTCGGTCTGACAGCAGATGTTGTCAGCATAACTACTGATAACACCACCACCATCTTTATGTTTCAAGAGCTTGAGTGTGTGAATGAAGTGGAGTGACGACAATTTGCCCTTCATGCATTCTGTAATCACTCCGCTGACTCCACTCCAGGTTTTACATTTCACACTCCTTGTTTCCCACACGCTATAGTATAATTTGCACCATTATCTCCTCCAGCTACACTGTAAAGTTTTTTTAAGCAAAGTACATAATATGTGAAATGATGTTGATGGCAGATGAATTAGTGTGGTGATATGGTGCAAATTGTTGAGTAGACTACAGAATGTAACCTTTAGTTTTTCTTTATATATGTGAAAGAAAATGTAAGTTACGTCTTTTTAATATTAATGAAATAAATTCAACTTCAGTCATATTTTTTTAAACTAAATGTTATTGATATTTATGTCTTTAGGATATTTCACAAATTTCATCTTCTTGTCATTCTAACTGCAGTTAGTCTACTTACACTTGTTTAGCATGTCAAATTTTTACTGACACACAGTTACGTAGTTGGCGGTTAACATGCCGCGTGGTATCATGGAGTGAGGGATGACGGCGTCTTTCCAGAAAAACCAAACACTCCTTACTCCAGGGAAAATCAGGCAAATCTGCTCCACATTCCTCACAGCTTACATACTTCGACTGACAGCCAGATTCACATTGAAAGCCTAAAACGTGTCTGTCTCCGAAACATTACTTCGCCTTGCTGTTTCATTTAGCTGTGTGGGTATTTGCCGAGTTCCTCAGCTAACAGGGAACATTCTCTGAACATTGGCTAATGTTCTCGAAGAGTTCTCTTAGTTATCAAAAACTTTCTTGCAGTAACCTTAGTAGAACTTTTTTAAACATTATATATCATACATCAAAAACGTTATTCTTAAATTGTTAATGGAATTCTTTAAAAACATTACAGGATTAAAAAAATGTTTGAAAAGGAGTAACGTTAATACAGCTAAAAAACCTGGATGTTTTAAACATTTCTAGAGCTTTTAAAATACCATTTCTATTGTTGCAGTTACTTAATAAAAATGTTAAGGAAATGTTCTTACAACCTAAAATTGTTAGCTGGCTCTGAAAGCATCGCCAGTCGCCTTCCCCCCGGCTGTGTTTCTTTCTTCCTAAGTGGCCTTGTTTTCTGTTTCTCCATCTTCATTTGTGTCTTCTCGGAGTGCTTTCGAGAGAGTGCTGAATGAAGAGTCTTGAAGATTGCTGTCCTTCCTCCTCTGACCCTGGGTTTCACCACCGAGCCATAACTCGCACCATTAACCATGAACCCTTGAGAACAAGTACTTCCTTTTCTCTTCCTCTGCCCTCCATCTATTTACCTTTTCAGCATGCACACAGACCACTCAAGGTGCTGGCAATGTCCTGAACTATCTTCTGTATCTTGAGTGCTCTATCAGTGTAAATATCTGCTTTCTGCTTTCTGTTTCCTGTTTGTGGCAAGACCTCTGCATTTTTGTTGTGTTTTTGTTGATGCATTTTTTTTTCAAATGAGAAGAAGCAAAAATTGTCCGCTAGATTCAAGGAGGAAAATAAAAGAAGAGATTAGAAATAAGTGCAGTTATACAGTGAGAGTGAGTGAGTTCAACTCTAATGGACTCAGGAAGAAAAATGTTTTTTGCCTATTCAACTTCTACCGACCCAATCACAATGTAGCTGATTCTAAAATTTATAGTTGAAATGCAATAATGACAAATAAACAGCCATTTCCAACACATAAACAAATGTACAGACGCACATCTGTAATGATTTTTTGATGGATAACATGAATCAAACCCTTTGCAGTAGTCACAGAATTGTACAGTAGTTTAATGCTTTCTTCCCTCATTACCCGACCATGACAGATTTCTGCTATTGGCTATTGTATTTGAAAAATGATCTGACATGTCTCTTCTGTGTAAATCAATATCGTTCACAAATATGAATATTTTATGTATTAATAATCAATCGCAGCATTGACAGAGATGTAAGAGGCTGTCTGTAATAAAATATAATGCAGTTTTGATTCAGAGGTTATGATGGCTGCGCTGTCATCGAGTCAAGATCTGATTGGTCTGTGGGTAATATTGATTATTTTTCATGTGTCACGTGAATGAAATCATATGCGTTGTATTTGAAATGGAAAACAATGCTTTGACTTTGCTGAAAATGGATCAATGGCATTTTTACTGCAGTTGTTTGCATTGGATTGAAGCACGCTGGATGGGTGTTGGGAAGATGTTGGGCAGATGTTGGGAAGATGTTGAAAGATGTTGGGAAGATGTTAGAAAGACGTCGAAAAAACGTTGGAAAGATGTTGGAAAGATGTTGGGAAGAAAGCTAACAGCAATTTCCCTTGCTAATTTCCCTTGCTAATTTCACTTGCTAAATTCCCTGTACGCCACTGTAATCGCGTATGTCCGTCTTCTAGGAAGCTGATGTCCAAATTTAGTATTCCGAACATCTCATACATCTCCCGTTGAGCTGATTAGTGCATAGCATCTGTCTAATGAAACCCTTCAAACCTAATGCTCCCATATACCAGCCCATTTTCCCACGTCCACTCGAATTTCATTAAAACTACAGCCTTGCTTTAAATAATGAGCGTGTCACCATAGAATATGCTTCTCTTATTACACAAGCATGTTCTTGAGGCCACTCGTAGCATGCGCTCTGTGTTCCGTGACCGAAGAGAGCATCGCATTCATATGTGCATGTATTTTTTATTTGCGAGTGGATGCGCACACACGCAACGGCCGCGTACAGTGAAGGGCCCGCTGCGGCCGCATGTTGCTGTACGGTCAGCAGTGTCAGTATAAAAATCTGCTGGCTGTTCACGCTTGTGTGGCTTCCTGCTTGTAAAAGAGCAGGAGATCTGCACCAACCAGGTGTTTTGTTAAAAACTGACACCCTCGCAATGCAGAACCATCTAGAAACACGGTCCTCTCTCACACGCAGATTTTTCACTCAGTGAACAATAGTTAATTTTCTTTTTACAACCCTTATAAAATCAGTGTGGGTTTAAAATATCGCCTGCATTAAATTTTGGTTGCCTCCCGCTGCGTGACATTGGAAATGTTCTATGGAAGCACATTGTCTTCAGAGCTGTCTGTAAAGTTCAGGGCTGTACATACGCAGAATTTTTGGTTCTTTAAATAGCTGTTTGGGATTCATTCTTCAGGCAGCCCATCAGGAAATGTCCTCGTGTGTTATTGAATACCTTTGAATGTGACTGAATGAGTTGTTTGTAGAGAAGGACATGGGAACATTCTGTTGGAGTGGCCTGATTTTGCTAGCTGATGTTAGCTCAAAAGATTGTCTGTCCAAATAGGCATTTAGGTTATTGTTTCTTAATTTATTGTTTGAGATAGAATTGTATATTTATGACCAATTAGAGGATGCTGGCATTATTTTTGCACTCTTGCTAGGTTTCAAGACACAGTCTTGACGCAACTTTGCTACAGAAACTTTAGCAATTTGTATAGCAAATGTACCCATCTGCTAACACCTGTATATCTGTGTGTGTGTGTGTGTGTTTGGGGGGGGTTGTGTTCCACTCTCTCCTTCTCGCTGTTACCACAAGAGCTACATGATTATGAGAAAAAATTATGATTGTCTATTATTTCCCTTGATACTGTAATTGCACATGTTAATTGTGACTTTAATTTACATTAAAATAATTCTGATGATCTCATCTGGTTATAATGAACGCAGCTGTCACTGTAGCTTCATGTGACTTCCTGAACCCTGCGGTGACTGTCTGAACACAGAGCTCAGCTCTCTCACGAACTCCCGGTATAATGAATGAATCTGTCTGCAGCACGCACTAAATCTCTTATTTACACCGTATCTACAGCCTGTGAATTATAACCAGCTACTCACAGTCTATATTTAAGGAATAAGGAACTCTGAGTCATGCTATAATGAGAATATAGTCAGGACTGAAGGCTTTAGTGAGGCACGACACACGGCCGGACTATATTCACAACGTGGCACAACCTCAAGCGCCTTCCCAGCTAACAGTGAACGTTCTCAGAACATTAGCTAATGTTTTCTAAAAGTGTTGCCAAAGTTACCAGAAACGTTCTTGCAGTAACATTAGCAAGACTTTTTTTAAACATTATGTATCTACAACAAAAATGTTACTGTTGAGTTGTTAGTGGAATGTATAAAAGTTGTAGAATTAAAAAGTTTGAAGAGCGTTCTCATAACCAAGCAATAACATTAATGCAGTGTCTAAGAAATACAAAACATTCAAAAGTAACAAGTTTAACATTTTTGTTGTTTAATGGAAATGTTATGAAACGTTCACACCTAAAATTGTTCACTGGGTTAAATGCTTTTATATAATAATTACCTAATTAAATGTATTTAGATGTTAAGATACCAAGAAACCATAAAAATAGTTTTATCTGTCTGTCTCACAGTTTCACTTTTTCTGCCTGTCTCTCTCTCTCTCTCTCCCACACACACACATTATTCTTTAATATCCCACTTTCTATAACTTTCTGTTCTTTCTTCAGTCCTGCCCTTCTTTTTCACAGATCTCTCCTCTCTTTCACCCACTTTTGACCTGTGGGAGAGAATGTCTAAAAAACTTAAAGAAAAGCTTTTTTTGTGGTCCTGCACTGTCAGAAGAAAAGCCAGCAGACCGCTGCAGTATGATAATCTAACTTTAATGAAAATGACGACCCTGAGATGGCTGGTTAACTGCGGCCCATGCGCCTGAGGTCAGCGCACTCCTTTATTTCCCAATCAGTGTGAGAGAGGTGGAGCGCAGCCTGACAGATTCCCCGTCGTTGAGAAATCTCACCTGTTTTAGCTGTTCCTTCCGAGCTATAATTCCATTCCATTCTGCGATTTACATGCAAATGAGAGAAAATGACTATTCATTCAGAAGTGAAATTGGGAACATGCTAATGCTAAGAGACCACATCATAATCTTTGTTCCTTGTGTCACCCGGCGGTGTACGAACAAACGGCACACGGATCTTCCGACAATATGGGGGCATGGTTAAAACCGTACAATTGAAAACCGTTTTTAACTCAAGATAAAGCACAGCCACAAAAACGATGCAGAGAAAAGGGGTGATGCGGGATGGCATTGGAGAAAACGACACGCTACTCGGCTAATCATTACCCACAATTCCCTGCTCTCTGCCACATCAGGTAATGCAGCTTGAGAAAGATGTAAGTGATTGCAATTTCACCCTCCACAAAACCTCAACACCGCCTCATCACGCATCACGCCTATAGTAAGTGTACTTAATGTGTGTTTCAGGTGCAACAAGGTGTTTGTGTGTCTGTGCTGGTGTTTATCTGTTCATATAAGTGCTCTGAGGAAATCTGCGGCGATCATTCTGTTGAGAAGAGGCGGTGAGTGCATTTCTGAAAGATCACTTGAATAGCGCAGGTCAAAGGTCACGGTACACAAACCAATTAGCTCGCAGTAAGCTCTTCAGCCCACAGTGTGGGTCTCATCTTAGATGTATATTACCATGGCTGCACAGGCAAGCAGAGAATAAGTTTAACATTTACACTGTCTTGCCTTTTCACTTAGCCTTTCTCTTTCCTATCCTCTCGCTCTTTAAATATACATTGAGGTTCACACTTCTGAGACCGGATTAAAAATCTGGTATTCTGAATTAAATTTAGGCCTGGAAATAGTTATGACGTAAAATTATTAACAATTGTTTATGAGTTGTGAATTGTTGTGTGT
>JAZGTK010000057.1:0-125000 GCA_036877625.1 Ambastaia sidthimunki
GATAGATAGATAGATAGATAGATAGATAGATACTGTAGATAGATAGATAGATAGATAGATAGATAGATAGATAGATAGATAGATAGATAGATAGATAGATAGATAGATAGATACTATACATTTTATCTATAAAGATAATATATAAAGTGGTTATTTTCAACACAATAAAACCTTTAGAAAGGCCGGAAGAATTAGCATGTAAGGTTTGGCAGCTACTTCATTGTTGGTCTTTTTGTTTTCAGGCTGTTTACAATTTAAAATCTGTAAGATGACGTATTTTTTTGCGTGATGTTGCCTCTCCGTTACAAAGACCTTTTTATACACTGCAAACACATACGACACACGAGGTGACAGTAAAATAGTTAATAATGAAATAAAGACTTTGATGATGTCAAATGATTTTATTCTGTTGCGTTTACTATGTGGGGGAGTCATGACTTCTGTAAAGAAAAACTATTTTTTTTATTTATTTGTTACACATTATAAATATGTTTCATATTAAAGTCACATGAATTATTTGCATGTTACACAGAATTGCTCAAACGTGTTTGTTGCCTTGAAGTGACGCTGTAACCTTCAGTATTATTTATTGTAGGTATGTCTATGAGCCAATTCAATTAAACACATATTCTCATGTTTTCAGACAGCTTATCTACACACTGTTGTCTTTTAGGACCACTATCCAAATAAGCTTGAGCTGTACAAGAAATCTTCCCACATATGTGTCCAAAACCAACTGGATTACAGCTGTGTGTGTGTGTGTGTGTGTACAGGTTTGGCTGTGCTTTAGTTTAAAAACTTTTAACAAAATATTTCAGTACTATAACAAAATATGTGTGAAGGCTAGTAAACTCACTTATATTTAAAAGTGCAATTTGTGATTTTTTTGGGGGACAAAAATCAGTTATTGAGCAAGTTTATGACAGTTTAGTCTTCAACAAAATCTCTTTATCTTACCCTGATTCACAACGGTAAATTTATAATAATGTTTTAAGTTTCAAAACAGAGATGGCGACAAAGAGGCTAAAAAACACACTTTCACGTAGCCCACAGCTACAGTTCTGAAAGCAAAGTCCAGTTAAACAGTGAACGTATATAACCTAACTCACACACTACACACCTATCTCCACATGCACACAGATTATGTAGGCTTTTATAAGATTGTGAGACTCAAACATGAATGGATAAAATCAGCTTTGGCTAAATACAGTCTGGGTACTGCTGAGCAACACACTTCAAACTCATTATAATCAGGTTTCAACTCTGTGTAATGCCAGTGTGAACAGTAGCAACCACCGGGCTTTTGGGAGGGTGGCGGCTTTGATAATCAGAGGAAAACAGACCCTGTTGTAAATCCTCACTGGGTGGGTGATGAATGTGTGTTTGTGTGAGACCCTGAACTCTCTGGCCAGCTGAATCTTATTCCCAGAAGGCCCAAATCGAACCCAAATTCCGTACAAATCACAGCATTCTCTTTCCCCCAAACGTCCATGTCTCCCGATGCTCTCCAGTTTCTTTTAATCTGTCTCTTTCCCTCTGTCCCACATTTATACTTTAACTTCCTCCACAGCCTTTCCCACATCAACAGCTTGGTGATATTTTCCCACATTCGGCATTCCCAGTGCAGGATATGGAATAGTGTGTGATCTTTAACCCTCATTTCTCCACGAGGATTGCCTCAAACGTTCGAGCCGTCACGGTAATGATGATTTTGCCAAGTAGGGCATTGGTCCTGGAACATTTATATCGACCAATCAGATTGTAGAGTTATGTTTTGGGTTAGGGATGGGGTTTAGCCCAGCACTGGGGTTAGGACAACATACTTAGCACCCTTTCATGTCCCCCTGATTTTAAGGCTAGTTCATGGTTAGCATTAGGGATAAGTTGAGGACTATGTTTGTTGGACTGGAATGTTGTTTCAGGAGATGCTGATCCAAGAACATGCCCTGCGTCCCACTCTGTGAAAATCTGCATGTCTACATCAACACTGTATGTGGCCTCATGTATCTCTGGACGCCCTCCGGAAACATTTTAATTTGACTGTTTTAATTTACAAATATTACTTCCTTGTTAACTTTGTTAAGCCGTTTGTGTATTTTACAGGGAATTCCTGATTCATTGGTGAGACAAGACGCACTGCTAACCTTAAGGTCAGAAAAATACTTGGAAAATAACTCCCTCTTTATTACTACGACCTAAAATGTCACTGTTGTTATACCACAAAACACAAAAGGAAGAAATGTTGCTTATTTTAAAGAAGCAAAACATCTCATAATTCAGTTTGTTAGCTCTTAAATTATAAAACTATAGATATACTGTTTCAAAAACAGATTTGGTAGAACATGCAAAGGACGGCTAACTTCAGCCGTTTGGTTTAAAGTAACTGAAGTCGATTTAAACAAAAAGGGTAAAAAATTCATTCGTTTTCAAGTCTGACCTTCTAAACACTAGCATTTGCAAAAATTGAATTTTACATTGAAATAAAACACGCAGGCACAAATTTTAGCAATAGACTACATGTACTGAACAGTGTAGAATATAGGAAACTGGGTACAAACAGGATGTTGAATAATGTGTGTCTCTCTGACCACTGATAATCTAAAACTTCTAATAAAATCAAATCAACTTGAAGCTGCAGTCTGGACTCCACAGTCTCTCCTGACCACACGAGTCATCACAGATTGCCTTTAAACACACACGTGGCTCAGTGACAGAAATAAAAATCATGTTTACACATGAATCAGCTGTGACCGCACCGATTAACAGATTACTGAGGCTTGGATACGCAGTTTCTGGTTGGTCAGCAAACAGGAATTGAGAAAACTGCTCTGAAAAGCAAAGAATTACAATCAATACAAAAATACAGCGGATCCGTTGTCATGGCAACGCTAGTCTTCCAAATAAACAACAAACAGACGACTGCGGCTGATGTCGGTGTTTATCGGTTACAATCAAACCCTGAAGAGTTATCAAAAGAAATATGTCTGCTTTCTATTTCAAATCTCTGTTTCAAATCTCTCGTTTCTGATGTCCCCATCATGACTTTGAAGTCATGGAGTTTTTAAAGTAAGTGATTATATTGCACATGACTGGATGAAACCAGTTTAACCTGGTTTGATTTAAAACTCAGTTCCAGCCTGGGTGCGATTATAACAACTTTCATCTTTTTAAAGGAATGTCTATATAATTATTAAAGTGCAGTTTGTTGAAATCTGTATTGGCCTTTTGGCACCCTATAGTTTAATATCCTGCAGTCTTTCTGTGATATACTTTGATGAGCCAAAGTACAATAATTGCCCACAAGCCCCCTGTAACTCGCATCCTGACTTAAGAACTCTTTCTTATAAACATGCATTTTTAAAAAATGACAGTAAGGACGTTGCAAAAATGTCCGGGGCGGTTTCAGATGAGGGTATTTGAAAGCAGGAAAGCCAGAAAAGGCTTTTAGCACTTCTGAATGTATCATTTTTAAGAAAAGCATCTGAAAGCTTGAAAGGCTGAGAAAGATGTCAACACAGAAGAAGATATTTGACTGAACGTCTGAAATACAGCTTGAGTTTGGAGACAAGCAAATCTGTTTTGACTGCCAAAATATAATCCCATAATCAGAGACAACAGCATTTATTTCTGATTACCGTGGCCTAAAATGACCAAATTTGGTTTCTTGAAATTTGTGATGATATTTGTGGCATTTTCTGTTGTTTGTCAGTAAACACACAACACTCGTTGTCATGCATTTATCTAATAAGTGTTTGTGAAACAGCAAGAATGAAAACCTGTAATTATTTCTGTGCTCAAAAACTCACTGTGCAGCAAACATCAATGAAGCAACGACCTTTAAGATATTTGTGTATTCAAGACAATATGTCAAAACTCCAACAAATAAATCCCCAAATCTCACAAGCCCTCTCAGATCTCATTCATTCCTGCACACCTGAGAGATTGTGTTGTAAACAGCTATTACTCTGGTCTGTTCCTCACACTGGACGACACAAGACATCAGAAGATGGTTATATAAAATAATCGTGCATGACTTTTAAGGTTATTTCACAACTTTTCCACCCAACACACACACATCACTGGGCACAAATGGAATTTATTCTATCTTTAATGGTGCTCGTTTGAAATTGTAGTTTTGTTTTTTTGCAGATTTTCATGAAAACCTTCATGTGAAGTTTTGGCTGTGCAGCTGATTAAAGGGGATTATAACAAGCTCTTCTCTCTGTAAGTGTGAACTGTAGGATCAGTCAAGATTAGAGACAGAGTCTCCACTAATGCAGCTCATCTGGACAGTTAAAAAGAGGCTTATTAAACTCACTACACAACTTTATACTCTCTCTCTCTCTCTCTCTCTCTGCAAAAGCTTCAGGGACGAGTTCCAAAAACATTTGTGCCTCATTCGTATGCTGTATTTCAGCACAAAAACATATTTGCTATCCACTTATCATCTGAAATACAGATACATTGAGCGCTAAAAGTCCTAAAACACTAATCTGTATTTCATTTAAGCAATTGACTTTTTTCAGCATAAACACAGAAAAACGCAAAAAAATCTTTTAAAATGATTTCTAATCTGGCTCTCTGGTTTTCCCAGCGTTTGCCTGTAGGGGTCTATTATGACTAATTAGGGCTGTTGACTAAACAGAATTAGAACACAGCCGATCCACAAACAATTCAATTCTCGGGCACCTTTTAAAATATCGTTGCAATATCTCTCCCGGCTTCTATATTTAATAATAATGTTTACATTGCAGGGATTTCGAATGACTTAACGCAGGATTAAAATGGAGGATTTCAAAATCTGACATTTGTTATGCTGAGCCCGCGAGCTACACGCCGCATGAATACATTTATCTCAAAAACCGGGTTATGCATTTGGCAGGGCAACTCATCAGCCGCACAGAAAACACACACACAGGTAGATGTCAAATCAGAGAGGGAACAAACACACGTTCCTCAGACATGTGTCATCTTCTAGCGCTCTGCATTGATGGACGTATGGAGGTCACGCCGCGCTGGTGCGTTGAGGGTTTGTGTTGAGGGTTTGTGTTGAGTGTTTGTGTTGAGTGTTTGTGTTGTCTGGGGGTGTCGTGTCATTAAAGCTGGAAACACGCAGAACACACGTGTTTCACGTCTGGATGGTTTGTGTGGCATGTGCAGGATGGAGGTCAGTCAAGAGTTCTTATCTGAAGTGAAACTGCTGTAAGAGATTCTGATTGGATATTACGTGCACACGCATGCAACTGCGAGGGCAAAAATATAGCATCATAAATTCTGTAAAAACTTCACAAGTAACAATCTGAGCTTTATCTCAACATCTGAGTTTATATATTTATACAAAGGAACATATAAACACACACACACACACACACACAGGAAATGTTTACATTTGTAACACATACACAATCAAATCTCTTGTCCTCTAACTGTAGACCACATATGTATATGTGTGTGGATTATATATTACATGCATACCTATATACACACACACACACATATATATTACACACAAATATCATAACAATGTTTCCAGATGGCACAGATGATTCATTCCAACTCATCCACCTGCATGAAATTAAATACTGCAGGAATGTTTCTATATAACACTTTAAATCTCATATTAACTTCACTCAGCACACAGTCTTATCTGGAGCAACTCACCATTAAAGTACATCAGCCGTGATAAACATGATTTTTACCGGTGTGTATGACACCACTTTCCAACCTTTCTGCTCCGTATGTTGCCCTTTGAATTCCATGGAATTCTGTGGGTGTGGATTCCTTGCTATAGGTCGTACATTTATTTTCACCAGATGTCTGGGAATGTGGCAAGAGTAGACAAGCCAAAATCTGTACAGTGAGGTTATTCCCCGAGGTGCACGTAACCGTGCGGTAATGATGCTAAACCTCAATGAATGTGCAAATGATTGTGTTTATTCACGAGATAACACAGATAAACGCTACTACAACGTTCCCTTGAGAACTTTAGTTGCCCTTAGATTCTCCCGGGAAGTTCCTGCTTCAAGTTTGTTAATTGTTGATGTAATTATTTTGCTCAAGTGATTGTAATCAGAAAGCATGCCGAACAATTTCAACTCCAACACCCCTCATTAACACCATTATCATTAACACCAGCTTGTATTAATCTCCATACACAACACAGATACAGTGAGGTACAGTAGAGTGAGTGACATGTTAGTGTCCTGATGGAATGTCAAAGGTGAAAAATTCAACATAACTGCACAATTCCTTTTCCCAAAAAACAGGATTAGGTTTGAACTGTTTTAGTTCTTTCAAATCTTGATCAATATTTGTCCGAGAGACTCTTAATAAAAGCGTATGTCTGTGGAAAATCCTGCTATTCCAGGATCTGAGCTTGAAACAGCAGGTCCATTAAGAAAATCAATTATAGACTCTTGCTACAGATCCAAACAAATCGACAAGATGGTTCTCAGACTCTTTTAAATAAACACAAAATAATACTCCAGTATTTTACGCCAGTATTTTGCTTAATGTCTTTGTCACTTGATAAGAAATGAAGGTATTAATTTCCATCCTACTTAAAAAGTAACATAATTCTTGGGAAAACAGAGATTTCTGTTTATTATGAAAATTAAAGGCTCTTCATCAGCAGATGTAGTTCTTACTTCCCCAGTGGATGACGCTCAAATATTCCAAAACGTTTGAAAGAACGACGACCCCGTCAGTCCTTTTAGAAACTTGACACGCCTCCAATTCATGAAAGTGTGTTTTACAATCAGATAAAGATTAAATGTAATAAAAAATAAGAAAAAACACAGAGGAAAGATGATAAATGAAAACAGAACTGAGGACTGAACGTTTGCATCGTTTCAGCCTCAAATAATGCTAATCTCTCCTGACAGACATGCTAGTTATATGACGGTGGAATTAATAACAACAGACTTTAATAAAAATGGACGCTGTGTTTAATTTGACGAAAACGAGGCAGCATTTTTCTGTCACACCCTCTTAAAGAAAAACCTCCCTCAAAAAACTCAGCCTCATGTAAACGTTTGTTCCTTTCTTGAACACATGTTGCCATGACTTATTGATCATACAGTTTTTTACAGTGTGGTTAAACTGGACTGTTAGCGCAACAGCTTTGTAAATTCCCAGAGTGTTTTTCTTTCAACTCTGTGACGCCTGAAGTCGCCAATAGTTTGGTAGGAGTTACAGGTCACACATGGGAAAGAGAGACTCTGTATGATGGATGACTGTGGACCAACAGGGTCTCTGTAAACTCGACCATTATTGCATCCATCACAAACTGATGGTGTTGTGGGGGCGTGTAACACAAAACAGATTGAATGACAGAGACAAACAAGCTCACATATGAAAGCAGAACTGACCAGCAGGCAGCTCTTGTCACTCACTGCACATCAGCAGACGGAGTGAGATGAATCAAAACCAAACATGATGTCACATGATGATGTCAAATGATGATGTCACGTGATGAATTAATTAATATTTATGATGGCGAGAATTCTGTCTACATATTGAAATGCTGAATGCATTCAGAAACAACAAACACTTAAAACGTACAGTGTTGTACAGTCAAGACACTAAACTAAAGAACAGCTTATTCAAAACGTACATTTCTGTCATTGTTTACTCACGCATCTTCAGTGAAACATAATTTATGTAACTTTAATTTTTTACATGTACAGTCTCTGCTGGCTTTTCCTTTAATGTGAATCAAATGAGTTTGAACAACATGAGAGTTGAGTTAATGAAGACAAGATATGAATTTTAATATGAAATATTCCTTTAACGAAAAAACTACCAGACATACTTCTCATATTTCGTATGTTTTTCCTTTCTCCTTCCCATAATTTTATGGGAGTTCAAACACGAAGAGCTTTAATAAAATGTGTGTGATATAAAACGTCTCTCTTAACATCCGGCTGTTTCAAAGGAAACCGCAGGGATAATAACACAGACATCAGTCAAAAACGTCTCTCTGGCCCTGGATTCAATCACCTTACATGCTCCCTGTCTCACTTTCTCAATAAATGAAGGATGACGGTTTGACAAACAGGGAAAATTGAGGATCTGCTGATATCTGGCCTCAGATAACACAGAACCGCTAATGTTTCGACGACGTTTACATCACCCACTTTAGCTGACAAACTCTGACGCTCAAATACATTTTTTCCTTGACCCTCCGTCGTGTCTGGGTGGGTGAACTGTGTAGCAGTTTCTGTTCTGCTTTTCTCTGCTTGATTAAAATTTCTACCCGATTAACTCTCATAATGAGAGATTAAAATGAGAAAAAATAAAGAGAGAAAATTTGATAAAAGGAAACCTTGTCCCCATGAGCACCATATTCTAAGCTTTGAATTCATATGATAAAATAACTACCAGAAAGTTTTACGAGCAATTACACTTATACAATTATAAGAACAATCATCTCCTGCAATAATCTATAATCACACACATGCACGTTATAGGAACCTAAACATGTCACTTATAAAAAATTTTACTTCAGTGCTTCTTTGTCTTATTTAGCGAATAAAGATTTCTCCAAACACTGTAAGACACCAGCAGGCAAACTCCCAAATACACAATTTACTTCCACTAGGACTTACAGCAAAATTATGACGAATAAATTATTAGTCTATGATGAATTGCCTGTTGCTGCTGGTGGACTCATACACTGCGAGAAATTAATCACTGCAGTCCATTATAATACGCAAACCATTTCATAACCCTAAATTATTATTTACTGGCCTGCCGTCTTCAGCTGAGCCTTTGACATGAAAAAATACTCCCACCTCATAAAAACTGCTGAATTTATATAGCCTAAAGCTCTGTGCATATAAATTGGACATTAAAACCCATTCTGTGTTTTGAAAAAGGACAGAGTTCTCGCACACACTTGCTCGCTCTCTTATTTACACACCCAAATCTTTCTCTCTGATGGTTTCAATACAATAAACAGCGCGACGGCTTGTGTCTCTCCACAAAACAGCAGCCCTGAAGTTAACCCAACTTAACCCAAGCTAATAAGGTTATGGTTATATGTAGGCTGGAGATACAGACGAGATAAGAAACTTCAGATCTCTGTATCTGTTTTTGCCTGAAGATTGCTCTCTTGTTCTGGATAAAGGAGACAAATTCTTTATCTAATGGTCTGTTGGTTCAGGGCTGCTCACAGACTCTGTTGAGACCCTTTATCTGCTGATAATGATCCTCTGATTATGGGCAGAAAATGAAAGTGATGATGGAGCTACAACAACGATTACTTTGGGTGTTAACATTTGCTCACTCAGTGGAAACACTGTGACCGGTGTTATTTTTGTACTAACTGGCTGAATTGTCCAGCCCAGCTCTAATTGGTCGACTTCTACCAGGCTAACAGAGAACGTTCTCAGAACGTTAGCTTATGTTCTCTAAGAAGTTCTTTCTTAAAGTTATCAAAAAACATTCTTGTAGTAATGTTAGCAGAACATTTATTTTATTTATTTTATTATATATAATCTATTAAAAATTATTATTAAGTGGTTGGTGAAACGTTTTAAAAAGCAATAATGTTATACAACGTGTAAATATGGTATGTTTAAAGGTTGCTAGAACTTTCACAATATGGTTTTTAATGTTTGGAAATTTTAGGGAAATGTTCTTACAACCTAAAATTGCTAGCTGGCTAAGCAACTTCCAGGAACATTTCAAACTGAGGCCCGTGTCCCTCTCAGCATAACAAACAGCCAATCAGAATGCGGCTTTCTCTCTATAAAAGGGCTCTTGTGAAGGTGAACCCTGTTTTCTGATTGAATGAGGCAGGCAGGAGTATTGATTACATTCATCTGTAATGGAGGCCCATCAGACAAAAAATGCAAAAAGGAACATCACCACTGTAGACGGTCTTTGCAGAAACCACTTAAGCCGGGCCACCTCAGTGTCAAATCTGTATAATCGACAAGCTCCATCAGGCATTTAGGACACTTACCCCCGGGTCACATGACACACCAGAATCCGTCTCCTCGCAAACCTTCACGGTAAAAGCCACTCTGGATAAATCTGGTGTTTTCATCCATATTTCACCAGCACAGCAGCGTTCCTTAAACAGACAAAAAAAGCAGAAAAACATCTATTTAATGATAATAAAAGTTGATTTCTTTTAAACCAACAATAGATAGTATTACAGTGAAATTGGCATTGTAAAAAAAAGAATAGCAGAATGTGTTTCTGCCCCAATGAATTGTGGGTAATGGTTAATCCTGTCCCAAATCAACTGACTACAGCTTTAACCTGCATTTAAAATAAAGATCAGTGTGAGATACAAATGATGGTAATGATCATAAAGACCTTTCAGAGAGCAAAAATAATATGCAAATGAGGTAATTATGCCACTATTGTATGCGTTTGATTTCTTTCCCACACACACAGAAATGAAACTAATACACACTCTCTCTAAAACATACAAATACACGCTCAGGCAAGAAGAAAAGTACACATGAGACCCAGAAGGTCAGCGACAAATGAACAAGGTGAAGTAAAATGAGTGTCTGGAGCACATTTAATTAAAATCCACATTAACACAAGCTTATGTTTAAATAATAACATTTAAACAGTATGTGACTCATGCCGGCAGGAACAGGAAACTTGATCTTTGTGAGTGTAACACGGGCTGTGTTCTCAATCACATACCATCTTACTTGCACTCTGTTTGTAGTATGCAGTGTGTATACTGCATTGGACCAAATGTTCAGTATACAACGAGTTGCTTAAGATATTGCTCAAAAAAAGTACGCATAACATTAAAATAACATTACATACATGTAATTTGGTTGCTCGACATCACTGGATTACAAATGTGTAGAAATTAACTAGATGTATAAAAATAATTTTCAAAAACGTTCACAATAATGTTCTTATAACCAAGCAACAATGTTAATACGTTCCTAGAACATTCAAAACGTTTTTGTTACTTCATAGAAACGTTAGAGAAACCTAAAATGAAAATCAAAGCCAAAACTAAAGTCAGTTGCACTTTAGTTGTACCTCAAGCTCGGATCTTCATCCACTCCTGAAGTGTTTATTTCACAAACTCCTCTGATGAACATCTGCAGTAGAAAAATATGAGCTGATTTGTTCATTCGTTCTCATCAAGTGATTCATCGCTGATCGTTTAAAATCGCACCTGTTGCTGGTTACACGTCCCGAGTTTCCATTAGAATCAATGCAGCCATTAAACATACAATACAATGACACAATTGTGCCCATGTTTATTCATCTAAAAGCTTCTAAAAGGTTCAAATGATAACAGCATTATAAGAAATGTTAAATGATGTGTAAATGTAATTATGACCGGATACGTGACATTTCAGAAATAAATGAATAACAAGTGCAAATAATGTATTGGCGCTACAGTTATTTTTTGTGTTAGTGATGGACGCGCAGACGGGCCGAGAAAGATCGGGGGGCGGCTCTTCGGTTTTCCAGCCCCTTCGGTGGGGGCTGGATTTAGGGATCCAGCACTTGTCAGACACTCTTCAACTTGTGATCCTTTGCTCGTCTCCTCGTCGCATCCTACGTGGCACAGCGGCGTAATTCTGTCTTGCAGATGCTTAAGTACATCGGTGTTGTCCTCCGGAAACTGTAGGGATCCCCCTTCTGTTGTCCTTTACGCATGAGTGTCAACGTGCGCGATGAAGCGCTGGGCGACACGCGCGTCTCCGCATACCTGATGCTTCGGCACGGAGAGTACGCGCGTAATTTTACGCATGAGAACCAGACCCTGGTTCCGGACCCCACCATGGGCCACGCGGGGAACCAAAGCACGGCCAGCAACGATCCGTTCGGTCGGAACGAAGAGGTGGCCAAAATCGAGATCACGGTTTTGAGCGTCACATTCCTGGTGGCCGTGATCGGAAACCTGAGCGTGCTGCTGGCCATGCACAACACCAAAAAGAAGAGCTCGCGCATGCACCTGTTTATCAAGCACCTGAGCCTCGCGGACCTGGTGGTGGCTTTCTTTCAGGTCCTCCCGCAGCTGTGCTGGGAGATCACCTTTCGATTCTACGGACCGGACTTTCTCTGCCGGATTGTGAAGCATCTACAGGTCCTCGGGATGTTTGCTTCCACCTATATGATGGTCATGATGACACTGGATCGATATATCGCCATATGTCACCCACTAAAGACCCTTCAGCAGCCCACGCAGCGCGCCTACATCATGATCGGGTCCACCTGGCTGTGCAGCCTGTTGCTCAGCACGCCCCAGTACTTCATCTTCTCCCTGAGCGAGATCCAGAACGGTTCGGACGTGTATGACTGCTGGGGACACTTCATCGAACCGTGGGGCGTGCGCGCCTACATCACCTGGATCACCGCGGGCATCTTTCTCATCCCTGTCGTTATTCTCATGATCTGCTACGGGTTCATATGCCAAACCATCTGGAAGAACGTGAAGTGCAAGACTAAGAGAGGAACGACGCACAGCGCGAAGGCGGGGATGATCGGAAAGGCGTCGGTCAGCAGCGTTACTATCATCTCGAGAGCCAAACTGAGAACGGTGAAAATGACGTTTGTGATCGTTCTGGCGTATATCGTGTGCTGGGCGCCGTTCTTCATCGTTCAGATGTGGTCGGTCTGGGATGAAAACTTCTCCTGGGATGGTGAGTACGGCGATACTGTGCGTGTCTGAAGGACTGTAAATTAAATTCAATAGAATTATCAAAGTGCGTTTACAAGCATCTCCAAAAACGAACGGCGTGCAATAACAAATATGAAAGAAAGAAAGAAATAAAGAAAGAAAAAAAAAAAGAAAGAAAGAAAGAAAGCAAAAATCTATAATAATCAATATGGAGACGCACTTGTGCGCCTTGGAGCAAGAAGCAATTACATAACGTGTGAAAGGTCATAATTCTGAACATCGATATATTTGTTGATCGATTATAATTTAAAATTCATATAGCGTTGTTGAAACTCGCAGCTGTCAGCTCTAAACAACAGAGATCTGTGCGTAATAATCTGAGCGCAAACTATCCAAAAACGGTGGCAAAATATCAAGTAAATAAAGCATTCAGTTCGGTACTAAGAAATCATCTAATCTAATCGACTCGACTCACAAACGTGCTGTGAAAATCAGGATTATATGCAGGTAAATGTTATTGCTTGATGCAAGACGCGCTACAACAAGCCAATGAAATTTACGCATGGAAGGATGCGCACATAGATTAAAAGAGAAATTAGTAACGCTAGTTAAAATGCAATACTTTCCCGTGTCTACCTGAACCAAATGTTTCGTGATACCTGTCAAAAACACCTACAGCAACTAGTTCAGCTGATGCGTTTATTTATATGACCAACAGTCGTCACAGCCCTAATGCAACAAACTGAAGTGTCTCGTGTACGTATTTACATCTTCGGTGTTTAAAAACATCACTCTCATTTCTTTCAGATTCAGAAAACGCCGCGGTGACTCTCTCGGCCCTGCTGGCGAGTCTCAACAGCTGCTGTAACCCGTGGATCTATATGCTGTTCAGCGGACACCTCCTCTACGACTTCCTGAGATCTTTCCCCTGCTGTAACAAACCACGGAACTCGTTACGCAAGGAGGACTCGGACAGCAGCATCAGGAGAAACACGTTTCTGACCAAGTTAGCGACCGCCCGGATGAATAAAGACGGGTTTGACTCTTGGAAAGACCCGTGCAACTCTCGCAAGTCCAGCCAGTCAACGGGTCCCGATTACTCTCGCAAATCGAGTCAGTGCGTCCCTCTTGACTGCACGGGCAAAACAAGTCAATGCATGCCGATGGAGACCCCGGAACCAGGCGTGGAGGGGACCAATAATGAGACAATACAATAAAAACTGAAGTTATATGTAATATTACTGTTGTCACAGAGATGTGTGTGTACTGCAGCGGTTATGTGGTGACAGTCTGCTATTTTCTTGCTCTTATATAGACGCTTTACTCAAAACCATTAAACATTTGCCGGTGGAGGCGCTTGTTTCACCCACTGTACAATGAATGCGACGTGCATATGCAGAAAGTGCATTGATTTAATGTTTAATTAATGTTTCTGTATAGCCTTCAACAGATGCCCTATAATGTCCTATAAACGTAAGAATAACGCGTTTATTCGTATAAATGAAAGGATTATTTTACAGCGCAATGTTTGGTGTGGCTTAATTTTCTTTATGGCTCAAGTCTGTGACTTCAGATTTGCTTGTTGTTGTGCTTTATGTCTTATACAGGTGGGACGTTATTCTTCCTTCCTTAGGCAGACACATCTGTTTACATCAACCACACGAAACTCTTTTTGATTGCACAGGATATAAAGTGTGTGTGTGTGTGTGTATGTGTGTGTGTGTTTAGCTGTAGTTTTGGGCCACAATAGCCTTACAAGCTAAATCTGACAAAACCTCCCTTTGGGGGCACTGAGGACATCCGCAGCTGGCAAATCAATTAAACTCAAAAAAACTCAAAAAAGGACAAAGTTTTCATAAAGTTATTCTGTAATCATTATAATTAATTTTAAATATACAAAAATACAGTCTGTTTCATGGTCTATGGTGTGTCCCCATTTAGACAACTACAGTTAGAAAGTGTGTGTGTGTGTGTGTGTGTGTGTGTGTCAGTGTTTTCAGTGAACAAATACAATTTGATAACAGTCTGGTATACTCATCTATAAATATATAAATATATATTATATTTTACCTGTCTAAAAACCCACTGACATCACTGGCTTTGAGTATTTTTGTTGTGTTATAAGATTATGTAAAAAAAAGAAATCTCATGAAAATATAAAAAATATATCAACAGAGGAAATAAAATATGGTCAGAAATGTACAATCTGTGTATGTGTGAGTTACGGTCCTTGTAAATCACCAAACCTACATGCACAGCATGTTCATGTAAATCATAACAACAATCATAACTTTGATTCTTAGATAATAAGAACTAACAAACCTTAAACACACGGCATTAAAAAACACTGAATTAATGATCAAGTTTCCGTCATTATTATAAATGACATTGAGGTCACCAAGTGGGCGGAGTTTAAACTTAATTAACTTATTCCTACTGTGATCTGTAATTAGTAATTTTCCATTGTAGTGACGAGTGTCTTTATGAGTCACATAACCAGAGACCTTAACAGAGTATTTAAACACTAATGCATGTATGAATTTCACAGCTTTACAATGCAAAAGAAAATATTAAACCACACGGCATTTTCCACAGCATGCTTTTATATTTTGTTATTTAATGCAACGGCATCATGCATTTTAAATGCGGCTTAGGTGTACAAATACTTTTTGGGAACACTGAGTTTGGTTGTGTGTATACCCAGCTCACAATTTAAGGCTGTAAGAACTTTTCCCTAACATTTCCATTAAAACATTAAAAAAGTTTTTTTTTTAGTTTTAGAAACATTCAAAACTTACAAGAACGTGATGGTTACAAGAACGTGTTATCAAAACAACATTTGATACATATGATTTATAATGTTAAAAAACATTCTTGTGAATAAGAACGTTTTGGGAACGTTAGCAAATGTTTTGAGAACGTTCCCTGTCAGCTGGGTATGTACGCGTGAGTAAATGCGATATACCCTTATGCATTTAAGCTGAATATTTTAGACAGTTTCAGGCTTAGTACGGATTTCTTTTAAACTCTTTTCTATCCTTTAGGAGGCTTAAAAACTCTCCCGTCTCTCTCTTATCTGTTTCAAATGAGAGCCGACCCCAAAGGCTCCAAACGGGGTCTTATCATCAAGCAAATTCTGGCTAAACTGGAACTTATACAACCTCGTCACGTAATGCCAGCTTCATCTCAGGACCCAAACACCACCGGCGAGCGCTCACAGTTTTATTATAGCATTGTAACCCAATTGACAGGTAATATCTGCCTCATCTTTTAGGCTAAATGTTGTGGACAGGTAAAGCCGGCCCTGCCAATGAGTCAAACAGAAAGGGCTCTTGGTTTTTTAAGCAGCAAATCTAATAACGATGAGGGCCATGTGGAATTTAAAAGACATTAAAAAAATATTAAAGAGCCAGCAGCAAGCAAAACAGGTTTAGTGCATTGAACACACAATGTGGAATAAATATCACCATACATTGTCACACGCAGTCTCATTAGACTTCTAAACAGTGCTAAAAATCCACACAGACACACACACACACTGGAGGTTTTCACCATTTGTTTCTTGTTAGACACAGAAGGTTCTAGAAACAAGGTTCACCTTCCATATATTACAACATCTAAACTGAGTGACGTGACATTGAACCAAGGATTCTCTCTTCATTACTGTGGGTCTCTCGTCAAACACACACACACACTACATGTCAGATGTTACCAGCATGTTACCGGGTCTGTCAGCAGTACAGACTCACTGATGTAATTGGCTTCACTGTGTATTAGTTGTCCTCACGCAGCCCTGAAGACAGAGAGGTCAGGTGAGTTCAGGTAGATGATGAGAGTTTCCCAGTTTTGTTTTGATGTGCAACAGCGTACTTGCAATTTGAAACTGGTGTTTTGGTTAGAGGATAACTTTGGGTTTAATATAACTGCTGTGAGTAACACACATTATTTTAAGCCGTGTATATTATTATATACAATAACACAATACAAGTTTATTAAGGCACAGCCTCAGATTTTCATTGTATACAGGTAGTTGTTACACAGGCTGTATTATACAAATATTTGTAAATGGCAACAAGATTATAAAACAAGGTTTCTTAATAATAACAACAAAAAACAATAGGTTTGCATTCCACGTTGTTCTGTAGTTCAGCTCAGTCTTACACAATATACTGAATTATTCTGCAAGGCTGGCAGGAAGGAACGGCATTGTTTAAAACAGGACGTTTAGTTGGGGGTTAATGGAGGGAAATTTTTTAAATAGAAACGCTTTCATCATACAATGTCAAGATGATGAAAACAAACTTAAGGTATCTGAAACACGCTGCATATGCTCCAGCTCTCCCCTAATGTCTTCCTCTTCCTCTCTCTCTCTCTCTCTCTCTCTCTCTCTCTCCTCATTATTTCTCTTATGATTTTTGGTTTCATTGGCATCATGAAACACCCTCAGCCCTGCTCTGGCTAACATTCTCTAAACGTTTTCTCAAAGTTAACAAAAACATTCTTGCAGTAACATTAGTAGAGCTTTTTTAATGTTATATATTAAAAACGTTATTCTTAAGTTGTTAGTGGAACATTTTAAAAACATTACAGAATTTAAAAATGTTTCAATGTTTTCATAAACAAGCAATAACAGTCTAATAAAATTGGACATTTGGAACATTCCTAGAACTTTCATGACAATTTTTAACTTATTTGTTTCTTAATGAAAACATTAGGATAACATTTATACAACCTAAAATTGAGGTTCAAACTCTTTCTTCATTGTACCTCTCTTTTCAAACCATCCCTGTCTCCATTCCTGCCTCTCTCCAGCAACCTCTTCTACAACATCATTGCTTTTGCCTCTGTAATCACCTCATCTCTCCTGTTTATTTTTCCACAGTCACTCGGTTATCCTCAGCTCAGCACTCTCTCTCTGTTTATCCTGGAATATTCCTCCTCTGTCGAGCACCTGTTTTACTGTCTCCCATCTCGGAAGTGACCCACATTTAAAAAAGCATGTCACACAAAAGGTTTCTGTCGTTTTACAGCCCCCCAATCTTTTATACGCTTAATCTCTTTATCTCAACCTGCCGGTTTGTACTGATTCTCAAAAAAGCATCTTTTGTTTGTTAAACAGAGTATTGTTACACAGTAGATAACTAGTCATGTCTCGTTTATTTAACAAGTGTTTTTTTTCAAGCACTAATGCAGGATGAGCTGTCATCACTTCTAAAAAAAGAGCCCACATCTAAAGCCCTTACAAATCATTACAGACACAGAATGAGTCAGTCTTTCTCTTATTACAACCCATCATAAGTGATTTAATTCCTCAACACTTAGCTCTTATAGACCTGTGCCTATAGAATGATACATACATTTCTTACATTATTCCTTAAATAACATTACACAATGCTGTCAACACACAAGTCAGTGTCAGGTTCTTTCATTAAAGAAAACATATTTTGAGTGAATATAACTCTTCAAATGGGTTTCTAAAGGCTCTATGGTTCTGGTGATGGTTCTAGCGTTTGTGTTATGCCTATATAATAGTTCCTCCTTTGCGGAGCCTGTGCAAAACACATAAGACGCTCATACGGACTTTTGACGCCCTCTAGGCGTCATCGACGGTATTACAACCTAAACACAAAGATGTACATACAGTAAATACTATATGTACATATATAAATGCAATACCAGTAGAAACTTTAGACACACTTGACCAAATGTACGTTTAGACAGGAACGAAAGTGTGTGTTACTGATCAGCAAAAAAAACTGTCTGTTATATAAGATCACAAGAGTGTTTCAGTGATGCCAACAGATGAGAATAAAGGCAGCATTAACTCAAGCTAAATATTTCATCAGTGCCTGAACACACACTCCCTTCTTGACCCATTTACAGAGTTTGTTTGTGTCTCCCGGGACTGTTGAAAGTGGATTTTAGTTACACCGTCTGGTAAGTTCATACCCACTGCTTCTCTTGTACGGCTTATGTTGTACGACTTTTTTTTGAGCTTACAAACTACTTCCTGCCATCTGAGGGCGGTGACCTTGCATCGACCCTGTCCAATCAAAACTCAGCTGACATTGAGGCCCACAATTACATTAGTTGATGTTTTACATCACCAGTTTACCTGTCTTGTCGTTTCCTCTCATAGCAGAAGCTTTCAGGTCCTCATAGTTTCAGTGGTCGTGAAAGCAGGAACTGGCCTCAGAAGTCACACAGAGGCTCAGATTGGCTAAATTCAACAGTTAAACTCTGAGTGACTTCAGCACAGTCAGCGAGTTTAAAACCTGCTAGTTTTCAGTTTTGAATGCCATTTTAAAATCTTTAAAAGCTTTACTGCTGCTGACAACTTTATACGTTTCATCTTTGTATATATTCAGTCAATGCCATCTTGGGATTTCCAGATGCTTAATTTAAAAGTCTGAATCCATTTACTTGAAACCCACAGTTTGATTGTTACATTTTTATTATTTTTAAATTTGTTGCACAATGTTTTGCTCAAATACAGTGTTTCAGTGTCAAGTTTTCGACATCTGTTCCCACAATGGCCTTTATACCTAATAGGCGACAATTTACTTGGTAAGAATTGCAATAAAATGTACTGTTGGAAACACTGTTTAAATCAAAACATCCATTAAAATCTTTGAAACATTTGTAGGAAACGTTTCGAAAAACATTCAACAAACGTTTCTTCAAGTTATTCTAAGTGAATCTAGAACAACATTTTAATTAAAAAAACAACAGAACCTCAACCATAATTCACACAAGGATAAACATGTTCATCAAATGAGAGTTCTTTTAACTACATGATGTAAATTATCCATACGGCCCCCACTGCCCCCTTCCCCAACTTTAAAAAGTGTTAAACAAAACAAATAAAGACTCATAATTTAATGTGGTCTGTATCAAATAACCCTCAGCAAGCTTACACAAACAAATTGGCCTGAATGTAGCACTAAATGAATTACAAAAACATCCCTTAAGTAAATGTACAAATCATCTGCTCTGGCAACAGGCACTTTTTCCCCTGCTGTGGTAACCAGGCATCTCTTGGTCCTCCAGCACTGGCCTGACACCCGTGCAAGAGATAAGCTTTCACTGTACAGGGTCCACTGCCTTCTCATGAGAACTGTATCTGCTGGACACCGGGGATCTAGAGCAGGAGAGAGAAGTAGTCTTAAGACATAACTAGTCTTGGTTACCAAACATTATTCATGCACTGCAATCTGTAACTTTTTTGGGTCCAACACAATCCAACACGATCGCCTAACTTATAATAATGATTTATAATCATTTATTTTTGGCTGATTTATTTGGCTTTAACAAAAAAGTTTGTAAAGTCACCTGCGATTTTTTCAAACAGAGAAGTTACAGCTTGCAGCTTTAAACTTTCATCAGTTGAATGTTTCAGATTCGTGTCTGCAGGAGAACAGAGGTTAAACTCTTACCTGCTGGTATGAGGTGGTATAAACCATCACGTTCTGCTGCTGGTCATCTGCAGTGATCAGTCCTGCGGGCAGTTGACCAGCTATAAGTCAAAAGGTTTAACAACATTTACCACTCGTTTATGATGTCACCCCTCCTAATCCCGTCAGCTGTATGAACTTTCTATAAGAACATCTTTGGCCTCTTCAAGTGTACATACATCTGAATCTCCACGTGAACTATAGATGCTTTAAAGATGAATGAGTCTGCAGGACTTACTGAAGCTGTCATCTGTGAGTTCCTCTCCAAGGCCTTCGGTTCCAGATACCGGAGTGATGCCTTTCTCACCCTTCATCGCCTTGGAAACATGAACATGTGACTTTATTGCTTCTAAACATAATTCTAAAAACAGACTGATATTCTGATGTCACATGTAGACAGTAACGATTTCAACTGGCCAATGAGAAATAAGCTAATAAAAATACTAAGCTAATAATAAAAAGACGAAAGCGTTTCATCAACGTTACACATACATTAGCAAGTGAACAATACCTCTCTGAACTTCTGCAGGTAGAGTTTGAGAGGCTCCACGTACATGTCGAACCCCAGCGTGGACATCGCAAACAGGATGTCCTCTCCGTTTATGGTCTTGCGTTTCTCCTGATGACATCGTTCGCTGGCCTCGGACGTGATGAAGCTGATGAACTCGCTCACACACTCCTGCACACATTCCTTAGCGTCCTTCGCAATCTGCCATTACAAAAACAGACTGATGAAATCAAGTCTTGTGTGTGTGTGTGTGTATATATAAGATATATATATTAGATAGATAGACAGACAGACCTTTCCCGTCTGTGGGATGGCGTTCTTCATAATACGAGCCACGTTGGCAATAGGAAGATAAATGTCTTGCTCTCTGAAATTTTCTTTGCTACAGTTTCCGTCCTCATGGTCGTTAAAACTTTCATCCCCTTCATCTATATAACAGTTAATGTAAGTTTAAGAAGGAAAGATGTAAACACACGAGATCTGGGATGAAGTCGTGTTCTTACCATCCTGGGTCTGTAAGACGTACGTGCCTCCGGTCATAAACTCTCCAGTTATTCCTAACTGACTGGCGTCTGTGGTGCTGCTGTCTCCGTCCATCTGAGAACACAAAGCAACAGAGACATTCATTCACATCCATTCATTTCAGACGCTTTTATTCACAGCCACTTACAAACGGGAAACATTTTGCTTTAAAAGCCAACAATAATGTACGAAATAATGACAAATTAATAAAAACGAGTTCTCTCGAATGTAAGGTTGCAGTCTCTTAATAATTCATAATAAATACAAATATTTGTGTTAAATAATTACTAAATGCAAAAGAAAACAGAGTTTAATATAACAATAATTTATCTAGTTGAACATAAATAAAATACTGCATAATATGCATGTTTATAAAAATATATAAATAATGCAAATAATAAGAGTACGTACTAAATGTGTAAAGATTCAATCCATTAACGTGTTATTATAATTGATACAATGTTATTTCATTGTTTTTGTGTAACGTGTCTGGCAGTCTTTGTTGTGTTGCTCAGCTAGCAGGTTAGCTACACCAGCTAACTAACTACATTCAACAGCCCGCATTTGACTCATTTAAATGACTAAACATCACATTTAAATGTCAGAAATGATCAGTTTTATATTGTAAATAAACCCGCTGCTTCTCAAACGTGTTTTAATGCGTTTCATAGGCCTCGCCTGCATGCAGCCTCCATGTTTCCCCTCAAATAAACCCTTTCCATCCTCACACGTTATATTTCTCAACACTGCCCGCATTCAGGGGCTGTTTCAACCCGGTAAACACGGGAAAACTCTGCCGGTAACGATTATTTCCCCCGTTAAATACACGAAAAACCGCCGAAGCGGATCATTTGACCGAGGCGTCGCGTACAAACCTGACCGGCGCTCGCGCTGCAACTTGATTGGACGGAAGCGGGAACGAGCGAGAGAGTTTGTGCCCGCGTTCTGTCGCGAACGCGCGTTTGCTGAACGCCAGGGGGCGCGCTGAGACGAGACTGGGATTAAGTTAAACCAGGAAAAATTCCTCATTTTATGGGAAAATCAAAATGACAATGTTTTAAATATATTTACACGTGTCACGTGCAGTGTAAGTGAAAGCTATACGCACTGAATAAGTCATAGTTAGTTTTATTTAGTTATTTGAAGATTTTTAATGCTTCAATGGTCTTAAAACAAGCCCCTGAAAAACCATTTTTATGGTAATGTCAGAAAATACATTTACTTTGACTGCTTTTGATAAATGTATAATATTTCATAAATATTTAAAACCATTTGTGTGTGTATATAAAAAGCTGTCTTAGGGGTTATGGCCCATTTACAGTGATTTTTTCAAAGCCAGGTCATAAACATTAAAATAATAAAACTCAACACTCACATCACTGGCCTGAGTCCAGGGAAAGAAAATGATGGATGAAGCGTTTAAGTACTTCAGGTATTGTAATTTCCTCAAGTAACATTGTCGTATACAGTATTAACAGTTTTAACAAATTACTTAAAATCAAACATAAGAAGGCCTATAACGATTTTCACCCCATGTTCTGGCTGCAAAAGCCACTTCACCCAGAAAACTCAACAACACATTACAAGAATATAATACAAGAATTACAAACAGTTTTTTTTGCAGTAATTTGGCTATTTGTGTGATCATTCAGTGGTACAATATGAACTTCCCTTTACTTCCCTCACAGTCTCAGAAGACATCGACAGCATGACCTTGTAATTCTTGGCTAATCCCTTGAGTGTTTCCTCTTGGGACTGGACACTTCTGAAGTACTTTAATCAGCAGTAGCATATAAAATCTCTCATGAATTTTAAACATTTCTGCTTCACTCCGCACTGTGGGCTGCGGACCATGAATACATAATTCAATTAGTGACTGCTTGTTGAAGAAGAAATGTTGTGGAACTTTATATCTCTAAAACGACAACTTAATCTTCGATTTTAATTCAGTCAGTCACTGCAAACTCTGGCACCCAGCAAAGCAATGTATCAAGATTATGTAGAAACAACTGAATCTTTCTTTAACCTCTTTAATTAATTAATAACATTGGTTATATTTCCCCTCAACACCAATTACCTGCCAGTTTGGGCAAACAAAAGTCATTTTAATTGGTGATTTATTGCCCCCATGATTGTCTTTGGGTTGTGTGTCCATCTGACCACATGGGGCATCGAGTGACTATTTGCCTAAGGCTGAAACTGCGCAACTAGGTTAAATTTCAATTTGCCACGTGGGTTTTTCGTCTCAGTATAAGTTTCCACATTATTTATACATGCATGCTGTTAGTTGTTTGACCGCAGTCTCTTAATATAGAAGTTTTTTGGCCAGCAGTCCAGCACATGAACGGATGTTCTCATAAACTCAGCACAGTGAGTTCAGTAGTTTTCTGTACAGCAGTTTATAGTGATGGCATCCCTCCAAATCCACTGCATGCTAGTTACTGCGTAAACCAACGTCAACTCATCATCACTGTTTTGTTTACTAAGACTTCTTCATTTTCATTTTTTCTAACATTTTATTACCAACGTAATCACAGTTGACACAAAAACTTTATATTTGCTACAATTTTGTCAGTACAATTCAGTGGTAATTTAGCTATCATTATTAAATATTTACAGGTTAAAATTATAAAAACATGCATAAATGAGATCCCATATTAATGTATTATCATTAACAATAACTAAGACATCAGTATTATTATTATTATTATTATTAAAAAACTATGCTAAATATTTGGAGTATACTGTCAGATAAGAATATATGTCATATAATATTTCACAATGTTTCATTATGTCATATAATATTTCAATATTTCAATGCATGCATTACAATCAGACTGACACGCTGTAGTCTATATAAATGCAAGGGGGCGGAGTTTCGCAGATGTGGGGTTACTGTAGTGTAGTGCGCGCAGGCGGGTAGTGCACTCCAGGGAGCTGCGCGGACGTCGTTGAGACACGGACGCAGGCGGCGGCAGCAGCATCAAACACAAACCCGCTGTACGGGGCTCGGCAGCCGGCCTCCGTCCCTCCGTCTCTCCGTGCCCAGCCATGAAACAGACCTTACTGGACCTCATGAGGATGAGCAGGATCTGCCGGATGGTGCTCGCCACTTGTTTGGGATCTTTTATTCTGGTCATCTTCTACTTCCAAAGTATGTTCCAGCCAGGTAGGACTTCCTGATGGTTTTATTTTGAAAAGCTCAGAGATGCTCTTTTGTCTCTGAGACGGTGTGGAAGAATGCGATTAATAATCGATGAGTGCGCATCGATCGGGCAGGAAAGTGAATGATGCGCGGACTCGCACCCAAGCTCCAGCTGTCTGGAGACTGTATATATATATAATGGCATTGAGTTTGATTGTCTTTTAAAACACGGTTTCGGGCTCCGTTATATGGGCTTGTGTTTGGAGCGATGCCATTGTCTCCAGGAGTCACTGTACTGTTGGAAACCAAGGAGCTGACATGCTTGTACAAACATCTATATATCAACACCGACACACATCTGTGCATTTTCTGTATGTGGTTATTATTTACAATGTTTGCATTTGAAAAGCATTAATAATGGCACAATAATGGCTGAATATAGGCGACACGGTGTATAGCGCAATATCTGTTCAGCTATGTTGTACAGACTACTTGGGTAATTTATGTTTTTGGAAACGCAAAATGTAACATCTTTCAATTTTAACACTTAAACACAAGTGCGCAAAATAACACGCTGCCAAAATTTGTACGCAGAGCAAAAGGATCCCAATGCACGAATTGTGTTTTCAACGCGAGAATTAAAAAATGTCTTTTGCAACATTTTATGCGTTTCTTTTTCACTTCTTTTTAATGCAACATTTCTTTATAAACGCTTGGCGCATGTAGGCTGTATCAGATGAAGGAACTGTGGCGGTGGATGGATGAAGGGAAGATGCTGGATGTGTAATTATGACTTTTCCGCCGCGCTGCCCACAGTTTTGCTTCATCTTAACCGAAGCATGTAGGATGTCACCTGGTGTTACGGGTAAAGTCCATGTGCTGCGGATGGAAGATCCAGACAAAGGCGGCTGTGAGAAGTGAGTAACCGCTGTGGTCATCGGTACGGAGCAACGCCGCTGGAAACGGTGACTCATCGGCGGCACCGGCGTGTGAAGCTTCTCAGCCGTCCGCTGGAATGCGTGTCATCCGCGTCGCAGTCGGAAACGACCCGACGCGACGCGCCGACGCATGCGACCTGTTGCATATACATAGGAATGATGTCACCACGCAAACGCGATGTTTAAGTTTCGCTTAAGTTAAAGAAGATCAAATGTGACTCTAAATTCTGATATATTACTTGGCGGAATAATTAGTTATTGTGCAATGCAAACAAATAGCCATTTCAAATACAAAACCTATTGCTGACATTGTTTTGATGGGTTGATTTTGTATGCTGGTGCAAACAGATGTTTATTAAAGCAACTGTATTAAAACCGCATCACCCATTCTTATAAATAATGTTTAATATAACAGTGTAACTTATAGTCCAACTTGGCTTGACAGATGTTTTAGTTTTCCCAATTTTGTGTGTGACCTGATTGTGCACTCTGACCTACAAACAGACCCCCAAGACCCCCCCCCCACACTCCAGTGTGTTTATGATGAATGTAAAGTCAATTACGTCTCTAAAGTTTCAGTAATGACAAGATTTGCCAGAATACTGAAGTCTACCATCAAACCATCAAATATAATTCAATATGTACTCAAACAAATTCTTCCTAGATGAAATTTTTTGAACTATATACTGTCCACATGAATTTTATTGCTCTGGGCTATTACTGTGTGTCAACAACTGTTTGTTTCTATTTCTATATCTGCAAAATAATCTTATGAGAAACATCTAAGACAAAGTAATACACATTTCTTCTGCACAGGACTGGAGAGAAAGGCAGAAACGAGAAGAAACTAAAATTTTTTAAATGAAGGTTCTTAAAAGTTTCTTCACAGTGATGCCATCGAGGAACCATTCTTGGTTCCCCAAAGAACCATTCAGTCAAAGTCTCTTAAAAGAATCATTTCTTTCTTACCTTTTATAGACTAAAGAACATTTTTCCACCACAAAGAACATTTTGTGAAACAGAAAGGTTCTACTGATGTTAAGGTAGAACCATACAGACAAAAATGGTTCTTCTATGAAGCAGAAAAGGAAAATGAGGAGAATATAGAACGTCTGTGGGGAATTCAACATTCCTTTAGGGTTGGTTAGTTTTCCAGGGCCAAGAGGAAGACCTAGAACGACAGACCAAAGAATCAGATAAGATCCTCTCACTCTTTGACTTTCCACTTCACATTTCAGGGCTGTAAAGCAGATTGTGGTGTGACTCATAAAGGTCATGCCAACCAAGAGAAGAAATGACATCTCCAAGATCAGATCAGTTGTGTAGATGTGGGTTTGCTTCCCAGCTCTGAGCTCATTGTTGTTTTATTGGTTTGTGTGTCTTTTTTTGCGAGTTCATACGCAGGATATCCTGTTTGTGTGATCTTGGTGGGCCTGTTGTTTTCCAAGCTCTCTCTCACCATCATTTACACACGCCCACATGCTGAAGCTGGTCACAGGAAAACGTGGAATCAACGTTTCAGTTTTACATTGTAGGAAAGTAAAAGTTACCGCAAGAATGTTTTTGATAACTTGAGAGACCTTTTAGGGAACGCTAGCCAACGTTCCCTGTTAGCTGTGTGGACTGTTCTTCAAGCTAAAGCTTGTGTCGTTGGAGACCACCAGCCTAATTTGGTTGATATCCATCAAGCGAAACAAAATTAATTTTGAGGCTGTCACACACAAACACGCACTGATTGATGCTTTGAGGCTAAAACAAACACAGACACGTGCACCTTCATACCTGCAAAACCTCCACAAATACGCCACCCGCTCATAAACTCACATCATGCGCAAAATGTCAATTGTAGGATTCCGCAGCGGCTCTGAAGGACATGAATGGCTTCCTTGTTTTTTCCTTCTGTTTATTTCAGAAGTCACGCCTGCAGAGACACACACAAATGCTTTCTTTCTGTCTCTCTCGCTCCCTCTCTTGCCCTTCCTCTCTCTCTCTGATGGTTAATTGTTAAAGTAATTCCCAGTGCCACAGCCGTGTGTGTGTCAGATGAAAGGTGTGCAGATGTTTGCGGTTTATGAGTCAGCCCATTAGGCCCATTAAACTCAGCTTGCGCTGTCTGCAGTACACTGTAGTGGGAGAAGTCCAACTTAATGATGGAAAATAGCAGATATGTCATTTAGCAAACCCAACATCTGGATGCCAGCCACTCCCATCACTCGGCTGAATCAAGAGATCTGTGTGGACTGCTGACTGTTATATCCTTCAGCCCAACATTCCAGACGATTCTTTAAATAAATTGTTAAATAAACGTTAATGATAGTGACGTGTAGTTTGCGTTGCGTGATTGTGTTGCACTTTTTAATTTGATAATGACATATTTGAAAGGTCACAGTGTGTGTTGGTGCACGACCAGCGGAAAGTTTTTATTGCTTAGAGGTTGAGCTTTCATTTGCTAACTTCATTTGCTAACATTGGGTCGCTAACGTTTTATTTTAATTAAAGAGAACAATATACTAAATGAATTCATGTATTTTTTACAGAATGCTTGTTTCATTGCCATTGTGAAAAGTTTGTGAAACAGCTTTAGGATCCATAATGCCACGATGCAGTTCTGTTGTGTTTCTTAAAGAGGAAACTCAATTCTTTACTCTCTATATGTAATTTACGGCCGTATTCACACAGTTTTATCTCATTTCTGTCTTGGAGAAACATCTAAAAGATCAAAGAGATTTCATTTGTGATTTTTCTTTGCTACGGGCATATAAATAGTGTGTGTGTGTGTGTGTGTGAGTGTGTGTGTGTGTGTGTATGTGTGTGTGTGTGAGTGTGTGTGTGTGTGAGTGTGTGTGTGTGTGTGAGAGCACTCATTAGTGGCTGTGTCTGTCTTCCTGCTGCAGTCATTATGCAGTGTGTCGAGTGTCAGTTTGTGCTGAAGCGAGTGTTTTGCCGGTGAAGGTATCGATAAGCATTGATCTTGTAGTGCGAGAGCGGGCTGATGACGAGAGCAGCGAGACCCCTAACCACCATCAGGCATTATTTATACTTGTTGCCATGACGAGGGGAGAGGCTGCATTTTTTGTCAGTGATGGAATGAATGTGAAGCTAATTAAATGTAGAAGCATCCATGAGAAAAGGAAAAATAACTTATAAAAGTCAGTTTTAGTTCGGGAATGAAACTTTTATTTACGGGTCACATGGATTTGAGAAATACTCTTTTGTTTTTCGTTAAAATTTGTGCTACTGGGATCTTGGTTTCCACTTAAGGTATCTTAGGATAAATCTTATCAGATGTCCAATAAAAGAGAATCATATTTAATTAAGCACATTTTTTAATTAAGAACATATGTCAATTATGACCCCAAATCATTCTCATGTAAAAATATGATATAATTTCAAATTAATATCATTGTGAACTTAGTTGGTATCAAAGAATCAATGCTGGACAATGAAATTTCATCAGGACAATTCTGATACCGAAAAAGTCATTTTCATTCCTGTAACGAGATGTTATGAGAATCTTATGAGGGTGTTGGGTCGTGATCTTAATAGTTCTAAAAATATCTTTATTTTCTATAGGCAAAATCTAATTTCTTATGCTTGGGGTGTTTCTTCATAACCTTCACTGCTTTAGGTACCGCTCGGAGATTTCACATCCAGACAGAGCGAGTCTGGGGAGGTGAACAGAATTAATTATGTTCCTGAAAAATGAATCATGGTTTTTAATAAAGAAAACATTGTGTGTGTGTGTGTGTGTGTACTTGTATAGATGTGTTTTTGTCTCGTCCTGACTATTGTGTTTTCACAAAATAACTGTTAAAAACCACAGAAGAGTGTTATCTGTCACCATCAACTAGTGCTCAACACACCCTAGTTAGTTGTCTTACACATCAGTCTGTGTCCGTATCTGTGAGTGTGTGCGTGTTGCGTTACAGCCTAATTCAAATCCAGGGGCTGTAGGCCAAAGTCTGTGAGAAGTAGAGCTGTCAGAAAGAGACAGAAAGCGAGAAAAGCCTGAGCCCAAGTGAGAAGAGTTGAGACCAAACTAGTTTCACAGGGTGTAAGCGATCACCATGGAAACAGTGAAGCGTATGATGTATGTTTTGGGGGATGGGGTGTGAGTGTAAACAGGTGTTCACATGCTTTTCTGTTGTATGTGGACACGAGAAGTGAATCCACTTCACTTCTGTCACACTATATAATCCTTAAGTAGTGAGTGTGTGTGTGTGTGTGTAAGGTCCCACTGTCCTGTGTAGCCCTCTCTCAGTCTGTAATTTTGTGGCGTGTGTGTGTATTTCTGTTTTTGACAACAGCAGCATTGTGTGAAGGAAAGAGAATTTTTAGCAGAACTTAGACTTATTTGGAGACAGATCGTAAGGTATTGAAGCATGTGTGTGTGTGTATTAGTATATAGTTATGCTCTAGTAACTTGCTGTATAGGGCTAATTGTTCTGTTTTTTCTTCCCTCAAGTCTAATTACGAAGTCTAGACAAAGTCTGACTATTAAGAAGTCGTTTTGTTAAGTGCTATTCGACAATTTTCTTTAATTTGCTGTTTGCTTTTCTAATTTCTGCAGGGAATTTTCTGAGCTTTTAAAAGTTTGCCCCATCAACCCATCACTGCACTCCCCTGTGCACATTGTCATGGCAACGGTCTCGACGGCCCTCACAAGGGTTTTTGGTAAGGGGTACGGGTGATTTATGGGGCTGATTTTCAGTGCCACGCTCCAAACAGTAACAAAACAAAGAGCCAAAAGCTTCCCGCTGAACAATCGCTCACACAGACAGTTCACCGCTTCAAACTGACTGCGCAGCATTCAGCCACATAAAGATGATTGTTCTGTCAATTTTGCCACATAAAAAGCTGCCATTGTGCAACTCTCATTGTGTCTGAAATTGTATATAAAGATGAGGCTTCATTTTATTAGCCTCATTGTTGACTGCTGCCCATTTCTGAGGCTCCTTTATTTGCTAAGATCTGACTTATAATTAATAAACTGTAAGAAACTGGGAAAAACTCAAAGTCCACATAAAGCTGCAACTGCCTTCAGTGTTCTGACATATTTTAAAATCAAATGGAAAAATAGAAGGCGGGGCTTGTTTTTTCTGCTTGCAATTGATTGGCTCTGAAGAAGAGCTCGTTTCAAAGCCCGCCCAAGCTGTGGGACTGACATCATCAGAGAAGGTCTGCTGTCTCAGAGGGGAAATACATTTTCAGATTTGATTAAAGATTACGAGGTCACATAAATAAAAAATAATGACGTGCACAGATAAATCATTTATAATAAATAATGCAATATTCCATAAAACATAATAGTATGTTTTGATTTCATGGTGATATTAATATTTGTTAGAGGCAATACATACAGGAGAAATTCTGAGGTAGAAATGAGGAGAAAGAGGAGGGTATGATGAAGCATAAAGACAGTCCAACACGTCCAACACACCTGCCTGCACTTAAATAATGCTAAAGACCTTTATTAGCCGGTCCAGGTGTGTTTGATTAGGGCTGGAGCTAATCTCTGCAGGACACTGTCCTCCAGCCCGGAGTTTGACAGCTGTGTCTGTAGATACGAGAGTGGGCTGTTAACAAATCCCAAATGAACAAATCCCCCCAAATGAGATGCAATAATGGCACATTCACGTGATATTCACTGTTTTGAGGTTCTGAAACTGGTGAGCACATAACTTGGGTTGTACATCAGAGGTGATCATTTCTGCTTTACTTTTCTGTTCCTTCAAAGTATAGATCCAAACCTAACAAACACACATTAGACATCAAACACACATTATTTTACAGTGTAAAATCCATTCAGGAAGGCAGATGTCCAGAAGATTGAGACCCTCTCCACAAGGCAACCTCATGTTTAAATGTTTCATGAGGCTCTACAGACTAAATCAGCACAAAAAACACATTGCAAAGTCATAAAACACAGTGTTGATGCTGAAGCGTCCACTAAATAAATAAATGCATGTGAAGTGTTAATGTATAAACTGCAGTTCAGCTCTCTCTCTATCCTCACACTGGGCGTGTGTTTCGCTTATGTGTGTGCTGAGTTGTTTTGACACTTCTTAACAGAAAAGATCAAGACTTTGTAAACAGCAGTGTGGTGAGGACTGAAGCAACGCTGTGGTTGAAGTGATGTTGTGTCGTTGATCTTCTGAGCATCTGTCTGAAGGCTGTTTGCTTCTCCAGTGTACATCAGAGCCACCCCAGCTAACAGAGAACGTGCTCAGAACCTTAGCTAACATTCTTTAAAAGTTCTCTTGCAGTAACGTTAGTAGAACCTTTTTTAATGTTTTGTATCCTGTTTATCAAAGACATTATTCTTAAGGTGTTAGTGTCTGGGACGCTGGGCTCCTGATATATGGTGGCGTCTCACTCATCAGTGAGCTTCAGACTCGACCTCCGTGGCTTTCACCGGTTGCTGATGAGTTTGTGTGTTGCGTCTGTTTATCTGCTCTCATCTCTTTCTCTTTCCATCTCTTCTGTGAGGGTGTGGCAAACAGAATTAGAGGTCTGTGGTTAAAGCAAGTTTCAGAGAGAAGAAAATCTGACCCAGCACAGATATAAATAGAGGCTGGCAATTCCATATGTAGCTATAAGTGTTCATTCCAGAACTTAAACATTTCATCTTTTAAATCTCTAAATACCACGTTGTCATTTAAATGAATCGTAACTCTAATGTAGTTTAGTGAGATTGCTGAAAAAAATTACAAGATACTTAAAATACCACAATGGCAATCGTCCACGCAAACGTCCCTAAAATACAATCCAGCACGCAGGAAGTTGTAGAGAAAGTTTTTGGAGCTTTTGTTGCGAGAACGCTCTTAAAGAAACAGACATCATTTACTCATCCTCATGTCTGGCTCAATGTTTTATCGTTCGCTCTGAACGATATAGTTACTCTGTATTGTTATTATATTGTTAGTTGTGATGTTGACTCCATTTTTCTCTGAAATTTAGAATAATAAAAAAAAAGATCTTCTATTTACTATTATCACCCATGGTGTAAACGGGTCTTAAAACCTTTGTTTGAAAACACTAAAATGTAACGTTCGTAACGTTCGCCTCTCTATCGCCATCTCTGTTTAAAACATAAAATTGAAGAGTAAATGTTTTCATTTACTGTGATTTATTTACAGAGTTGCTTTTTAAACATCAATTTAAAGGGATTTACTGCATATCTGGCTGATTTTTAATCTAAAAAGCCACTGTGGTGTAAATCTGGTGAGAGTTGAGTATGTTTTGAGAGCAGAGCGTTTATTAAAGGGTCACATTTATTCCAAACGCTCTGTATAACTTATGCCACATAAACACTTTATTAGATCCCTTATATTTGATTCAAGCAGCTAAAATATCCATCATTTTATTTCCCAGAGTTCCTGGTACAAACAAAGAGCCATCTGCCAGTTCTGCAGCGTGATGTTTCCCAACAAAAGCGTCCGCACTGACCCGAGACCAGCGACGGCTGCTGCGCCACAATAAACACCATGAGATTCAACTGCAAAGTTTATTATAAGAAACCGTTTACCCAGCTAACGGGAAACGTCCTCAAAATGTTGGCTAACGTTCTCTATAAGTTCTTTCAGAGTTCTTAAAAACATCCTTGCAGTAAAGTTAATAAAACTTTTTAATGTTCTATATCATATATATCAAATACATTATTTTTAAGTAGTTAGAGGAACAATTTAAAAACAAATATGTTTTAAAAAATATCTAAAAACTGGATGTTTTGAATGTTCATAGAACATTTTTGTTACTTATAGGAAATGTTAGGGAAACGTTCCTACAGCCTAAAATTGTTAGCTGAGTACTCACGATGCTCCAACCTGTATAACAAACCTTCCATTCCACATATTTAAAGTTTGCGAGTTTCTTTCTTTTTACTACGCAGTGCACGATTACGTCGACGTCGCTTAATTTTTTTGTTGGAATGTAAACAATGACTGCAGGTGGCATTTCGACTTTCTTTTCCTTTATTCTCTCACTCTGTTTTTTAGCTGACACAAGCATTTCCTTCCGTCTCCGCGACTGGCTACTCACCCTCACGGGCACACGGAGCAGCGCTTAGCGATGGCCTGGAAACGCCACAGACAGCCAGCCAATGGTTTTAGGCTTTATTGCATCATCTGTGATATCAGGAAGTACAGTAATGTTTAACTCAGGAGCTGAATGTGTCTCTGGTGAGCTTCATCAGATTGTATGAGGAATGAGTTTGTATGTGAGTAATTATGTGGACTTGAGATAACAGCTCGCAGGATGCCGGGTGGATCGAGACACAGGGCTCATAAATTCACAAAACAAATGCAAGAAAGGTCATTTTTGTGATATAGACTCTAAGGATGAGTTCATATCTTTCAGCAGCATGTTACCAGCGTGCCCTCATTACGTCCAAACAGAAACAAATTCTGTGTGTGTGTGTGTGTGTGCACATGGTCTGTGAATATGGAGGAATGTATTGTTTGACTGTGTCTTGTGTTGTTTTGATGGATGGACTTCTTGAGTGGCAGATGGCTCTCCAGCCTGCAGACGTGTTATCACACACCAGGGGGTTTGCACACACACACACACACACACACAATAATTCAAGGGACAACAAGAGTCCTGATTTTATTGTTTGATTCAGGGGAGGGTTTCCATTTCCGATTTAAATCCAGCTGGTGGAGAAGTAGCTTATCTTTGTATGTGCATGTTTACTCAGAAATAAAGTCTTCAATGTGTATGTGCTGGTTCAGCTCTGAAGGTTTGCCAAAAAGCAACTCATTAAACATCAATTTGTCCGATTGTGATCTTTTCCATTTACTGAACCCTCATTACCCACTTAATGAGACACTGATGTGTGTGTGTGTGTGTGTGTGTGTGTGTGTATGACTGCAACAAATGACCAAGAGTGTTAACAGGTCACCTTAAAACCTGGTAGCATGTTGACACTGAATTTGTTTAAAGTGAAAGTGTGTGTGTGTTGCATTTAAACACGCATGTGCTGTGTGTGTTTGTGTAAAGATGTTTTTTGGCTCGTGTTGCTTGACAAATGCAGATAATCCTGCGACCACCTGCAATGCAGATCAAAACTGAAAAAACGAGTTGAACCACGACCAGAGAGAGAGAGAGAGAGAGAGAGAGAGAGAGAGAGAGAGAGAGAGAGAGAGAGTGGGTGTACAGTACATACTCTCACAGAGAAACAAAAACAACATAAAACTATGACTCTGTTCCAAAACATAGTGAGATGCCTCACTGCCTACCCAAATCAGACACTGCTTCCCCCCGCGGGAGACTCGATCTGCAGTTGATTTTGAGTTTGTCATGCAGCTAAGAGAACAGAGCGATACTCTAATAAACAACAAAATTCATAACACACACAAACAAAAGATAAAATAATCTATTTTTAATTACACTGAACATTTTTAATATCGTATGCAATATTAAGTTATGATAAAATTCCTCTCGGCTCGTCCGCCATCATGAATGAATGTTTTTCACTGAGCTCGTTGCATTGCATTCTGGGATTGCCTTCCTCGTAAAAAGATGCTCAGTTTTGGTCAAAATGAGATTTGGGGTTTAAGAGGCAGCTAATGCTGGCTAACATTCTCTAAAATTTCCTTTTTTAACATATAAATAAAAACTTTTTAAAAATGTTACAAAATTAAGTTTGAATAACATTATTAAATTCAAGCAACAATGTTAGTACAATGTTCAAAAAACTGGGTTCCTAGAACATTACGAAAAATGTTTTGTTACTTAATAGAAACGTTAGGAAAACGTTCTTACAACCTAAAATTTTTGGCTAGGATTAAGTTGTCTACAGTTTGAACAGGCCTTCATAATGCCTTGAAATGCTGCGTCTACAGACAGCCCGCTAGGTTTTGAAACAGCATATATTTGCAGGAAAAATACAGATCAGTGAGTGTTTCAAAAGCACTTCAGCTCTGTCCGTATCCTCCGTGTGTCTGATGGCCACATTTCTCTCTGTCTCGCTTCAAGGTGACGCGTTTGTCGGTTAGTTTCAGATGTAATGCGATCTGAGGGACAATATGGATGGATGAAGACTCAGAGGGAGAGATGAGAGGAATGAAGAATGACAGCCTGAATCGCCCAGAGAGAGAGAGAAGCAGAGAGAGAGAGAGGCAGAGAGATAGAGAGAGGGAAAGAGAGAATGATAGAGAGAGAGAGGGAGAGAGAGAGAGCGTTTGAGTTTGTGTACAGTCATTCTGTACAAGGACAAAAATAGATGAAATAAACAGAACAGGTAACAGAAGAATGAAAACGTTCTGATTGTATAAAGAAGAGGTTTGGATCATAAAGACTGTGTGTGTGTGTGTGTGTGTGTGTGTGTGTGTGTCAGTATGCAATTAGAGTGCTGTGTCGGCATCACATCGCCAGGATGCTGACACACTCATAAAAAGTCAACACACACACACACACAAACATACACACACACAGAGGTCTAGTGATGTATACTGCAGTTGGTTGTCACATTCATCATTGTGTGTGTGTGAATGTGTGACCCAGCCTCCCCCTGAGGACACTGTATGGCTCAGATGTTGCTCTTCATCTCAGATGTTTCTCCTAAAATAAGTGACACACTGTAAGAGCAAAAACATATGTGTTCATATTCAAATCTCTGACTTCTGCTTTTAGACTTTGAGGTCTGAAACTTTGGCAAAACATCTTCTCAGGCTCTAATGGAGAGATGTCAGATCACAAGGGTCGTTTCTCAGGAAAAACTTCTCCATTTACTCTCACAGCTCAGAGAAACAACTGAGATGTAAAATTTTCCCATTACTGATGTTTCTTTCCTGTGAGTCTGCTGTCATCGTGGGTTGCTGTGGTTCTCTGTTTGGCTCTGAATCATTTGATTTACTTCTGACACACTTCATCTACAATACGAGCGCAGTACAGTATTCAGCCCCACACACACTCACGTTCTCCTCTGATGATTTAGGGTCGGAGAACATGACAAACACATACAGACACGTATGACTAAGTAGAAACCCAGACACACTGGTGAGGAAACTCTTGTGGTCTTCAGTTGCGGTTTCTGACAGAGACTGGAAACACTCACCACTTACACACATTTCTGTACACAACACACACGTCTACACAACCTCTGTCCAGTAATTGTTGACACACTTCCACATCTGTAAAAGAGGATTATGGGGTTGCAATGGTATGTTAAACCGATCCGACAAAAGACCTTCACACACACACTCACTCTCACCCGAGGCCGGCTCATTCATTAGGTCATAGGTAAGTTAGAAAGATCATCCTAAACGTATTTGGGTGAGGTGAGCCAGAATATCTCTGTTAAAGCTCTTACACACACACACAGACAAACTGGTACTCTTTTCATTACATAGACTTTCCATTTACATAATGAGCTCTATACTGACCTAATGAAAGATATTTTCTATCCTCTAAACCCAGCTGTCACAAAAGCCTTTCTGCATTTTTAGATCAAGTTTGTGTGTGTTCACAATATAGCAAATGTCAGGTCTTCCTACACTGTGAGGCCATTTTTGTTTGTTAATGTAGGTCTAACCAGCACACACACATTTGCCACATTTAGTTTGTTAGTCACTAAATCATATTAAAATTAATATAAAAAATGAAAATTGTTCTTCAAAATAAAGAATTGGATCCAATAATCTTTATGGATAAAATAAATCGAGAAATGAGAAAATGGAAGAAGTTAGTTCTCAGTGTCCGGCGGCAGATAAACAAACATTTCCTGCAATCCACACAAATGGAGAAACAGAACTTGTTACAAAATTAAATTGTGGTGGTAACATCGTGTGATGATGTTGTCAGATGATATCAGGATAAAACTCTACCTGTCTTAAAGCACTGTAGATAAATTCTCCACTGATATCAACGTTTTGTCGACTCTAAACAGATGTTTGCTGTAGCAGACGCATCAGTAAAGTTCTTACAACTGGATTTATATTTGATTAAATTAGTTATTATTTTTTGTTTCAAAACTTTTTTATGGTGGATCAGAGCTGATATTTGTCCAAACAGAGCTGTGTAGTCTTTATTATCTCTTTACCTTCGTATATGTGTCTTTATGTGTGATGTATGGATTTGTCCGCTCAGAGCAGCGATGAGAGAAGTGATGTGTTTTAGAGTATGTTAGGGACAGACAGATTAATCCTCCAGTATACCATAATCCTCTGCTGATGGATGACTTCTGTGTATGATCACAGGAGAAGACAAGCATGCTGGGAAAGAGCAACGTAAGGTCATGTGTACAGCTGGCTGTTACCAAATAATCCAGCATTTTTGAGTGCATACCCAGCTAACAGGGAACGTTGTCAGAAGGTCGGCTGGTGTTCTTTAAAAGTTATCTACAATGTTCCTGCAGTAACATAAGTGTTTTTAAACGCTATACATCGTATTTATCAAAAACGTTATGGAGTGTTACAAAATTGTAAAAAAATGTTTGAATGTTCTTATAACCAAGGGGTAACGTTAATACAATGTCTAAAAGGTGAACATTTTGAACGTTCTTAGATCAAAAATAATGCTTTTAATGTTTTTGTTACTTAATAGAAATAACCTGAGATTTTTACAACCAGAAATTGTTAGCTGGGTACATACCAGTCTCTCTTCACATTTTATCTTTGTTCTTTCTCATCAATAATTCTCAGTTTCTGCTTATATTTTTTATTGGTTTTGCATTTGTTGACGAGTTTGGAAGGATGAAATGTTCCTGCTTTTCTTATTCAGTCCTCTGATTTCCCCCCGGATTAAATTAAATCTTCGCGCCTCAGGTTATTTTTCTGGCATTAGTTTCACAGCTCTCCAGAATAAAAAATGCCACTGGACTCTCATCTATCAACAGTGAGACATTTCATCAATATGTATGGCCTCAGATCTTTACAGCTTAATATTATGAACCCCCCTCTAAATGGTTTGTCCCAAACAATGGCCAACTGTGTGATGCAGAGGGTTAGCTCAAGGTCACGCAGTGGAGGGGGGGGACAGGTGGAGTGGCTTTGTCAATGATGTTGTCAGCACAGAGGAAATTGAAGCAGGTGTATGTCAAATGGCCCCAATTTGAAAATGACTCTCTCTATCTGAACACAGGTGGGGTCGTTTTAGTGCACGTTCAGGTTGTGTGAACACCAATCAAACCACGTACAAAAATGCAGATACCCAGAATGCTATGAAGCGGACCAGAACGCAACAAACGCAACAAACGCTAGTGACAGTATTGGTCTTTTCAACAAGGTTTTCATCTGTTTACTGATCCAGTAATCCTCATTAACACACTCTCTGTTACTCTTGTATAAATGTCATCCCCTTCTTTCCCAGAAGTCTCTGTGTCTTTCTGATCCTGAACTTTCAGTTTTTCTTTGTTTACAGACTCTTGTCTACTCATAGTGTCTGTTTCTTGTCCAGTAATCTTTCTAATCCTCATTAACACACACTCTTTGTTACCCTTGTTTAAATTTCACCCCCCCTATTTCCCAGAAGTCTCTGTTTCATCCTGTTCCTCACCTCTGGACGGATTAAAACAGTCGGACATCAGAAGCTATGGGAACTCTTTAAGCCTACAGGCATTAACACACTTTTAAACAACGATCTCTGTGTGCGTGTGAACACGTATGACGGTTAACAGAACAGAAATACATGCTATAAGTCAAGATAATGTTACGGGATTTAATGTTAGCATTAAATATGTCAGTCTTGGCTGTATGGCACAGAGAAAGCTTTCATACCATTTTAGCAGTGCTGGTCACCAGCTTTCATGTAGGGTTTTTTCAGCAGTGCTGGTCACTCTCGGAGGACTCTTTGGAGAAAGAAACTGTATAAAACTATTACAGTCAGTTACAGCATGAAGACTGTTTGCACACACACCTAAATTATTCATCTATTCCAACACACTGTGTTACAGTCGTACGATATAGACGTCAGGTGTACGTGTCCGCTCAGAGGAGAAGCACAATACAATGTTTTGTTCATTTGGAGACTCAGCTAACAGGAAACATTCTCAAGACGTTGGCTGACGTTCCTTAAGAGTTATCAAAAACGTTTATGCAGTAATGTTAACTTTTTTCGCCATGTGTCATATGTATAAAACTTTATTTTTTAATTGTTGGTGGAATGTTTTACAAATGTAACAGAATTAAAAAATTGTTTGAATAACAATCTTAAACCAAACAATAACGTTAAAACTGTCTAAAAATTTACGTTTTAAACATTCCTTGAACACTTTTGTTGCTTAATGGAAACGTTGGAGAAACGTTCTTACAACCTAAATTGTTAGCTGGGCAGTTGCTATGCGTTGCTAAAGACTGTATATAAGGACTGTTCAGATAAATGTGTGTTTGCTTTGTGTTCAAGTGGCCATATGAACGCTAAACAACATTGCTTTGTAACGAAATGAGCCCTTTTGGGATTGGCTGCTCTTGCTTTCTGCTCTTCTCTGATTGGCTGTTTTAACGGTTTACCTCTGTCTCTGTGTTTTGTTGCAGTTATGAGGCGAAACCCGTTCGCAGCGGAGGGCTGCTGTCGAAAGGGCTCCAGAAACGCCCTACAGGAGCTGTACAACCCCACACAGGTACCACTGCGGCATCACACGCCTCAGTTTGTCATGTGGCAGATGTATACAGCATTACCAGATTGCATTTTCATTCTGGAATGCGTTTGCTTGGACAGAAATGTGCATGACTCATCACAGGTTTATTTTTAGCCCATTTCCACAAGGGTAACAATGTAAATTTTAAATGCACATATTTGCTAAATGCTTACAGGATTCACTTTTGGGAGAACACAAGCATATCGACGGCCTCAAAGCTAATAGACAAAGCAACGAAAGTCTAATTTTAATGAGATATTATGGGATAGCAGGTCAGTGGGAATGAATAACCTCTGGACCCTCAGCAGAATACCTGAGCACGTTACCATGGCAACACATTATTTCAGATGTAAAACGCGTGCGTCCGGAGCTGAGCCGAGCGGCTCAAGTGAACGTTATGACTGATTCCTCTCTGCTTGTTTCTGTCCACCTTCAGTGTTTGGTGATTGATAGCTCATCCAGAGTTTGTTGTCGCCCGGCCGAGCATCCTGTTATAAATGCAGGGAAAGTGGGTGTCGCTTTAATGGTTTGTTTTTATCCCGCACTCAAAAACTCTTTCACCTTGAGACGGCCGTCTTACCGCTGTCAGATCGTTTTGTGCGTAAATGAAGTCGGGCGCTCTGAAATGTCACAACACAACTTGTAGGTGGGCTTGTGTAAATCTGCACACACTCACACTCTAGCTCTGCTCTGTACACACACACACTCGCTCTGCTCTGAATACACACACACACACACATACACACACACACACTACCTTTGCTCCACAGGCACACACACGCATGCACAAGCTCTACACACACACACACATGCATGCACAAGCTCTACACACACACACACACTACCTCTGCTCCACAGGCACACACACGCATGCACAAGCTCTACACACACACGCATGCACAAGCTTTACACACACACGCATGCACAAGCTCTACACTCAAACACACACACACGCACAAGCTCTACACACACACTAGCTCTGCACACACACAACTGTTCTGATGTAAATTCAAACTATTTTGAGTGAATTGAGTCCTTCGGGTGGATGCTAAGTGAGTATGAATACACGTACAGTATATTTTGACGTTCCATAAGTGAGTTTTCCATATGCAACGGCACGAATGTAAAGTTCCATTCATATTTCTGGGAATATGGCTCTTTCTTGCCTTACCACTCATGAGCCATTTGCCATCTGATACATATGAATGCAACAGAGTTTCATTCAAACACTTTAACAGGTTGAGAGACTGTTGCTTATCTTATGAATTTCAATACCCCCCGAACACACACACACACACAGAGTCCAATTCCAGTCCAATTCCACAAGACCAAGCTGATGTGTGCAGCTAATAGACCCAAACGCTGTATGTACATTTCTTGTATGTGCTAGTATTAGTTATGTAGTAACGTTTCACCAACATTCATAAAACATTATACGGTTCAAGCGTTCCGCTTGCCATTAAGATGCTGTTGTATAACTCTGGCTTTATTATTCCAGCAGGAAACAGAGACAGGTACTGAAACCATTACACTAGGATTATTATAGTAGATTTCTCTCTCTCTCTCTCGGGCTGTTGGATCCGAGCAAAGCTCTTTATTCCGGCTGTAATGTGCCTCTTTTTAGCTTTTACTGATCTACTGGGTAATGAGACTCTTGCTGAATAATTCTTCTTTATTCCTTTAGTGAATTTTACCATCCCGGCCCTAATAAGAAATCCCGGGAGATATGTAACTCAGTTTTACATCCGGCAGCGCCTGGAATTTCAATAAGCAGGATAATAAAAATGATGGGAGGAAAAGTTATTTAATCACATTTAATTTGGCTTGTTTGGCTTAAATGTATTATATGTTCAGGATGTTGTGGACTTTAGTGCAATGCATTGTGGGAAACCCAACACATGTAAAAATCTGTATCCTAAAACCCTTCATTTATATATAACAGATGAAATCCTACCAGGCAGGTTTAATATTGTTACTAATTATCCAAATATCAAAGGCTTTTCCTACATATCACAGAATCATGAGAATTGCACTATATTTAAAGGCTCTCCTGTCCTGCTTTATTTAGCACGGATGTTTGATTTTTTGTAGCGTGTGTGTGATGACTGGCACCTGAGGCGAGCTCACACCCCACATGTCAAAAACAATTACACAAAAAAGAGTGTCAGACAGGCATAGAGACACACTTTATCAAACAGTATATGACATTAGCCCCCATTTCTCTACTGCAACCCTAAAATGCCCCGAACCACTTTTCTTTACCTTTTAAAAACCTCTGCGGCTTCATTTCCTGTTAGAGTCATTTGTCATGTTGTATAATTAGATGGTTATACGTGTTTGTGTGGGTTTGTTCTGGGACTGACCATGAGACAGGAAGTCAGGCACAATTTCAGCTTTATCGACTGCTCAGAATTGTAGATCATAAACGCACATTTACACAAAAAACATTTTTGTGAATTGAAAAAAAATAAACTAAAGGAAAGGAAACTAAAACAAATGGTAACTTTGTTTTGCATTTTCCTTCATTTTATTAAAAGTATATTTACATATTCCTGTGGCATGTTTCCCCAAGCATAAGTTTGTAAATTTCATAAATCAAGTTCAAATACAAGTTCAAAACTATATAAAAATGAAATAGAAATATGTCCATGAACTCAGAACGAAACAGAAATGAATGATCCATTGTTGAAAACACAATTACAGTACCTTTGAACATAGTATTAAATGTGTGTGTGTGTGTGTGTGTGTGTGTGTGTGTGTTTGAGAACCTCTCTCTTATCTGGTGAAAGTTAAGACAGCCTTTCATTATGCTTAAACTCTTCACAGAGGAGCTATAATCATAGCTTCAAATGTTTCTCTCAACACACACACACACACACACACACAGATCTGACATTAGTTTGTGAACTCACTGAACTGAGCTCCTCTATGTCACTCGTCTCTATAACTCACTGTAAGATGCTTTTCAGGTGTGAGTGGTGGAAAATCACCAGCCTGACACGAGTTCCCAGGATCTCTCTCTCTCTTTTTCCTGTTACCTCCGCCCTCCCTCGCTCCCTCTCGTCCTCCGCCTCAGAGTCTTTTTCTTTCCCTGGCTCGGTAGGAACGCGTGTTTGTGTTTGTTTTTCTTTAGGCAGGTTTTTGGGGGGTGTGTGTGTGTGTGTGTCAGGCAGAGGCTGTGGAAACTTCCTGTTTAAGCGAGGAGGGCATTTGACACAAGATCCTTTCACCCTTGATAAACATTCTCGAATCACCTCTCTCTATACAAGTTAAGCATCTTATCATCTTCCTTAGAAAAGAGCCTCTCAAGAACTTGAGATTTCAGTCTGGGTAGCAAAAATGATGCAGGTTATGCCCACACGTTTAATATTGTGACTTACAGGTTTGTTTAAACCCCCTACATGGTTTCTTTCTGTAATTATAAGCAAGCATTCTAAGAGTCAGCATTGCATTGTAAAATGATGAAATAATGACATCACGCTATGATGCAACCCTCGAGTGATGTCATCACCCAACGGCGTGCTTTATGAGACAAGAGACACCCCCGGAGCAATAAAAGTCTCGCGGTGCCGCATTCAGAGACTTGGCGTCCAGTTCGCCATTTACAGAGCAAATACAGACAGTCGCTCGACCGCCCGCACTGCTCACCCTCCGATCCCGAGCAGCCCGCCAGGTGTGAGTCAGCGTCGCCACGGCAACGGCGCGAGCTGCCAGCTCTACGGGCAGCGCGACAGCACGACACCCATCAACTTCCGATGTATCTGTGACAGTTTGATGTTGCCTTGAATTAAAAAAGAAAGAAAAATCTTAATAAGACATAACATACTTTTATTATTTCTGTAGTATGCAGCATGCATACTGTGCATTTAGTATGTAAATGTGCAGACTGCAGAGCTCACGCTGTAAGTGGAACACCGTATCCCACAATGCATTGCTTTCCACTTGACCTTTGCGTACGAGGAATAAAATCAGATCAGCTATGGTTTTTACTTTTATTAAAATGACTTCAAATCAAATGGGCGTAAGTAACAGCAGCTCAGCCGGCACAGACTGATTCCCATCTGATCTGAAAAAAATTCCCCAGCCTGTTCATTTCATTGCAGAATCAGATTTATTCTCAGAGTAAAACTTCAGCCCTTTGAGTGTCTAATCTCACACTCACTGAGCCCGTATAAATGGATTATAAATCTCAGAAAGGGGACAGATGGAAGTGGACGAGAGAAGAAACTGACTTTGTTTAATAATTCATCTTTCGTTTAGAGGAGCCGCTACGAGGCCGGCCGTCTGAGGTCACTGCGGTCAAAGGTCAGCTCATAATCTGCCTCACGACCCTAAAGTCTCCTGAAAAACACAGAACTTACAGTGAGCTGTTAGCACGCGAACCGAGGCTTTAATGCTGATGTTTCCCCTTGGGTGTTATGTCTGGTATTAACAGTGTTTTGTAGCTTATTTCAGGAGAGTATGAGCATATTAAGGATAAATGGGCACACGTCAGCACAAGGCACACTTTGTGTCGGCCAAAACGCTCGTGCACATTCGTTCGTGATGCTCCGTTATAACGTATCGACTTGACAAAACAACAATTACCGGGGGCCACTGCCAGCTGTGCTTGTCTGCCTGTGTAATGTATCGAATTAAATCATTGTAACAGAAGAACAGGTTTAAGAGCACTTTATAAAACAAACAGGTTTAATCACAAGTGTTATTTATTGCGCTTATGCATGCTGAACAGAACCTGCTATTGCGAATAGAAATGCATCTGTTTTATTTCACAAACCTCTTTTGGCTGGCATCAAATCTTACGATGAGGAAAACAACTAAATAAACATGCTAAGTAATTCAGAAATGCAGAAACGTGTGTGTGAGGGGGTCAGGGGGTAGAAAATATTATTAGCTTAAAAGTCAGTGGAAAGTTCCCGCTATGGTTAAAATGCAAACATGGTTGTTTCTATATTATTATGTGGCTGGATTCTAGCCACCTGACTGCAGAGGAGAGAAACTGACTGAGCCGTTGGGAATATGTTTGCGCTGAGCGTCTGCAGACCGACAGCAACATGTGAACGTGTGTTTTTGTCTGAGAGGGTGAGATACTGAGGCAGAGAAAGAAACAGGAGATAAGGCGAGAGGAAGCCCATATGTCTTAGCATCTCTGTCTACTGTGTGACAGCTAGGTGGAAAGTGTAGCAGATTTAAGATGGATGCGAGTCAGGAAGTCAACAAGAAATAAACTACAGCCTCACTGAGTGTGAGCTGTCTATGAAGGCGTCATCGCCCCGGGGGCTGTTCTAAAACGTAGGCAACTTAATTATGATGCCTGCTTAGATACTGACTTCCAGCCAAAGACATCATCACATCATATTTAAACTTAAGCTTAATAAAAAAATTCAGGATGGCTAATGAGGTTTATCTTTACTATTTAGTATATACTTAAAAGTATTTATTTAAAAAAATGTTTACTTTAAGGTAGGGTAGGCAATTTCAGAAAGGCTAGCAATAGCAAACTAGATCTCGCCTCCTTTCAGAGCTCTCTCCAAGCCACGCCTCCTCCAACACACAAACACATACATAGTTACCATGTCTCTGCCATAGCAACCACATCTCTAAACATAAAGCACAAAATATCTGCAGTGGTCTTTTAGGAAAAGAAAAAGGAGTATCAGATCTTAATTCTCACACTGACCCCCTTTTACCCCTCCAATGACCTCTCATGACCTCACTTCCTCTCTCTGTTACCCTATATAATAGAGTGAGGAGCCAATACCTGCCAAGCTTTGACCTCAAGGTTTTCTATTACCACAGCCCTGATGTGTGTGCGGCCATTGGAATGGACACTATATCATTAGCTATATATGTAGTGTGCGTTTCCCAGAAACGCTCTCTGTGTGTTGAAATGGCTCCACCAAAGCCATCTACTTTGTGTACAGCGATGGCCATTTTATGAAGGCATAGAGTGATTATGGCATTAGGATTGTAATTAATTCTTTTTATTAAATGAATTAGAATGGCTGTGATGTATCCCATTGATTTTGACTTTAATAAAACATTCTAAAAATAAACCACGACTCCTCTGTGAAAATTTAAAGGGATTGTTCAACCAAAAATCAATAGTGAGATGTTTGTATGGCTTGTATTATGTTTTTAGCTCCACAGCTTTGGCCCCCATTTACTTTCATTGTATGGAAATAAAATTCGGTCAAACTTCTCCCCATTGTGTTCTACAAAATAAAAGAAAGCCCAAGTGTTTGGAAGCACATGAGGGAGAGTAAATGATGACAGAAATATTAGTTTTGGGTGAACTGTACCCTTAAGAATAAATGGCTACACAACACAGAGCTCATGTTGTGAGACACGGTTGGGATTTTCTTATGGAATCATCTGTTGTGAGGGTGACATGCAGAGCTTTATTCCGGGAATTTAATAAACTGTCAGTACAGATGCTGGCCACAAACCCCTGGGAAAAATCTACTAAAACAGAGAGCTGAGAGTGGGTGGAAGAGAGAGAGAGAGAGAGAGAGAGAGACAGTGTATGTGGGTGGATGTGGGTTTGAATAATAATTCTGGTGCGCCGTATCCACGCTGTATTCTTTCTAAATGTTAGATTACATCCAACACGCACATTTGATGAGACGTCGCCAAACGTGGAGATTTCAAAACCGCTAAAGAACAAAAGTCAATAACACAAACTTTAAATTGAATCTGAGACGTGACCTTCACCGAACAAACATCAATATTACTCATTTTAAAAAATGGTAGAACTAATATGACTTTCTCATCCTTATCAGGCCCGTCTGACTCACACAGATGTGTATTACTAAACCTTCAGAACAGATGCTAAATTCTGCAGGCTTGGTGTGGATAAATTCACCACTGACCTGTAAGACTGACCTTTAACTTTTGACCTCTGCTGAGAACACTGAAGGGAAGGTCAACACATACTCAACAAAATTCTCTTAGGCTGTTAGCAGGACTTTCACAAGTCTTGGGTTTGTCTGATGTGACCTCTGCTTTTGTTATTAAGTGGCAGAGGTTTGAGTTTTTAAGAGCGCTATTAAAGGCAATGACAAAACAAAGCCTCCAAAATGCCCTCGTTTATAGACTCACACTTTATAAACAGTTTCACAGTTACCATATGCTAGTGAGAAAAGTGGTGAAAATAGATGAGGATGGCTTTCACTATTACACTAGTAAAAGAATTTAATATAGGAACCACACAAAACTATGGCCTCGACTCACAATTGATTTCAATGGAGTTTGATGTTACCATATTGTGAAACCAACAACAATATATTTAAATAAGCATAAAACTACAGATACTGCACAAAATATCTAATATTTTATTTTTTATTGATATGTTTTTGGAAATATAAGTGCATTATAATAACCCTTTCTTATTGTTTTCTCCACTAAAAATACAAGTGATGCTGCCCCACAATCTGGCCAAAATTGGGTATCTTAGAAGACAGTATAAAGTTGGTGCCTTTTTAAATAGCATTTACACGGCACACGCTTGTGTCACCAGCACAGTGTGTCCAATCTGAGGGAGTGTCGAATCCACCTCAGATCTTCCTTCCTAAATAATTCAGTTCCACCTGTAATCAAACACACAGACATGCGAACCAGCTAATCAGTCTTCAGGTTTATTTGAAGTTTACAGTTAGCTGTGTTAGATCAGAGCTGGAACTGAATTTTTTAGGAAGGAACGTCTCCAGGGACAGAACCGAACGCTCCAGCTGTAGAGGATTTAAGCTGAGATCTTTCAGATATTGTCTGTCGCAGAAAATTTCCCTGTACGGCAGCTTGCGGATCTAGAGGAAAGAAACACGTCTTTAGTCTTATTTTACGAGTGCTGTTTTGACAGACGTTCCTCTGATCCAGTTTACACCTGGTATTAAGATCTGATTACAAGTGCTCAGTGTAAACATACAAGATTATAATTCAGAATTCTGCTAAATTGTACTTCATATTCTTACAGACCTGGGATGTGTTTTTATTTGCTGTTGTTATTTTTTGCACTTTCTAAAACTGCAGTACTGATATAGTAAGTGATATATGTAGCAAAATTTGAAACCCTGCCCTCAAAATCAGATTTTAAATGGTCACAGCAGATGTTTCACCAACTGTAAACAGTAATGTCTCACCTTTAAAGTTCTCCTGTTAAAATTATCTTTCTCTCATTCCAGGCCGAGTTTTCTGCAGCTGCAGTGTTGCATCAGACCCGACGGGATCAGGTGGCCGACACGTGTCGCGTCCACAGCGCGTCCAGTCGCAAGAGACGCGTGCTGACCCCCAGCGACCTCAAACATCTGGTGGTGGACGAGGATCATGAGCTGATCTACTGCTACGTGCCCAAAGTGGCCTGCACCAACTGGAAGAGGGTCATGATGGTGCTGAGCGGTCGAGGGAAGTACAGCGACCCCATGGAGATTCCGTCCAATGAGGCTCACGTGGCCTCCAACCTCAAGACCCTCAACCAATACAGCATTCCTGACATCAACCACCGCCTCAAGAGCTACCTCAAGTTTCTCTTCGTACGCGAGCCCTTCGAGAGGCTGGTCTCCGCTTACCGCAACAAGTTCACGTTGCGCTACAACACCTCCTTCCACAAACGCTACGGTACGAAAATCGTGAGGCGCTATCGCAAGAACGCCACGACCGAGGCGCTGCAGAGCGGCGCCGATGTGAAATTCCAGGAGTTTGCTGAGTACCTGGTGGACCCGGTGACTCAAAGAGAAGGTCCATTGAACGAACACTGGCAGACGGTCTACTCGCTCTGTCACCCCTGCCACATCCACTACGACCTGGTGGGCAAATACGAGACTCTGGAAGAAGATGCCAATTACGTGCTGAAGCTGGCGGGGGTGGGCGACTCGTTGCGTTTCCCATCGTTTGCCAAATCCACTCGAACCACCGACCAAATGGCAGCTATGTTTTTCAACAACATCAGTTCCCAGCAGCAGGGCCAGCTCTACCAGCTCTACAAACTGGACTTCCTCATGTTCAACTACTCCACTCCCAGCTACCTAAAACTGCAATAAACACACACACGCAGTTGCGCACGCACACGCTCTGAGCTCTGAGCTTGTTTTGACGTGGTTGAGCGATTGGGAGAAAGACAGTGGTAATCTCCACAAGGCCGGGGATCGTCCAAACTCTAAATGTAAAATTGTATTTATATCCGCACGGACGGTCGCTTTATTTAGACAAAACCGAGGAGCTGTCAGTCAACTGCAAATGTGTAAACAGGAAATAAGGAACGTTTTGGGAAGTGTAAAGTATTAATTTGCAGGCGATGTCATTTCTGAGCAGTTTTATGAGACGGAGGTGTTATGAGGTCTTAAATCCTGATATATTGTCCATTGAATTGTAAATGCGCAGTCTGAAAGCTCCTATTCCCAAACATCGAAAGCAATACGACAGATTTTGAGCCATACCCGCTCAAGTGGTTTATCTATTAATATATTCACCCAGCCACCATTATCAAAGTTTCAAAGAAAGGAGCACCATAAGAACTTAAGACTAAGAGCTAATATATAATCAGACACGTTCTGACTTCATTTTTCCACTTCTAATTTTGTTCCCTTTGGAAGTCCCCAACGCCTTCTGCTTCCCTCCCATGCTTAGAAGACATTTGTATGTGTGTATTTATAAGGTGCATATTTAAAGGAAGGCTTTGTATGCACACTATAAAGGGAATGACAAAAAAGGCATTGGATTGTGCCTTGCTGAAGGGGTGTGTCTAAATGTGATTGACAGGCGGTGGCCCCTCCCACTGAGTCGGTCTGTAGCAGTTGGGTGGTCAGAGGTCATGAGGGTTCAAGCCTTGCCCTCACTCCGTTCCCACACCCCCTCCCCCCTCTGTTTTTTGATAAATTTAAGAATTATGGTTGTTTTATTTTGTATGTTTATTGTCTTATAAGTGGCTGCGAGCAGCACAATGTAATATTATTTGGAAATTGTGTGAAATAGAGATTTAATATTTTGTTTCCAGGAAAGAAAAGAGGTGTAGAGGTAGAGATTTTCTAAGATTTAATTGTTATAATTTGTTCATATTTCTTTTTGCCCGTTACACCAAACAATGTTGCTAGGATACCTTGCTGGTTGTTTTGCGAAGGTTGTACGAAAACGGGCAGGACTTCGTTTTCTGAGCTGTTCCCATGAGAAAATTTCACACGGTGCTGCTGTGTGTTTGAGCGAGAGAGAAACAAAGAAAGAGAGAGAGAGATTGTAGGCAAATCTGTTCCATTCAATTGGCGATTGATTCTCTATAATATCTTTCCCAATCTGAGAAGTTCAAAAGGACGATCTTTAATTTAATGAGCTGTTTTTTTTAAAGCTTTGATGGTGCATGAAAATGATTATTAAAGTGGCTTTTTTAGATGCGTGATGGCCAGATGCGGGTGGGTCCGAGTTCTTTGTCTGTGTCTGTACCAAACCCTCAGATCTGAAGACTTCCCACAACTCTGTCTCTCTCTCTTTCTCAGTCAGAGAATTTCAGAGGTCTCAGCTTTTTAAAAAGAAAATCCAGGGTTTATTTGGTCTTAGTGAGTGAGTGCTGATTAGCAGAATTTAAGGCCTTGTAGAGCAGGGTCATTATTCAAGACCACCCAAATACACACACTTCAATACCCCCATCGCAGCCCCTTAGTGAGGCAGAGAGCAAGACGTGGCAAAACACAAGGGAGAAGAAAAAACTCAAAACCAAGCCACGTTATCAGCTTCTCTCTCTCTTTACCTCCCTCTTCCTCCCTCCATCTCTGTTGCAATTCTTTGCTCATTGCTTTTGTAAAACTTAAGAAAAAACTGGTGTTAAAATAAGATTGCAAATGTATTAAATTAAGCAGTCGAGGTTGAAAAATGTTTTTACTGTAAGAACCCATCAGAGGAGATAGAAAGTGACAAAAAAACAATAATTCGCCTAAAATGTTCATTTCTGTCATCATGTTTTCAACCTCATGTTGTTCCAAACCCACATCATTTTCTTTATTCTGTGGAACACGAGAAGAAATGTTATAAAAGACACTGAGACACTGTTATAAAAATAAACGTAGATATTTGCTGAACCTGTCCGTCTGTTCAGTTCTGGCTAACATCTCCTTTTGTGTTCAGCGGATAAAGAAAATCAGCTTCAGGGACTGACGAGAGATTTTGATCATTTGTTGTTTTAACACGTCGCACCTCATCAGAACACGATGTAAATAATTTAATTCCTAAAAGCTTCAGTGAGGTTCAGACAGATAAATCTCGGTTTAAAGGATGTTATCTTACACTGAAAGCTCTGCTCTTGTTTCTAGCCAAACAGGAAATTAGTCTCCGACATACATATCACTCGAAATCCCACCATCTTATCCTGAATTTAAAACACCAGCTCAGAAAACAAAGTTTGCCTGGAGAAAAAACACGTCTCAGTTTATCCAAAAGTTGAAATGTGTTTTGTTTCATTTTTTCTGCAATAACAAACACAGTTACAGCTTCATCAGTGCCGAAAACATCGCTAATACACAGTAGCGCACATGCTAGCAGCCGTGAAGCGTTTAACATGGTCAGAATCATCAAACACACTGTACCAAACATAATACAGCTGACTCTCATACACAACAGTGCCTTTATGCACGTTCACACGCACACACACACACACACACACACAAACACACACACAAAAACACACACACGCACGCACGCACACACACACGCACACACAAACACACACAAACACACACAAACGCACGCATGCACGCACACACACACACACACATACACACACACACACACACACATACACACACACAAACACACACACACACACATGGTTCATCTGTCGCTGTATGTGCCTATTGTATAATCAGAGTAAAAATTGTATTATTGCTCCTTTAAAGTTGCTCTTTCAAAGCTCATTTAAGTATCAACTTTGTCTCAGGTGTTTCTCCTAAAATTGCTCAGCTGTAAAGTTAATGTAGATTGAAGCCAGAATAATCTGAAATTTTGCAAATCTGATAAAAAAAATCCATAATAAAACCTTTAAGAATATTGACTTACGAGCTGAGCTCAGTTTGAGACATTATTGAGATCTCTTTGGAAAATCTAATAGAGACATTGTAAGATTTCTCATTGTTTCTCTCAGGAGAAATATCTGAGACACGCGAGACTTAAGCAAACGTTTCCATTTCTTGTCCATTTAATCTAATTGCTGCCTAGGAGAATTAATTGAGATATTAAAGAGATCTCGTCTGTGATTTTTCTTTCTCATGGGGGTTGTGTGTGTGTTTGTGTAAGTGTATTTTCAGCGTTCATTTGTTCAGCTGGGCACAAACATTCTCAAACAGCCGCAGTCTAATTTATTTATATAGTGCTGTACGGTGACACACTTCCTCAGTATTGAACAGGGACTGTGCCGGGTCATCGGGTCGAACCCTTGCACTGTAAATGAACAAAAATATAAACCAGTGAAACTCTGATCAATTAACTCCCTGGAGAATGTGCTCTCTCTCTCTCTCTCTCTCTCTCTCTCTCTGAATCTCTGATTTCTCAATAAAGCTGAAACTAAAACCCCAGAGGCCAATTTCTCAGTCTTTGTCTCCACATAATCATTCAAACAGAAAGTCTTGTCAACTTGTTACTTATTAAACTGATGTTTTCAACACAATGAAACAGCACAAAACAGCTTTACATGCATATTTTTCTGTGCTGTGTTGAAATTTAGTATGAAGACATCAGGTTTGGGAGGGCATATCGGAGGGCCGGCCCCTTTTCTAAATTAGCCAATAACCTTTAGTGATGTCACAGCCATGATTTGCTAATTGTTAGTCATTTGCAAGTAGTATTTAAAGTAAATGACACTAATTCTAAAAAGATTCTGATTGGAGCAAAATTTGTTTGGTGCACTGGAAAACAGATGACTTCAAAGCCAATAAACATGGACTAAAAGCCACAAAAATCCTATTTTAATTTTATGGGGCCTTAATTAAAGTTTTCTTTCCCAGAACTTACTGGGTCTTGTCCAAAATACACAAAGTTTGAATGTGAACTTTCACCTTCGATTTAGCAACGTTTAAGTTTTGTCTGTGAGCTTATTGTGCAGTTTATAAATCCAATTATGGTTCCTTTAGCTTATCACCAAGGTCACGGGTTCAAGTCTCTGGGAACTCTCTTACTGATATAATGCAAGCACCTGCCACAGAATGAATGTAAACTTGATTATCAGGCTAAAAGACACAGTCGTATTCTGCTGGCCAGTAAGATTACAGTAATAATCACTAACCGTCTTAGCCCAAAGTTTGTTCTTTGACAGTCTGATGCCGACTGCACACAAAACCGGCAAGAGTTGCTGACATCACCAGTTCCAATCTGATTGGCTGGCTTTACACAATTTCCTGGGAGTCCGGCCATACCGGTCCTACAATGAGAGCTTTTGAGAAAGAACTATTCTGAGATGCAGCAACACTTGCCAGGTGAGCAGCATAAAATCCTTATAAGATAATACTGTTTATATACTTTTCCCACTTTATTCACAATGTTTGAAAAACAGAAATGATCATTACCATATATTTGTTATAGTTTTATCTAAATGTATCTTTGGCAGACACTTTTATCCAAAGCGACTTCAGTATGTGTATTCCCTGGGAATCGAACCCCCAACCTTTTTCAGCAGCTAAGCAATGCTCCACCAATTGAGCTACAGGAGTAAACCTATATTAAACATTATATTATAAAAACGTTTTCTATAGTTTAGTATGGGCCAAACAGCTTCTAAAAATCTCTGCTAATGATTTCTACAAATGTTTTTGAACCCGTTCCAATACAGCTGACCTTGTGGCGTGGCAAGGCCTCCTAGGTCTCATGGTGAGTCCAGATGTCTCGGGTTATGTGAGATTAGAAGTGGGACCTTTGAAGATTTGATGCAGGAGGAGGAAACACAAACGTGGGGCACACAGGCAGTGCAGATCTCCACATCATCAGAGAACAGCAAAAAAAAAGCTCTGGTATGAGCCACCAGAGAACTGAGAGAACCGAGAAGGTCTTTGGCTTCGCACTTTTGTGTCAAGATTGTGAGCTGAGCTTTCGTATTTTTCTTGCTGAATGTGCAATTCTCATGCAGTCTGTTACCACACCTGCTCTGGTCTCCACCCAGAACCCTCACTGAGGCCTCCATCATGCTCAAAATACACTAATTCTCTTTCTCTCCACTCTTTTTTTCCGACATTTCCAAACCTTCATCCTCATAATTACAGTCAGTTCTACAGCCACATCAAGATAGTCACTGCGATACGTTTTGGGGCAGCAAACACGTGCAGGGGTGGGTTGACAACTCCTCTCTGTCATTTTTAACTTTCAAAGGCAGAAGTCGTGATGTTGGTGGGAACTTGAATTTTGTTTCTCTGAGGTCTATAATTGTTGAAACTCACGAATGAACCTCTTGATCATATTTTCCTGAAAATCAAACGTAAATATTAAAGAAAATTTTGGTGAAAATCAAGTTTACTTTAGGACCATGAAAATTGTTAGCATTGTGACATTATTTTTTTAACTATAACATCTTCCCACGATTGGTAAAAATAATAATTTGCATCAATGTGATATATTCTTTTTGGACACACAAAATTTGATTTAAATTCAGAACAACAAATACTAACATGATGTACATCTACAATTGTACTTTACAAATAAAGTTAAAGGTTTAGAGAATGAGGTTTTTGTCAAGCTAAAATACACTAGTGAGATTAACATGCTTCAGTTTTGGGGCAAAATGTATTTTGGACTTTTTCTTGACATCATCTGTATAATCTCTGAGCTCTAAACCCAACCAAAATTATTGCAAGATATATTCATTCAACTGTCCTTAATTCCCAGGGATGAAATTGGTCGAATCACAGCTGAACAGATTTCCTGTCCCTCCATTTCCTCAAGAAGTCTTTCTCAGTTCTGTAGAGTTGATTAATCCACAGAAAACTATTCACACAACATCTGAACTCCCTCAGCCTGAGCCTTCAGCTGCAGTCTAAGAGGAATTTCACACCTGAACGGCACAAACCGCTCTCTGCTGGCACCGTGTGTCGAAGTTTGACTGAAGATGACAACCTCTGCCTGATCTTTCCTTCTAACAGTCGAATTTATCAAGTACAGCTATTAAAATAAACAGTATGAAGTCAACATGCATCAAATCGTGCAGTTTTTGTGACGATCTCACAGAACTGTGAAAGCACACTGTGATTTTTCAAGCACAAAAAGAAACAGTCAATAATTGCCCCAAATCGAGACGAAAGACAGCACACAGTGACTAAAAGGGAGAGAAAAATTTACTCCCCGGTGACCACAGAAAGTTAAGCACATGCTATTTTCAGCCTGAAGGTACTCAAAACTGGTTAAAGTGTGCTAGTTACTGGATGGTGTCTTTCAGAGACTAAACCAGCACTTTGGCTTGTATTTAACTCTCATCTTTACCAGATGAGCGTCTTCAGATCCTCCATCTTTACGTACCCTGACATTAGGATGCAGAAGAAAATGCTTTTGATAGAAGAGTGGGCGCTGTGACGAATTAAGCCCGACTTTATTTCCATTTTTCAGTTCTACTTTTACTTCTGAGTGTTCAGAAACAGACAAAACAATGTTACAAAAACACAACAATGTCTCAGAATGTGTGACGGACTAAAACAAATTGAGTCATGCCAACTTTTTATACTTTTATGATGTTAAAATCATTATTTTTGAATGCTCAGTAACGTTCATTGTATGGAATTATTGGCCAGGATATTCCGTAACAATATTTTAATATTTTTGAAATCCGATTTTGAATGACAGATTTTGAATGACAGATGTTGAACGACATTTTCTGGGTCAGATTTTGAACGACAGGTAGGTACAAAAATGTGTTCAAATATGATTTGGAAATAGTTTTTTGAAAAATGGTTGCTGGTTTTTGTTGGTCCATATTGGTTTACCAGCGCTAACCAACTTAAACAAGATGGTCTACCAGATCAAAACCTAGTCCACCAGTTGGTTAGCCGGCTGATCAACAAAATCAACCAGTGTTTTGAAGCTTTAGCTCGTTTGCTTCACATGAGCAGTAAAACAGACGGCTGACATGAACACACTGAACACAGGAGGTCACGGTACAACATTGTGGAGAGCCAGTGAGCTGCACTGAGGGTCTGAGTCTAGATCTGGTTTCATAAGGTGCTAATATGTAAAAACCTGGTCCCTCTGGCACAATTCGGGGGCCGTTTATGAGCAGGCTAAAGTTTCAGGGCCCCCAATCCACCACACTGAACAAATAACCCCCATTAAACCCTGAAGACAGCGAAGTTCAACAGCCCTCATTAACGTGATCTGTCTAGACTCACACACGCTCAAAAAACACACATACACACACTCACACACGCTCAAAAAACACACATACACACACTCACACACACTAAAAAAACACACATACTCACACACACTCAAAACACACATACTCACACACACAGGGTCTTTTGTTTTACACTGTCGACAAGAATATAGTACACGTCAACAAAAACGCACAGGTGATAACCCAGCTAACAATTTTAGTGTGTGAGAACGCTTCTCTAATGTTTCCATTAAGTAAAAAAAGTTAATTGTTTTTTGAATGTTAAGAATAACATGTTTGATATAATATATGTTTGATCCGTGTAAACACAAAACCATTCTGAAATATTTGTAGCTCGATAATAAAATAAATACATCCCCACAAAAGCCACTCAGACGGGTGTAAATGAAATAATGTTACTGCAAAGATCAAATTATAAAAGACGTTTCTGAGCTTGGCTACTGTATTTTAAAAGCTGTGTTTGACAAAACTGCTGACAGATGTAGTAAACACTCGGAGAACACCGTGTTGTACTTGCTCTATAGTTTTGGCAGCACACTTTGTCATCAAATAAAACGCTTTGTTTTAAAACGGTTTGCGTTTTTATGATCTCACACAGCAAGCAAAGACCTGAAGTTCCTCGTGTGAGTTGATGTAAAGTTGGACTCGGGCACAAAGACTTCTCATAAAACAGCAAAGCAAAGCGTAAGAAGTATTAAAATTTATATAGAGGTTTTTTTGCATCCCTGCATGAAAGAGACACATTATACGCAGGTAATAAACTTGACATGATTTAATTAGAAGTTGTACCCTTAGGATTCTGAGCTGTGGAAAATGAATAACAGACTGTAACTGATATATACATAACGTTTATTAAACCTTTAAACATTTCGAGTATCAAAAAAGCATGATAGAAAAAAACAGAACCCTCCATTGTGGCTGTAGAATGAGTCCCCCATAGAAAAGCACTGCGAATGGCACCTTAGAATAACGTTATACAAAAAGAGACAAAAACACACAATAAATATAGAGTTTGAGAGCTTTTTGTGGCACATACGAATACATGTAGCCAGACCACGACACAAATAGCTGCTGACACACAAAGAAAGTCATTTTGTGTAGCTCAGATCTTATGTACTCTCTGAATGAACAGTCTATTTCCGTTTTTCAAAGCAGTTTTCATATGTATTTATTCATTATGTGAAGCTGTTCAGCAACAGCGAGCAGAATTTTATCAGACTGCAGCGTATATGAACTGATCTGGCACTGGATGAGTAAACGTGTGGTTACCCTGTTGGCAAAGTTTGTTGGAAGAATCTGATTGGACGAGGAGGAGGAAGTTGTTCTGAAACTGTAGGTTCCACACAAAAGAGCATTATGGGTAAAATAAGAAATTAGGAGACAGGACAAAAATAAAGAAAAACAAAAGTGAAAATAAATAAAATACAGTCACCATGACAATTGCTCAGATCTCTGGTGGATTATAGCATTGATATAATAAACTTAATAGGGTAAAGATGCAGCTTTCGTACCATTTTCTGTCACATAAACCTTTTTGCAATAATAAAGTCTCTACTAGTCTTCTACTAAATGTTCAGTCTTGTCATTACTACATCCAACAAAGTGCTCAATCTCCCAATGAAATTTATAAACCATCTGGCACTTAAAAAAATGAGTCAATACCGACTGAGAAATGACCTACGTTTGTTTTCTTGTTTTTAAGACTGTTTTAAAGTCCAGTCTGAGCAGTACACTGTAAGGAAGTGGACCTTTTTGGCCTAAATAAAGAGAAAGTTTTGGTCCCCATTTGGTCCAACATTAGGTGAGCTGAGGAGCAACAAAACGGTTTGATCTGTGGGGTCAAAGCGGGCCTCAGTCCCCCACGTCGCTGTCCTGGTCCCCAATAACCCAGAGAAAGTGGAAGCTGAGAGCCAGGAGGGCGGTCCCCAAAAGGTCACCCAGCGCTGTCAGGTACGGAATGGAAAAGCTGTCCGGATCTTTCCCGCTTTTCCACATGGAATGAACCATCCAGTCTGCTATGCAAAGCAACAACAAGACCTGTGGTGGAGAGAAAAAATAATTAAAAACGTTAAACCTTTAGGCATGAAATACGCACGCAAGCAGTAAAGCTTAAAACATCACAAGCAAGCATAATGCAGCCCAAACATATTTCTTCATTTAAGCATCCTGCAAGTAAAACAGCTAACTAGCGTACTGCGGTAACACAAACATCAAGACTGGCTGCATTTGACTTGTTGGCCGCGTATTCACTTCCACATTGGTGTACTTGCTTAGACTATGTTTCTGACACAAATTAGACGCAGAACTCTTGCTACTTCCCACGTATGCACACAGCAGGAAGTTTACCGTTAGAAGGAGACAGCGGGAGTCCACTCAGAACTATCTCATGAAGTGTTTGTTTACCAAACGTCTCTGAAAAGCCAGTCATGAAAGATCCAGACATTAGTCGCATCCTATTGAAAAGCGGCATTCATGTGCAAGACACAAAATCCAAAACGCTTCAGATCTGAACATCACTGGCTTTTTAATCTACTACAGTTCATTAAACACCAGCAAATTGGCCCCACGCTTGCCTTTGCAGAGCATTAAAATGTTATTTTGGATCAGCGAGGCTCAGTGGATGCCAGTTTGTTTGCTTAATGGAGACGTAACATTTGAAATCTTCATCTCGCGTTCAATTAAAAGTTCTAAGGATGGACTGCAGCTATTTCTGAGGGCTTTTCGCCGGTTCGCCCGCGTGTGCGCGACCGCGCTCGTGTGAAAGAGTTTCATTTAGGCAAAATAAAAAGACAGACTGCTCATTAATCAGAGTGACAGGTCGAGTGAAACTCTATTTGGAGGTCCGACGATCTGGTTACCCGTCCGGGCGTCTTTAATTTATATTAGGGTCAGCGCGGAGATGGTTAAAAAGCTTTTCGCTCTCTGTGGCAGGTTTTAACCTTTAATTTAGGTAGCCGGAAAATAAATGGGCATTTTAAAAGCTATTAATTGTGCCTGCCAGGCTACACGACTTCTGTGACGTTGTTTCAATAATTAACCTTCTACGTTCCTGCCTGTGAGAAAATTAGAACGACGACCTTTTCCACGGAGATCGGCTATCGGTTTCCTTCTCTCGCTTTTTATTAGCGTTTTATTAATTAACGATTATATGGTTAGCAGGAGAAGGCGAGAGCCGTTCCAGTAGCTACAGGAGTGATGGTTTGCTAATGTACACAAACTGGTGTTGTAGTTCCACCCTGTGCAAACACACAGACACACTTTTCCATAACTCACAGAGAGCGCAGTCAGAGAGAGATTGCACAACACACAACACACACACACACACACACTTATTTAGCTAAATGGGAACATGTGTTTTTATACAAAGTTAGTTGTAATTACTAAAGACCAGAGACAGAAATTAATTAATAGATATTTACCTTTTATGGATAATATTTTTCCTTTTATGATAGATTTTTTTCAAATCATGTAAAAAACAAATTTACTAATATATATACACATTTCATCTGTACATCAAATATTTTAATTTACAGTAATATAAACCGTATAACTAGGCCTATAATGCATAATAAAAAACATCACATGTACATAAATAAAAATTGATGGGAATTTTTATAATGTTTGGTTAGTTCCCCTTATTTTGTCCCTAAAGTAGATCCTGGTAAAACCACATAAACAAACAAGTTTACATAGCTATTTAAACGAAGACATAACAGAAAATACTACTGCTTTATAAAAAGCTGCTTGACTACTGTCTAACCCCTTAAAAAATGATCATTTTTCCAAAAGATGACGGACCCAAATATCCCCAAAGTGATGTTTTGTCTGACTTTGCTAATGTTTGGTGACAAATTTGAGACAAAATACACAAAGTACAGCCAAGTAAACACCAACCCACATGCTAAATGAAGACAAACTGCATACTTCTATTGTATTTAATACAGCTAACTAGCTAACTATAACAACTACAGACTAACTCTGACTCAAACACTAACAGAACACTTGGACAGTTAATAAATAAACATTTACTTTTATAACAAATTTTGTATTTACACAACAAATTTTGTATAAATACACACTCACAACCAATGACAAAAATAACAAACAGTCCACTTGGGAAATTGTTTCAGTTAACAAATGTAAAACGCATTATGTCCCATATAAAACCACTAAACTGTTGAGTGTGGGAGGCAGCTGTGGTCGGTACTAAAATCAAGACCCATCTTTGGGTTTGGAGAGTTCTGATGTTACCATATTTACGGGCTAAAAAGCAAATGAAACATGAACCAATGCTATATGTGTCATATCTGATTTGTTACAGCGGTCACCAAAACAAATTCTGCCCATCAAAACAACCAGTCAAATCAAATAATACAATGCACATATTTTTAACTATGCTTGAAAAGGAACTACAATAATACAAGTATGTTTAGTATTTATGATGGTATATGAACTGTATTTTTACAAGAATGAATCTTGCTGGTGTCACTGTCCGAACACTTTAGACAGAAAAGCTCTTTAAACAGTTTGCACTAAATAAACACTTGGCAGCTACGTGTTGGAAACTGAATTTAAATTAGGAATGTCTTTCTTTACAGCGGTCACTGTTTTCTGTAGAATTCTATGAATGCCTTGTTCTTGAGCTGTAAAGGGTCAAAGGTCAGGGGTCAGGGGTGACTTCCCGAGCACCTGACATGTTCAACAAGACATGCCATGTGTTGACTAATATGGGTGAACTATTTTTTAATGAGAGAGACTGTAAAAAGAGAGTAAGAGAGCAGGAATGGAACTGTGACACTTGTGGATTAGAACCCGTATTTCCCGAGTTAGCACCACAGCTCAGCATTTCTGGAGCACATATGGCTCTGCTCCCCCCAATTTAAAATTTCCCCCAAACGTTTTTTGTAATTTTGGATAATGATAATAAACTAAACTAATTAGATATGAAGGCATAGAAAGACAAAGAGTACAACAAGTTGATAAATGCCTTCATCCAATTTTCTCTCTCTCTGTCCTTCTCTCTTTCTGCCTGTCTTTTTTTTATCTGTTTTTCTCACTATGTCTCTTTGTCTCAGTCCTCGAGGATTCCTTTAGCAGGTCTAAAGTCTCAAGCGGTCTGGCTGTAGAACAAAGTGTATCTCAAAGACACGTGTGTTTGGGTTAGCAAGGGCGTTTCGTGTTGAGCACACACAGACACGCAAACTTCTTAAAAATACCTCACATTCCACACGCTCGTAGCGTCTTTTCATGCGCTGAACGCACTTACTGAGGTTTCCCGCGGCTAATTGATCTTAACTGCGGGCCAAACAATTTATAAAAACACTCTTTAGGAATAACCAAACATCCACATCAACCCTGTTTCAACATCGAGGGAAATTGAGCTAAAAGCTGTGTGGATTTTCTAAAAGGTTATGATGAGAAAACACTGTCACAGATGTGCGGGTTCTGTAGACCCGGGACCATGAAACAGGTCGTCTGGTTTTATGATTAAAAGACAGATTGACATTTCCTTTAGCTATGAGAACTACTGCTCACATGGAACGATGTACGCCTGTCAGATTAAATCAAATGATGACCAATTTCCTAAATCACATGGAAAGAATCAAACATAAAGTGAAGATGTCTCACCATTGGGTGACAAATCTTCACTGACTGAAGATGAAACATAAAGTGAAGATGACTCACCACTGGGTGACAAATCTTCACTGACTGAAGATGAACAATTGTGGACGTTCAAACAACACCATAAATAAATACGTAAATACATATATTCTTGTAACTCATGGACAATGACATCACACTCACCTGGAGCAGAGCAGCAGCCAGATACACAAGCATGAAAACGGGGGTCAGTGTGGTGTGACCTCTCTCCATCAGATCAATGGTGTACAGGAAGATCAGGTGACCGGGAACGACCAATAACAGCAGCACCTGTGCTGACCGGTGATTGGCTCCTGACAAAAAATTATATATATATTAAATTTGTGGGAAAAAAAAAATCCAAAAATTGGTGACTGATTTTAATTTATAAGATGGTTTGTTTGAGGTCAACTTCATGCTCAACCGACAGAACGACCTGTTTGTGAAACAATCGACTGGATAAAGTCTTTTCAGTGTTTGTAAGAAAGCGTTGCATTTATATTCCACAAGCGTTCTGGTGAAAGATTTGTTCCAAACCTCTAACCTCAAGTATTAACTTCTAAACCTGTCGCATTGATTAAGTTCCAGCATCTTAATGTACAGACTCCATTACAACTTTGTTTCGTGGGTAATTTCTGTCTTAGGGTTTGTATCTACTTTTGGTCTTTTTTAAACCATATAAAGAAACTATAAAGATTAATAAAATGTAATAATTCTCATTGGCTTGCGCTGTTAGAACATTCAGCAATGAAAATCAAACCTGCACTATGTCATCACTGTACGATTTGCATGCTAAACTGTGATTGGGCCTTTTTTTTCCTATTAAATGCATCTATTTGCATTCTAAATTGTAATTGGTCGATTTTCTCTTATGCCGTTTTAAATGGCAAATGTTTGCCCACTGGAAACACAAGCAGTCTTTATCTAATTATCCGTCTATATTGTGAACCATGAAGTTCTGTCTCTATATATATATGGCTTTACAACTATCATTTTATCTAAATCTTCAACACTGTTATTGTCTCCCTCAGAAAATGCACATTTCGTTTGCAGATGTTTTGCTGTCATTAGTGGCTGAGAAATTACACACTTTAGCTTCATACCAAACCAATGAAGTTTAACGTTTTCATGCTGATGCTAAAAAAGGTCAAACCTGACACCCAGCTAACAATTTTAGGCTGTTAGAACGTTTCCGTAACGTTTCCATTCTAGTAACAAAAACGATAAAAATGCTATTTTGAAAGTTCCAGGAACGCTAAAAACATGCAGTTTTTTAGAAATGTGTGTGAATTATTCTACACTTGGGAGAGTATATGCATACAGTAAACACCTCAGTGGTAAACAGTCAACTTCACGCTCCATTAGTATCCCGCTCAGCCACGGTACGATGTTCCCTGTGCACCCAGTCCGTGAAGGAGGAAGATTTATGCTTTATTTTCCAGATGGCATTGCTAAGCTTGCATTGGGCGTCGTGCCCCATATGTGCCTGGGCATCTGGACACTGTCCCCAGACAGCTTTTGTTTTGTTAAGAAAAAAACTGCATCAAAGCCTTCTGCGTCAACACCCCTTTATTGTTTATAGGAAACTTTCTCTGCTGTTTTAGAGCCCATTTATACACACTCCATTAAAGTCAATGTATACACACTCACAAACATGTTGCTCTAAACACTTGTTACCTGCTCTTTCTTCCTCTGTCTCTTATTCAGGCTATGAAAACACAAAGCGTCCTCAACTATGTTTTTAAGATGATTCCATTAAAGGAACTTTAAATTTAGAATTCTGTACCGCGGTGTGGTGGTGATTAAGGCACCATTAAGCCAAAGTGCTTGAGCAGAAAATGCTGGTTCGAGTCTGACCATGTCACATTCTTAACTGATTCCCTTATCACTTCCTGTCATCTTCCTGCGTATTTTAAACTTAAAAAACAACTGTACAGGTAGACAATGGCAAAGTTCTCCTTGTCAAAAAGCTGTGACTGTATGAGTGTGTGTTGGACAAAGGTTGTGTGTTTTCTGCAGTCACCTGAGCCACAGAAGGTGCGGCAGGGACAGAAGCAGCCTTTAGCCTCGTCCGGCACCTCTCCGGGGGTGCTGTGAAAGTGCAGGTGTGTGGAGATACGGCTGGACTGAATGGCCACCAGGTTTCCTCCGATACCTACCAAACAACATCATTCAGGTCAGATTGAGAGAACAGAACAGAGACATCAGACTGACTTATATAGCGAATAAAATCTCACTTCAGTAAAACTAAGGCTGTGAATATGAATACAGTTTGTGTTTATAATTTGTGGCCGTCAAACTGACAGCCAAGAGTCACACTGCTCTCCCTCACACACACACACACACACATCTCATCTTGCAGAGTTGTGTCCAAAACCACAGTAATGATGTGTCACACCCAGCAGTTCTGGGAGAAGATAAGCAAAGAGACAAACACAGTGAAACACACACACTCAGAGAACACACACACTTAGAGAACACACACACACAGAGAACACACACACACACAGAGAACACACACACACACACACACAGAGAACACACACACAGAGAGAACACACACACACAGAGAGAACACACACACACTCAGAACACACACACACTCAGAACACACACACACACTCAGAACACACACACACTCAGAACACACACAAACAGAACACACACACTTTTTTCCTTTTACACTATCAGGGTTGTGACTATGCTGACAAGAAATGAAACGGAAAAACAGACCAAAACAGAATCAAATCAAATAGAATACAGAGATCCGCACAAAACAGAACAGACCAGATTAAAACTTAATAAAGCAAAACAGCAGAAAACAACCAAATAGTAAAGAAAGCAGAAATAAACTGAATTAAATGGAAAATAGAACAGAATAAACAATACAGAACCGTTTAAAAAACAGAACTAAGGACAGTAAATGTTAGTAAAACATCACATGAAATCCACAAATAAGTTTGGGAGGTAAATCTCTTTTTAAAACTGATCTGAAACACTCATCGGGTCACAGAAACCTGAAATGGCTCTTCCACTCACAGTGTTCAGTAACAGAACAACTAAAAGAGGTCAATAAAGGCTAATGGCATTTAAAAGTGTCTTTCCGGACCTGTGCCTTTAGAACCAACTAAATCAACAAATTACCATCAGCCAAACACAAACCCTCATCTAAATAATAATAATACAAGACAACAAATCTTTTTGTCACATTAACACATCACACATGTAATGTGTGAACCCAACAAGTCCAATAACATTTCCCGTCAGTTCAGGCTGAGGGGAGCGATTATCTTTTAGCACCGCACACATGTCTCTGCACAATTAGTCCCAACAAGGCTGTGTTTGTGTTTTACGCAGAGGCTGTGCCGTGTCCCTGTGGCGCTGGAGAGACGCCGTCTGCGCCCGGGAGTGTGTGGGCATGTGTCTGCGGTTTAAATTAGCCAGTGCTACAATTCCAGAGCAACGAGGTCCAATTAGACTGATGCCTGTTTTACCTTCGCCTGCCAACAGGAAATGGAATTGATAATAAATCTCATTTCAGCACCAGAAGCAGGATTTGCATGTATGGACGCTGTAATCTGGGTTGTAGGCGTGACTGGTCGGTGCGGTATCAAAATCTAACTCCCCGTGAAATTACAACTCCCCTGTTTCTTCCTATTATGGTTGGGATTAGGATTAGGTGTGGAGGCGGGCTTCACAGATAAAGACCAATCAGGTAGCAGCCGCCCCAGTGTAGGAACCAATCAGAAGCAGGGGAGGGGAATCTTACAGACAGTCGAATTTGGGTGTAACACCAGATGTGCATTGTGGGTGTATCTTTATGTACAGTTTCTGTATGCTGTGCTGTGGGTGGGGTGCCAAAGGTGACCATTTGCTCTATTTATGCAATCTGGAATCTATTTCTCTGTACATAAGTGGTATGTGTGCATGTATACATCTAATCATCTTCTCTGACTCACTTCCTGTTGGGGCTGACAAACCATAAAAGTCACAAAAGTTTCTCATTCCGTTTTTCATTCCGTCATTTTATTGTCCAACTTGGAGTTTTTGCATTACGTATGTCTTCGAATTGGGTGATAAAACTTATTTTGACAGAAACTTTGATCTGCTGATATGAATAAACTGACCTCATTCCCCACACACACAGATTCAAACAGCTGTTTGGTGTGGCGGAGAAGCACTCGGGCAAGCTGCAGACAACGTAAATGTCTCTCATTAGTGTGTTTTAATTAAAAATCGTACAGTTCTTTGTGGAAGTGCCACGATCCAGTTACCAGCAGCAAATGAACTACCGCAATTAATGACTGCGGCCAGAAACTCTCGATTTCAGCTGTATCAAATCCTTCCCCCTTTCTTCTCAGTCAGGAAACATTCATTTAAAATCACGTCTCCAGATCCGCCCCGAGGACCCGTGCGCGGTTTTAAATGAGAGATTATTACAGACATTTTATCAGTTAATAATAATCTAAGAGGAGCAAAAAAAAGGGAATTTTATTTAAATGCTTTTACAGTATGAAGAAGATTTATGTGAACTTTCTTCAACAGCTCACGATTCACAGATTGCATTAGTTTTGTGAAGTAAAAGTCAAGACAACAGTAGCTCAAGTCTCATAAACACTAACCCTGTCACTTCAGTCTGACCACTGTCATTGGTCAAGGAATGGTTGGTGGATTTCATAGCAATGGTAAGCTGTAATACTGTGTGTCTAACAAAAGACTCAATCAGCCTTCTTCAAAAACTCTTCTTTTGGGTCTCACAGATAAATAACAGGTCTGGAATGACGGGTAAACAATTTTTAAGGGTACTGTTTCTTTAAAAGATAACACACAGTACAGAACTCAAGCTTTATGAAACATTACTGCATCGTATGACAATCCTCACCATTGATAACAGGTGTGTACACCACAATTCCAGCCAGGTTGGGATCAGACACAGTTTTGTCCAGGATAAGTCCTCCAATACTAAAGCACAGAAGAAAAGAGTTGTTTATTTCCAGGATGTGTACATTTTTCAGTCTGTGTGAAGGTACGTGAGGAAGATCTGACCTGCTGATGAACATGGCCGTGATAACAGGTTCCCAGCCCGAGTACAGCAGCTGCCGGCTGGCCGGGTGTTTGGACGAGATGACCATCCACAGAGGGGTCAGACACATGAAGAAGGCACACACCAGTGACGACACGTATGGATGAGAGTCTGAGAGAGAGAGACATTGAGAGAGAGAAAGAGACAATGTTATCTCTGTTTACACACATCTGTGAAAATGACTAAAAAACACGTATTTTGTACACCAGGTCAAAAGTTAGTAATATCGCTAGACTAACAATTAAAATGCATACATATGGCATCACAAATTTGTGATTTTTTGTAGTTCGTACAAAAATGATAACGGTATTGTTTTTTAAAAAACATGCACTTTAAAACGTTTGCGTTTCTCCACCGAAATGTCACGTAAACGAACAGTGAAAATGCATGAGAAGTTTTTCGCTTTTATCCGAGCGCTGAACTGCTCCTCGGTGACAAATTTGCAGTCTGAATCAGGACCAATTATCGAATCCGTCCTCAAATGAACTCCAAAAAAATCGTTAATGATTCCATTAACTAAAATTGGAACCAAAACTCCAAAAATCCCTGCTCTGGAGAAATCACTGATCTGCATTATATGGCCCTCAATCCGCTACTCACGAGCTGTAATTGGATTTAAGCAGATTAAGAAAGAAAAATATGAGCTTCTTAACATTTGAATTTAATATTTTTGATGTCGGCGCGGCTCCAAAAGAGCTTTAGTTTTCATCCCAAAGTCTCTTCATCACACACTAAACAACCCCAAATCTTTAAATCCAAAACACGGAGCCAGAGTCTGTGTGTGTGTGAGTATATTTAGTGTGAGATGGTCACGACAGGCCAGCGGTCGGTTCTAATGATGGCATAAGCTCGTCTCTCTGCTGGTTGGCACAGTGACCGTGGTTTTGGCACGGCGTTCTGGTGCTGTTTTGCCGTGCCCTCACCTTACTTCACCTCTGGGGGAGAGAAAAAGCCTAAACAAGGAGTGGAACGTGGGGCCAGTCTGGGACTTATCACAATGACTCATCACAGCCCATTACACCAGTATAAACACCAGACCGCCGTCAGCACGGACCACTTTCACACCTTAATGTGTGTGTTTTACTGCAGGAGGGGGAAAGAGCGATGAGATGTGTGTTTGAGAGGGAGAGTTTTGTTCCAAAATCCACAGTGCCCCCTCACTCCTCATATACAGCTGACCTCTTTTAATATGCATAAACACGACTACATAAAATATAATTGCTACTTTTCAGTATTGAATAATATTTGTATTTATAATCAATGACTTGCTCACCTCGTCCAACATCTTTGATCTTTCACCGAGCTTGTCACAATGCATTCTGGGATTGCCTTTTTCATGACGGTTGAGTCCGACCTTTGAATTTAGCTAATATGAAGTTTTCAGAGAGGCAGCAAAATTATGAAACCTATTTGGATTCCTATTGTCTTCCTGTCTGGGCCGGACCTATGAGGACTTCAAATGCTGTCTAGGTAGGCAGCTCACTAGGTTTTGAAACAGAGCATGTATGTGTGAATGAATATGTCGGTCTGTTTCAGAGGAAGACAGAGAGAGAGAGAGACACAGTGTGTGTAGGTGCGCTTGACAGAGAGAGAAAGTGTGTCTGTGCAGAAGACAGACACACAGTGAGCCCTCTGTCTGTGTGTGTGTGTTTCTTGAGATTGTGGAAATGTAGACCCAAGCAGGCCATGAACTCAGTCACAAAACCTTTATTGTCCAAAGCCAGACTCATTAGCAAAATGACCCTGCCCATAAAACATCAACCTCACGGCCCTGCGCACCATAACTTACCTCATCAGCTGACACCTGCAACAGTGTGTGTGTTTGTGTGTGTGTGTGTGTGTGGTGCTTTACTAAACCTTTTCATTATCACATTTTAATAAGACAGAGAACAGACCTAAATCAAATCATTTATTTCATAAGTTAGGCTTTAAACAGCTACTGACATATCGGCTTAAATTACATTTGCTCAGGTCTAAAGTGGTGGATCTACTGCCCTCTTGTGGTGTTACACGGATAGTGTGTGATTTGCCATACAAACTCTGACTTGCCACCTATACTGGGTGAAAAATAAATGTCTCTTGCTTTGTATCGCACCCTACTAAGTTGCCTTGCCCTCTGCTGTCTACATAGGCAGCTAGCTTTCAAGTCAACTGAAGTGTAACCATATAAAGTGACTGATTTGAAAGCTCTTAGTAATCATCAAGTTCACTAACGGTGACTCACCAATGTTACACAAACAACATTTCAACTCTTGAATGTTAGTGTGTTGCTAAGCACAATATTCTTAAAGGGACAGTTTATCCAAAATGATGGAAGATTTTTCATTTTTGAGTGAACCGTCCCTTCAGAGGTCCTCTAAGGATAATTCCTTCTTGTCTAGTCCTCTCTTACCCAGACAGTTGTAGAGACCCTGGCTGATCCAGGCCAGGATGGCCAGCGTGATGAGGTCACCAAAACTGGCAGCAATGGGCGTGGCCACATTATCAGGGTTGATGCCCGTCTTCTTAGAGCCCACGATGACACCCACCATGATTATCCCTGTGTCAGATCACAGAGTCAGTCGCAGCATTAATATTGAGTATTACTATGATTAATATGAGTGGTAAAGGTTAATCTGAGGTTTATACCCTGTAGCAAAGATGCTATGAAGGCTGTAGCTACACTGCTGGAACAGAGAAGCACAGCGTGGTTGATCTGAAACTTTCCTTCAGGAATCCAGCCCAGGATGACAGCCGAGACGGCTGCCAGGAAACCGATCACTGTCGCCTGCACCTGAGGGTGAAATAAATTCATAAACGCGGCTCTTACACTGACAGAAAACAGACATCGTGCCAAACGCACTTGCAAAGTCCTTCAGTAACATTGAAAGTTTAAAACAAAGAAACATTTTGGCGAGTGCCCAGCTAACACTTTTAGGTTATAAGAATGTTTCCCTAATGTTTCCTTTAAATAACAAAAACGTTAATATACAGTTTTTTTTAGACGCTGTAATAACATTATTGCTCGGTTATAAGAACGTTATTCAAACATTTTTTAATCCTGTAACATTTTTCCAACACTACTGCAAGAATGTTTTTGTTAACATGAGAGAACTTTTAAAGAATGTTTGCCAAGGTTGTGAAAACGTTTCCTTTAGGATGGGTGAAGAAAGTACTAGTAAAGATTCTGAACTATTCAAATGTCACTAATTGAATGTAAGCAAATGAGTAACATTGCACATAAATTTCTTTATACTGAAGGTCACATTTCTTTCTATTTACATTCTCAAATCATGCTGAATTAACATGAATCATCAGGTTTTCTACCAAACCAGTTCAAACGCTGTCATTATAGCTAAAGGACTCAAAAAATCTCTTACCTGTTTCAGTGCCAAGTTTCCAATAATAAGATTCCACTTCTCTATGGGCGAGTCCATTTTCCCCACATTCACCTAAAGACAACAAAATACAGTATACAGTACAGTACAGTACAATTCTAACAGAAGCACACTCTGAAAGTACCGTAGTACAGTGACGGTACTTCTGTGGTACTTCAGTTCTGAAGTACTACCATATTTTTCATACCACGGTACTTCCAAGATAACAGGTACTATCAAGAGAATCTTTTGAATGTAGCACATTTCTCATTCATTTATGTTTATGCTTATACATTTTCAGCATTAAAATGATTATTTAAAAAACCCTTGTTTCCCTATTTAAATACACATAACTGGGCAAACAATGAAAGACAAAAATAAAATAAAGTAAAATGGCTGATTATACAGAAAGCGATAGGGAGAGGTCACACAATAATAAACAGCAGCAGTACAATAAAGACTAAACTATCAACTAAGGACTAGATTAGAGGTTTAGGTTTAGAACAGATCTCTGCCAACAGTCTAACAAGATGGCCGACTCCATGAGCCAACAATGAAGTATGTGTGCTTACAAAAACGAAGGACACAAACGCTAATGTGAGACAACAGCACGCAGGAGTTTGAAATAAAGTGTGTTTCGCCAGCTGAAGGACTCTCACTCCACACCAGCAGGGTTTGTTTGTTTTCCCCACCTCGAGAGGTCGACACATTTGCCACAAGAGCTCCAGACGTCAAACTGCATGAGCTGAAACCCCTCCGAGCTCTGAAGACCCGGCCACAAAGAATAAAAAAACACCAGCTACCAAAAAATAAAATCGCTCGGTCAGCAGATAGCACCCGAGACTCTGAGTCCAGAAGAAAGGGCAGAAGAAAAGTGAACTAGCTTCTGTCCTTTGAGTTATGAACTAACCTCCATAGAACATTTTGAAAAAATATGTTACTTTTATAGTTGTTTTAAAACAACATTAACACATGACGAATTTGTGGAACTTAACGTGTTAACTAGGTGTGACACGCCCACAAGGCCTTTGTGACATCATCAGAAAACAAGTTGTTTCAGAGCTAAAACATGTTATTACATTTTGACAAAAATGCTATTTTCTTTTTCTTTTCGCACTGGTGAATCATGTACAAAACCAGGAATATTCAGCCGTCAATTTTCAGGGTTTCATTTCATGCTGTCTTAACAGCCGGTTTGTAATGTAGGTTTGAAAAAACACCTACGCAGTCATAACCATAATAACAGACTCGCTCCTTATTATGTTACACATATATAATGTATAGAAAGGAGCAGTCGTATATATAGTCATGACAGGCGTCAACATGCCCAAAACAAGCTCAGATCTCATCACCGTAAGCCGTGTCTTCAAATCACTTCTTACAAGCCAGACAGTTGTTGCTAAGTTATTACTTTACACATGTTGGTACACCAAAACTGACCTCCAGGTGAAATATGACTACAATACTATGAAAGCAGTAGGTGGCATTTAAACCACAGTGCAGGAAGTAACTCGGCTGTTAGTGGAAGTCATGTGATGAGCTAACACTCACCGCGGTGGAAAGTCTGGACGCCAGAGTCATCTCCAGATTTCCTTTCAGACCCAGAAGAGCAGGAACCAGGATAAAGATCTCAGTAATGTACTTAAAAGCTTCCCAATGCTGGAGAAACAAGATTTGAGAAAACAGAGATGGGAGAGGTGTTGAATACTGTCTCCATGATGCATGTGGCTGCTGACTGACTTAACAAAATAGCACACCTCCAAATCTCTTTAATACTGTATCTCGGGTATTTTTGTGCTTATTTTACTCCACACCAGGCAGAAATCATATCTAATGTTTTAGAAAAATATCAGCCCACCTCTCCTGAAAATAATCATGCTGTTTTAAGTATGTTGACAGCACAAATGGTGGGTAGTATAGTAAAACTAAATACTATTAGGGATTTGAACAAAGCCCTCATTCTAAATATGAACAAGCAGACTGTAATTAAACTGGATCACTAATACATCAGTTCTCATGTCATCTCAATGTGTTGTTAAATTTCAAGCAAAACCGGTGCTGTTCAGATGATAGATCGTCCACAATAAAGTGCATCCGTTTTTTCAAGAACACAGGAGTTACACGTTTTAAAGTTTTAAGTAGTAGAGTTTTTATTGCTTTTACCTGTTATCCATATTCACCAATAAGTGTAAACAGCTTTCTGAATCTCACCTGTACTATATCCAGTACCACTCCGGCTGACACCGTCCCAAACCCAGCCAGCAGGAAGGGCACCAGTATCTGCAGTGCCATGGCCAGGGGTGACTCTTTGGGCATGTTTCTCGCCATCTGCTGTTGCCCTTCCTGCTCGCTCTCCTCTTCTTCATCTGCTTCATCTCCTGAAAGTCTTCCATCAGACAGCATGGGCTCTGTCTCTCCATAGCGACCGTCTCCCACATCTGATAGGCTGATAGACGTCCGGTTGCTACGGTCTGAGTGGCGTCGGGACTCGCGGTGGAAGCCGTTCTTGAGGGAGTCTGGTTTGGGTGGGCCGAGGTCCACCATGGCCAGACGTTCCTCCTGTAGGGCGGTGTAACCAGAAGGTACCATGGTCTGAAGCATAGAGGGTATGGGTCTGAAAGACAGAGAGCTCCAGGCTCCTCCAGCTTGTGCTGCCAGACTAGGGCTCAGGGAGCTGAGCACAGCACCCCCTAAGTTTCGGAGGCTCATACTGAAGATTAAGGCTAGCCGGGCTCATGGCCCTCTGGACATCAAGAAGAACGGTGGATTAGTAGAACAGGCAGATGTCCATAACGGTTATGAAAGTTCTTCTAGTCCTGCAGAGACTGCAAAAGAAAAACTGTTAATCGCAACGAAATTTGAGATGTTTTTTTGCTCACAGTTCTGATGGTCCCTGCATGAAAAAAACATGACATAAAACATAATTACACGCTCAAAAAACAACATAATTACGGGCTATCTTTCATTCTGTTGGCCTCAGTCATTTGATCTACATGCTGAACAGTCAAACACAATGTTTAGTACACAGTCCACACACCAATTAATAAACACACACTTGGAACTAACTTTCCTAACACTTTCCCACAAGTTTAATATTGCATGTGTAATGGAAAAATATGGTAATAAACCCAATTACACAAAGTAACTCCAATTTAAAGAGTCTAATCCAGAAATGACATTATCAGCCATCAGAAATCAGAAATCCGACATAACAGTAAACAACACATCTAACAAAATACAATTTAATGTTATAAAAAGTGGACAGCTAAAAATGAACCCATATTCAGTGAAGTTGAATTAAAACTAAAGGAAAGAAAGAAAGAAAGAAAGAAAGAAAGAAAGAAAGAAAGAAATATTGTCACAAACACACATCTAAAGCAATACTATGATTATAATGTCTTCAGGTATATACACAAGTAAATATATATCATTTGAATACATTATGCATGTGACGCCGTGGCAGACAGGACAGGTTGTATATTCAGCTGAAGAAAACTGAAAATATGTCACATTGTGTTTTTATAGTTTATATTAATCAACAAAAACAGATTTTGTCTTCATCTTTATGTAACCACACAGTGTATCATACACTAAAATAACCTCAAAACATCACATCTGTCCCCTCACAAACACTTATCACACCGAGTCAAATACCCGCTGTCAAATAAAACTAATGTCTTATTTCATGTTTATTAAATGTTATTTCTTAATAAAGGATGAAATTATGATGTATATATAATAAATATATATATTTACCGTGAGTTTCTCCGCGAGTTTCGGCTCTTCCCTGATCGCCAGACCGGAGTTATGACAGCACGCGCGCGTCATCGACGCCGTGCACTGCGACAGCCGCGGGAACGAGCGCAGATTTCAAAATAAAAGTCCGTGCTGCGTTTACGAAAACATGCATAAAAATTAAAACAAAAAAAAGTCACATTACGGTAGAGCATCTTGGTATTTTCATGAATTAAATAAAGAGGTTTTGCCCCCCTTGTAATGTTAAAGATTGTTTAAACGGATGGTCCATGTGGTCAGACAAGAAAGACGGGTTAAATTCCTGGCAGGTCGGAGGTCATATCTTAAGAACAGATGCATAATGACAGGCATGAGAAACAGGTACGACCAGACTGTAAACAAACCAAAAATGCAATTTCACAAACTTACTGGTTACACTACATAGCCTGGAAATTAAAATACATTTAAAAGTGTATGATGGTCTACTAAATATTTTGAATAATAAAATAAGTAACTACAAATATTATCTGAAAATGTTTTAATTTTACAAAAGCATTGCGTACTATTAAATATTTGATATATATATATTGTACATCCATGACTATAGAGGGCGCCACACACGAGCAGCGAATTGACCCTTGAACGCGGAAGTTATTATGTTGTGTAAATACACATGTGGATGTTTCTGTGCGTTTGGTGAATTATGGATCAAACACAAAACAATATCAAGAAAAACTCTTCCAAAGACCTGCTGACATGTGGCAGCGAGAAAGGTATTGTGCATTATGTGAAAAAAGTTTTTATTTCAGGCTATTAGTTTGTTTAGACTGATAAGCTTAGACCAACAGTTACCAATCTTCATATGTATATACAAACATATATGTATGTGTGTTTATAAATGTTACATATTATATATGTATATGTTCTGTCTTTAGGAATCTATGAGAAACTTCTGTTGAAGTCCAAAAATACTCATTTGCAGACGCAAAGGGTGCCAAGAAGTAACGGTGAGTATTTGCCTGTTGTTTTACATTGTTATTGTTCATTATGAATAATACAACGTTTAATACTTGTTGTCATGCTTTGTATAATAATGCATAACTGCTTTAATCCGATAAGTGAGAGAACTTGTGTTTCTTTGTGCTAGTTTTGGACAGACTGCAGAGTTTTCTTCCCCAGATGGCGCAGGCCAATGAGACTTTAAGACAGCAGGCTGAACAAGCTCCTGCTGGACACTTCGACATTGAGAGCGTGGAGGACACAGAGAAAGTTATCGAGATGGTAGGTGTTGTGTAAATACACATAGCATGTAGTTCATTAATAATTTGTCTAATGAATGTTTGTCTGGCAGGATGTGGCTCTGGTTGAGCTGGAGGACTCGGACGGCAGTGAAGAAGATGAGGAGTCATCGTCATCTGAGGAAGACAGCTCAGAGGAAGAAGTGACTCTTACTGCAGAGAAACTCAAACTTCCAGGGAAAAGAAAGGGAAAAGCCAACATCCAGGTGCTGGAGAAGGGAGAGTGATGCATACACTGTCCTCTGGAGAACATGTGACTTACTCGAGGACATTTCTGTTCCTATGAGTGACTTGTATTAGACTTCCATGGTTTTGGAAGCCCAAGACTGTTATTGGTTTGACATGAGCGTAACCCAGTGTTTTTATCTCCTGCTAGACTCATATGAGAAGATATTTGATGTAACTCCTTATGCAGATGTTGACTGGAATACAGTTTAACTGTGGCCAAACAGGTCCAATCACTAGAGGGCATAACAGTCTTAGTTTGGGAATACATGCATTTCATGTCATTACTGTATATTTAATAAAAATACAGAAAAGGTTTTTTGATTAAGAATCTTTATTGTACAAATGGGTTTACCTACGCTTTTTCAGTTTTCAATAATTGTTCAAATAAAGTTGTAATACTGTTGTGTGTAATGACATTTTGGCAAGTGTGACTGTTAGCTTATACAGAGGATTGAGACACTGATAGTAACATTTGCACAGAATAACATTTCCTCTTGTCAAATGCATAACAAAAGCATCACAAGCGATCATGTCCTCAGTTTACACTTGGCAGTAGCTGTTTTCAGTCATTTATGAGTCTCAGATATTTTACATGGTTCACATCATCAGTTTCACAGTACGTTTGTGTTGAGTGTGTAAACTATCACGTTTTTCCCATAAAACCTGTCCTATGTTTTTGTACAAAATAAATTACTTCCTTGCACAGAGAATCATGTTTATATCGTTCCTTTCAACCTTCCCAATCTTGTGTCTGTCTGGAATGCAAAATTAAATATATAAAATAAGACCATTTGTTCCATCTATTCAAATATATACAGTTATGCTGAATAAAAAAGGGTGAAATGTGAAAATGTCATTTATATTAAAAACCTTTAAGATGTACAAATGTGGTAATACAGATTTCATAAAGTGGCAGTTGTTTATACTGTGTGTGCATGTGCTTTAAAGTTTGAACGCTACTTAAAAAGGTGAACTTCTCTGATTGTACACTTTGTAAAACGGTCCTAACCAGACACGGTTCAACAAGCAAAATCTCACTTCAATAGCTGTATAACATCAAGAAATGCTGGGATTGGCTGGGATCAAGTCCAGTCAGGCAGCTGGTTTAGTTTTGAGTCAGGTTGTTTTGGTAAGTTACCTGGTTAGGACGCAGCGTAATAATCAAAGAAGTTTATGACACTATTGTAGTTACTCCTGAAAATAATAATTTGATTAATCACTTTTAACGAATACTGTAGTTCAGTGAATCACTGCTTACTCTGATGACCACGAGTTTGTGCATTTTACAGATGTTCTTGTTTCCTTCGATGCACTTAGAGGTCTGTTGGTTTTCAATTCATTTTAAAAACGTTTTAGCCAGCGTAGGTTTGCGAGTCCACATCAGACCCACTCCATAAAGCATGTTGCAGAGAAAGGGGCAATAAAAATGTAGGCACATTAGTGTAGTCACGGCAGATGCTCTTCAGTTCAAACCAGCTTCACGTCAAAACCAGAGTGAGACGGTTTGGCCATTATGGGCTGCGTTCACATCTATGGGTTTCTCTCAGTACTCCACGGTTACAGCTTTAGTCCTCAGATACTCATGCAGGGCTTCCTCACCTGGACACACATGGGTGTACACATCATCTTAATGTAAATGAATCTGGTTTTGAATCCGGAGTGAGTCTGTGTTTTGTTCACACTTACCGAGGTCCTTTCCGAATCCGGATTGTTTGAAGCCTCCGAAAGGAGCCGCCACGTCGGTTTTGTTGTAGGTGTTAATGAACACGGTTCCTGCCTCCAGTCTCTCGCTGACGTACATGGCCTTACTGATGTCACGGGTGAAGACACCAGAGGCCAGACCGAACTCTGTGTCATTGGCTCTGCTCAGAACTCCATCCACATCACTGATACGCATAAAGCAGAAGTGTTGTAGTATCGTTTTGATCCATTTCTATTAAACTACAGTGGGCCATTGTCCTGAGTTTAGCTCCAACCCTAACCAAACACACCTGTCTGTCATGTTCAAGATATACTAAAGACCTTGCAGGATTAGAGTTGAAGCTAAACTGTGGAGGACAGTGGCCCTCCAGGACCAGAGTTAAGCATGATGCTTATTGTGACCCTTAAATTGATTTTTTATTATCCAAATAAAGTTAAAATGATGCACACCAGGTCAAAACTAACAGAATGAGCTTCCTACATAGAGTAATTGCAAATTTTGGTTCTTGCACGATTCTAACAAGCAAAGACAGCTCACCCATCCTTGAATTTGGACACCACCATAACGGGACCAAAGGATTCCTCTTTGGCGATGAACATGTGATCTTCTACATCTGTGAAAACTGTGGGCTCCATGAAAAAGCCTGTGAACACAGATCAATGGAGACGTGATGTATGTAACCATTGTTAATATAGGTGTAGGAGTTTAATTCTAACGGAGTCTCGAGGGTCTCAGGTTGGATTTGAGGTCTCACCTGGTATGTCCACCTGTTTTCCCCCGTAGACGAGCGTCGCCCCCCCCTTCACGCCCATCTCGCAGTACTCCAGCAGTTTGTCCAGGTGGGCTTTGTGGTTCTGAGGCCCGTGGTCTGTGGAGCGATCCAATGGATCTCCAATCTTCATCTTCCTGATTTCTTCAACCTAAGCACAACATTCCAGCTACAAATTTTAGGTTGTGACAATGTTTCCCTAATGCTTTCATTAGGTAACAAAAACTTAACGTCCAGCTTTTAGATGTTGTATTAACGTTATTGTACTTTTTCTGTAACATTTTTACAATTCTTTTAAAGATTTTGAAAGAACTTTTAGACAAAATTAGCCAATGATCTGTTAGCTGGGCTTCAGAAGTCCATACAGTAACTCAACATCTTTACCTCAGCAATTCACATGCTTTTCACACTGGAGAAAATACTGGAGAAAACATGATCAAACGTACCACTCTGCTGATGAACTCGTCATGTATGGATTCCTCCACAAACAATCTACCGGCAGCGATACAGTTCTCTCCCTTATTGAAGAAAACAGAACTCATGCCCTGCAGAACACACAGAAACACACACAGCTGATTAAAAACACATTCGTTTGGACTCGTGTGACATTATCTGAATCCTCTGGCAGCCGTTTTCGTCTCTCACCATCCTAACAGCCTTATCCATGTCACAGTCACTGAAGATGATGAGGGGAGATTTACCGCCCAGCTCCAGAGAAACCTTCTTCAGGTTACTGACCGCACAGCTGCAACAGGAAATGACATCATCAACAGGAAACTCGTTCGGGTCTCAATGGACACAGTATACATTTTTTTATTTTTTTGCTACTTTAAAAAGTAGATGTTAGGAAATGTGTCTGTAAAACGAAATAAATAAATGTACCTTTTCATGATCTGTTTGCCGATGGGGGTCGAGCCTGTAAAACCGAGCTTACGTATATCAGGATGATCAGACATCCTCTGCCCGACCAAACCACCTGAGAGAGAGCGAGAGACATCAACTTAAAAACTGAAATTTAAACTCACTGGCACAATGCTAGTCCGTTGCTAAGCAGTTGCTAGGTAAGTGCTTTGTAGTGTTGGGTGGTTGTCATAGTGTTCCAAGTGGTTGAGTCCTCCCACGTTCATTTTATTTTCTTTAATGAAAGGAATTTTTACCTGATCCTGGTACAATATTGATAACTCCTTTTGGAATTCCTGCTTTGACTGTCAGTTCTGCAAACTTCAGAGCGGTTAGAGGAGTTACCTGGAAAATCAGGAGAAGAAAATGTCATATTTGATTCAGTATTTTTGGTAAGTTCTACGATGCTCGTGTGTGTTACCTGCGCAGGTTTCAGAACGAGTGTGTTTCCGGCTGCCAGACAGGCTGCGCTTTTCCACGCCAACATCATCAGCGGATAATTCCACGGAATCACTATGGCACAAACACTGAGAAACCAACAAACCGCATTACACGTTTACCCTAGTAACGTACCGTCATAAACACACACACCAGAGCGGTTTCTCACCCCAGAGGTTCTTTCTTTGTGAAGGTGAGGTTGCGGTTGGGTCTGGCCTGGTTGATGGGTATCGTCGAACCCTGTAGGAAAACAGGATATGATGCGTCAATAACAGGAAGTGACAAAATGGACTAGAGGATGGCGAACACACGGCCACACACCTGGATCTTGTCGCACCAGCCAGCGAAGTACCTAAAAGTCTGAATGGACATGCCAACGTGGGTTTTTAAAGCTAGCGTGTAAACAGCACCCGAGTCGATGGTCTCGATGGTGGCCAGTTCCTCTTGATGTTCCTCCATCAGATCAGCCAAACTGTTCACACACACAAACTTGTGAAGCTCTTTAAACAAATCAATTCGCTATCATGTCATAATCATGTATTACTACGAGTCTGCTTTGTAGATGTGTTCGGCTTGTCATATCTAAGCCAGATATTGCCCAATTAGATCCATAATGTCAACAAACTCCTGACCCACAAACACACACAATCTGAAGCGCTCACCGGTAGAGCAGTCTGCCCCGGTCACGAGGGTTCATTTTGCCCCAGGGGCCGTTCTCAAAGGCCTCTTTTGCTGCGCTAACTGCCCGGTCCACATCTGCCACTGAAGCATAAGATACCTTACAGATTACCTAAAACACAGAGGAAACATAAGACAGATGCATGTGTGTTAATATGTGTGTGTGAGTGTGTGTGTGAGTGCCTGTGTGTTTAAATGTGTGTGTTTTTATGTGTGTGTGTGACTGTGTGTGTGGGTGTTTATATGGGTCTGTGTGTGTGTGGGTGTTTTTATAGCTGTGAGTGTGTGTGTGTCTGAGATGAGTGAACTCACCGAACCATCTGTTGGGTTCACAGTGTTGTATGTCTTTCCATCTTCTGCATCTTCAAAGCTGCCGTTGATGAAGCACTGGTACGGCATCCTCACCGTCATGTTATTCACGTCTTTGGTTACGTAATCAATGACCAGTTCCTCCTCCTGGTCTTCTCCACGCAGACGTCTGACGAACATCTGGATGAAGCTCTGGAAGGTGGTGGCCATGTAGACGTCTTCGTTCTGAAGCTGAACACCTCCACATTTCTGCTTCACCTCCTCCACCAACCTGAACCAACAAACACACCGTCAACTACTAGACAAACATGGCCGTGTGCTGGGTTGCTAGGTTGTTGCTATTTAGTAACTAGGATGTTCTGGGTGGTTACTTAGGTCAAAAGGGCTTATTTTCGAGGTCTCCAAGTTCATTCATATCTCTCACACACAAAAAACAAATAAGATAATCGCTTTTTGTCTGTTTTTGGTCCACCAAAGCAAAAATTGTTTACACAATTTCAAAGGTCAAAGGTGAAGTTCAAAAGGTCAAACCCACCTGACCACATCCATAGAAGCAGCTCCTGACTTAAAGAAGTCTGTTGTTTCATCAACACTCGGAACGTTGCTCAGAATACCTTTCCAGATCACCTAGACAACCATCAAAACAAATCACACATTCCCAACTGTTCCGATATATCACAGTTACTTAGTTTTTATTTTATTAATATTTAGAAATAGCTTTTATTTTATATTCTTAGTTTTCATGATAATTATATCTTGTTATGTGCTTTTGTCATTTTTTATATATATTTTTTAATATCACTATATAAGATTAATTCATTTCTATTTTTATTATTCAGTTTTAATTTGTTTTTTATAATTTCAGTTATTAATAATGGTTAAAATTATAACAATAAAATTTAATAATTAATATGTTTTTATTTAATTTAAATTTATAATAATTAATCATTGTTAATAATTTCATTGCCTCAGCTATAACCTATTTCTGATTATTGTTAAAATAAATTTTCTTAATTATAATTATTACTTAATTATTCATTTAATTATACTGTGATTGTACACACACCCTGATCTCCTCGGCCATCTTCTTCTCCTCGTCTGTGAGCTCCAGGCTGGTGTTCTCCTCTGAGGAGAAGTATTTGGATGCAGGAATCATCTTTCCATCCTCAAACTGCAGGTTTTTCACCTGGAGCTACAAGTTCACGTACAGTAACACAATTATTTGTAATGCATTAGTTCAGCCCAGGCTGTAATCAGCAATAAACCTCAGAACCTACCGCTTTTCCATCAGACCCGAACAGAACGAGGCCTGTTTTGGTGATGAGTCCAGGCTGGGATGCCCCCTCCACCTCTACCGGCTGACCGGCTGGTACTGACCCACTTAACACCGATGAGCTGAACAGCGTTACGGGCTGTAGTACAGATTACACAAGCAAACACGTTATCGTGCAGCAAAAACAAAGTCTAAATGAAAAACAGCCATCATCAACAGCCTCTGGTCTGTACAATATTGATTAAGAATTGAGTGAAAGTATATGGAGACCAGGGACAGAGGTGGTCACCATTCTCTGTCTGGAAAAACACCAACTTAACACAAGTGTGTCTGAGTGTGTTTAGAAAACACACCTTTCCGTCAATAGTGACCCAGGCACCTGGAACTTTATCATGACCTCGGATCCAGTTGTGGATGGACTCAGCTGGCTGGGCCATATTCACCTTAACGTAAGAAAGCAAGATATGTATACATGCATGAACATGTTCAAAACAAACACAACCTTTGATCCCTAAAAATCCCAGTCTGTTTGTTTTTGAGAAACACTTTGAGAAGATATCGGAGGTGTCTGATGTGTAAACAGGCCGAGTGTATTTGTGTTTGTTTGCGTCTCACTTTAGCGTTGGATTTCTTCTGGATGCCCTCATAACTGGCTCCTTCTTCAGTTTGAGGGATCTTGGGGGCTTTACCGTCTGCAATGAGCTGTACAGCCTCAACCTGTTCAAACATCAACCCCACATTTTAAACTGTAAATGCAAAAATACCAGCCACCAAGTATTATTGGACATAGAACTGTTGTCATGGTTACCATGGCCTTGATGCCCTCTGGAAACAGGAAGCGGTTGTAGAGGGTGTCCACGGTGTCGTTGGGTTCGACTGGGCATTCTCTCTGCAGTAAGATGGGTCCAGTGTCCAAACCGTCATCGGCCCAAAAGATACTGAATCCTGCTTTCTTATCCCCCTCGATTAGTGTCCTGTACACACAGATTCATTTAAAAACAGTGTAACAGCGTATTTTTCCCACATTTTCTGACTCTTAGAAACAAACGATGCTTTGAAATAAAAAAATTGTTAAAACGTTTTAATGTTTTTTTTTAATCTGGAAAAAAAAAGGTTCAGAAACATTTTGAAAACACTTTAAAAATGGTTGAAAAACATGTAAAAACAGTTTAAAATGCTTTTAAAATTCTTACAAAATGTTTTATAAACATTCTGAAAACAGTTTAAAAATGCTTTTGACCTCTAAACACCAAAGGAAGTGTTGATTCCTGATGATATGATATTTAATGTTCTGTACACACAGTGTATTAACTCACCAGTTGATAGCGGAGGCTCCTCTGTGCCGGGGCAGGATGGAGGGGTGGTAGATGATGGAGCCGTGTTTGGGATGATCAATTACGTTCATGGGGATGAACTGAGAGCAGAAGGGCATGACGTTCAGCTCGGCACCCACGGACTTGTACGCCTCCACCACCTCCGGGATGGGCTGACCCTTCACCCTCCACCGCGGGAACTTAAACACTGGAGTCCCATCCTTTTCTGCCACCACAGCTAAAGGTCAAAGGTCAGAGAGATCCACATCATAATCAGTTACATGAACGGTCTGAAATCAAACCAGATCACACCTGGTGCAATCCCACCTTCACCTTGTTATCTGAAACTAAAGTGTGAATGCACCAGGTGTGAGGCAACAATTTGGTTTAATGATGAAGAAAATTGAACTCTAAGAACTCAAAAAGAAAAGATAAGTTAATCAACTCAATAAACGTATTTTACTGTTGTATAATGCTGAGGGATTTTTGCATACCGAGGCATGACAACCGGGTGTGTCTGGGAGTTAAATTTAGTTAAATCACACAATAGAAGCAGCCTCAACTAGCAACTCCAGTTAAATTAGTTCTACAGTTTAACCAGTCTGGAAAACAGATGTCAACGTGTCTTTTATTGTCTTCCTCGGTTTCACCCTGCAGGTTAAAGTTTGACACTCCAGCTGCAAACGGAAGCGGCACAATCTAAATGCATAAAACATGTGACAAGTGCAAGAATAAACTATTATTGGATGTGCAATATAATCTGTAGTGACACTGCAAGGAAATATCTCAAATTATTAAACAATATCATTTTTAGCCAACTAGACTTTCAGGAAAGCTAAGTTACTTTTCAGCCACTTTTACGTGCATAATGTAACTGTTTATTTTTTGCATGCCCTGCCAAAAGCTTTATCTAATAACACAGCTGTCTCTGTAAATCGCCAGAGTCTAAAATTAACGCCTGCCTACAGCCATACGCGAGTAATGAGTAAAAGAAACTGGTTACTCACCAGTAACAGGTAACTTTAGAATGACTATAATTTAATGTTAAATCAACTGTATGGCTGGAACGACTGTGTCTGTTTGATGTTTGTGTCTGTTTTGATGCCCCTCTCACCAGGGGACATTTTACCCCACTCTGCCCCACACCACTTTCACCTAAACAATGAGGTCAGTATGCAGGAAACCCTGAACAGATGTACCACAACGCTGAACTGCCCCCGAGTCTCATGCAAACACACAGTCTAACCGTGAGCAAGTTAAACTGTTTCTCAGGAACGTCTTGTTGTGGAGTCAAACTTAACTTTCTGGTATCATAATTTAAACTAATATGAGCTTTCATGTGATTGGCAGAAATCAGGCTTTGAAAATAAAAGGTTTCATTTTTATAATCCTCCTGTGTTATTTAAACCAACTGGCTGTGAATTCATACTGGGAGTGTGGTGGTTAAAGTGGTGACTGAGTCCTCCCAACCCCCAATAGTTAAGAAACAAACTTCACCCCCCACCCATCTGACACTTACCCAGGGGGTCCGCCTTCCCGTCCTTATCAGGAATGGTAAACACACCCACAACCCTATGGCCCTGCTTGCAAAGGTTTGTGTACACTTCCTGTCCAAACAGGCTCTGGCCAATCAGGGCCAGCTTTAGCTTATTTTGGCAGGACACCTGTGTAAAACAGTATTATACAGTTAGATATTACATTAAAGACAGTGTTAGACTGTAGTTCTTGACCACTTACTATCTTAACAGTCTAAAGTCTAAACATTTGTGTAACCATCAAATTACTTTTTACTTAAAAGTGTAAACTATCAATGTAATAAATTAATAAACACAATCATAACATTTTTAAACTGAATGTATGTGAGACAAACATTAAGCATGCATCCAGGTCTGGGAAAGTTACAAGTGCTTTTAAACAAATAAAGTACGCATGCGCATAACAGAGAGCTTTAAATCAATGGGTCAGTACGACTCTACAGTTGCATTACTATAAATACAACAGACCAGCGTCTAATTACAATGTAATAACTTACAGCTACTAGTAAAGACAGCTAGTTGGGGGGGGGGGGAATAACCAGCCCGGTTATTGCTTAGACAGAACAACGCTTTAACACGTTTATTATTATGTCTAGTCATGGCAAGATCATGCTTGCAACACGTTTACCCATCAATGCACGTGTGATTTTAAGTTGTTGGTTAGTTTGTGACCTAGTAGTGCTGTTGAAATAGTTTCATTGGTAATATGATCTAACTACCCTCGTATTCTCGCCCTCCAGCTGACGCAACTCGCCACGGATCTGTCTACTGTAATCCGACCAAAAGCAACGTGGCAACCACAGATTTAAAACAAATACTGTATATAAAATCCTATTTACATTGTGCCTTATAAGAAATATACACGCATACGTATATATATGCATAAAGAAATGAATTTATACATCGCGAACAAATGTGTGGCATGGCACCGGGTTGTGTGACAGCGTGTGCATGGAAAAACCGTGTTTAATAACGCAATTTAACGCGTTACAAACGCAGATAAACACATTTTAGAGTGTATGCATGTGTATGTCCTCGATTTAACACATTTGCACGCATGCATTCATTCATTCATTCAAGCGCAGAAGAGATGCGCGTTACTCACGGAGCTCGTGGAGAATTTTCTCAGGATCGCGTTAGCCGTCCACAACATGTCGAAACGAAGTTAAAATCACGACTGGAGCTGAACTGAGCACATGCGTTACTGGAGATCCGCACCTGCCGCTGACGGACCGTATCTAGTCTGTGTGAGCCGAACCGGACTGAACCGACGCTCGCTGACGCCGCTGCGAGTTTATAGTGCGTGCGCGCCCCCGCCGCGCTGCTTATCTCACGACCCCCGTTTGGGTGGACGCGCGTTCTGGCTACTTCATTTGCCCACGTTTTGTTATGTGGTGGTGAAAATTATTGGCATAAAGCAAATTTGGCAAACAGATATATATAAAAGCTGAGAATGTGGCACAAATCTTTGTCTTGCAATTATCAAGCAAATAAACAGACCTAAAGAATACAGGCTAAATTACTTGCTATTTAAATTTAATAAATAAACATCCTTATGTTAAGATTCCCGAACATATCAGCTTTTCTGTTTTGTAGGAACACACTTGCCCTAAAGTTTCAAACAAAGCATAAAACTGGTATTCAGGGAACCAAATGGTTTATTTTTGTGCAGAATATGACATGAAAGTTCTGACAATAGAAACTGAGAACTGCTGGTGGACTCACAAAAGAACGTAAACTTATGAATCGACTCAAAGATTATGTAGTCGGGTCTGTCTGAATTGATTCGTTCATGTGAATCGGTTTGGCATTAGAGATGATGACTGATTTAAACACTAAAACATCTCATTTAAATGGAAAAAGGTGCTTCTAGTCATGTAACTACAGAATAAACACAACACAGCTGGAAAATCCTTCCGTAATTATTATATTTCTTCCAAAGAACCTGTCTAGACATTTTCTTGACTAGCCAGAGTGTGACAGATGTCTAAGAACAGACCATTTTACTGTAACAACATTTACTGTACATCTCCCAACATTAATAAAACATAAGAGGGTTCTATAGCATAGTACGAATGGTAACTGATTTTTAAAACCGTTGTTTTAATCGATTCTCTGTGGCTAAGTTTGTTTTAAGCAATAAACTGCTTTAGCACCTGATGTCCCACTGCAAACTGGCAATATCTATATTGTATTTCAACCACTGAACATATGTTGAGAGGTATGTGGAACAATCCAAATTTCTTCCTAATCAATTAAGCTCTGTCATCTTTTGCCTTCTGTGGAAAAAGGAGAATTCTCAGGAATGCGCATGCGGAAAGAACTACTACCTGTGTTCAACATTCAAAACCATTACAGAAATCTATCCCACAATTCCCTGATTCAGAAGAAGGACCGCAGTGAAGGAGATCACAGGAAACGGATGCCTGCTCCGAACTGAACGCCATCACATATCCTGCAAGGAAACATTTCCTTAAAGTCCCAATCAACAATATAAGTAACAAAATTGCCCCAAAGTTATTTTGTCGGTGTATGAGCGCACAGTGGATTTGTGAACACATACCTGTCTCCGCTTTGAACACCCACAGGAAAGCAGTAATTTAGTTCCAGCCTAGCTATGTTTCCCAATCGTAGAATAATTCCTGCCCCGTATGACCAGCGGACACACTCTGCTAGCTTCTGTAGATGTGCCCGTGGTCCCTCTCCTACACAATGCATAATGTCAACATTTTTACTTTTAACAACAGCATCACCGTGTGGACAAAAGTCTCTAGTACACAAATGAAATCGGGGACATTTTCTTAGTAAAGTCATCCAATTTTTTCATATTTAACAAAATATACATATTACAGGCAACAAACTCACCATAGTTAAGGTTGCAAAGATTTCCAGCATTCAGAAAGAAGTGTGTTCTGAAAAGGTCAGCAAGACCCCCTCGGGTGGAGCGGAACGGGAGGGGCGTGTACAGGTGAAGCCCACCTGCCCAATATGCTTCTCCACCCAGATAATCACCTGATCAGATCAGGTCCAGGTTACAAATTAGAACCAAAATTCACATTAAAATAAATAAATAAGATTACAAAAATCACAAGGTACAACAACATTTTTACTGTGATACCAAAGGTTATTGCTGTGTGTTTGAAATTATCTATAAAAACAGACCATATACAGCCATTTACCTTCACTCTGAGGCCCTATACTGTACATGCCAAAACCTCTTACACTCGTCGGGCCGCCCAGGTAGAACCTGCCAGAAATAAACATGTACAAAACAATTTGTCAGTGGAACCTAAAATCAACCAAACAAACAATTCATCAAACAAACCAAGAAAATCAAACCAGCAAACAAACAGACCTGTCAGCAATGGAGGTAGGTTGACCCCCAAGAGGAAACAGCATCCCTCCCCACAAAGATGCAGATAAAACCTGGAGAAAACAGAGAAAAAATTTGCCTCTTACATTGTCCAAATACTGCAGCTATAGACTATTAGAGTGACTTTTACAGAAGTGCTGATCTTATTAGTGTTTACAGACATTGTCAAACCTAAATGCTGAAGTCTACTCACCGAACCCCAGATTAAAGGTTTGTTAAGCTGCAGTTCAAAGTCTTCCTTGAGAAAGCTGGCGTCTCCACCCGTGTATCCGGCCAGTTCCTAAAGCACAACAAACACAGTACAGCTAAATCTCTTCCTGACAGCTTCAGTCATTGATGCACATTGTAAGACACGGTAACTGTGAATAAAGAAATCCAAATAAACTGCTAACACGTCCTGGGCTGATGTTCAAGCCCACACACCTGGTTGACCCGCAGTAAGGCCCCTCTTCTGGGCAAGATGGCAGAGTTCCTGGTGTCCAATACCATAGTGTGCTAATAAGAGACAAGACAACAGTAGTGAATCTTGAGAGAGCCACAAACGTGTGCAGGTGTCACGGGTTCAGGGTTAATGGAGGACAGCTTACAGAAAGGGCTGATTTTAGGGTGTGACCGCTTTCTTCCCTCACGGCAAACGACGCACTGCGGGCCAGACACCCGAGTTCACGCCAGACCCCCTCCCACTTCAAAGTGTGATTCGTCATCCACAGAGGAAACTGAAAGACATGAACCCGCAAGTGTACTGAATGCTTTCAAACGGAGATCACCAAGACAGCTGCTGTCATTGTCTTACATTGAGCTCTGTTGAAACTCCCACATCCGTTTCCCTCAGTGAGCTCCACGGAAACTGACCGGTGACTTTGTACAGGTTCAGCGTGAAGCTACGAAGACACAGAATTCAGGTCTAACTAAAACTCTGTAATCTCTCAAGCTATCTCAGCCAAACGACAGCGTACAGAAATCATACTTGCGCTCGTAACATCCCGGCTGCGGTTTGAAGAAAGACAGGCCGTAAGATGTTTCCTTCGTACCATAGGAGAACTGAAAGGTGAGTCTCTCTCCACGACCAATCATGTTAGGAAGCTTAATACCCAACACCTGTATGCCAATAAACACACATCCAGCAAAAACAGGTAGTGATAGACTGTAAAGACGAGTGATAATAACTGTTCATGACTCTTACAACATTTGTAATACAGTTCTCACCATACTGCCTTCATTGTTTCCCACCATAGTGTTGTAGCTGCCAGTAAGTCGCTTAAACTCAGTCACCTCAAATGTGACATCGAGTCCGTTTGGCAGCGCGTCTGGACCTGAGATCAGAAACACATCAACAGTGTGGCTTAATATTCACCTACAACAGATTCCTTCTTAAATATACCGAAATAAAACAAGATTTTATTTAATCTGAACTCAGATTCAAATTCAGTGAGCCTTTGGATGGAGAAATAATCCTTTCTGAACTTGTAATTCTCTTAGGTACATGCCAACACTACTAAACTGACCTTTGTTTCTTATTTCTTTATGAGTACATACATTTCTTTTATATTAGATTCTCTAACACATCTGTTTTCCAGAATCTTAAAATTCTACGTATTAAAACGGCAAATAAATCTGTTCTACAACATATAATGTCAAAACAGTTCTCACTAGATTCTTAAACCCCAAATGCTTAAAAACGAGCAAATGGAAATTGTGGACTACGTAGCTGCTTTGGAAAAAATGCAACAGCCTAAAGTGATTTGAATCTGAATTAGGTGTGAATTCACACATTACGGATGCTGTACCTTCCGAGACATCAATCACCACCTCCACTTCCTTAAATATGCCAAGACGGAGTAACTTCTGTCTAGCCTCGTGGGACTTCCTCATCACCTGCAGAAACACTGGACATGTTACCTCCTTTCAGAACAACTCCAGCAGTTCCAATACAACACCTCATCCTGGACTGAGAACTCACTTCCACCAGGTTCCTGGCAGTGAAAACACCTGAGATCTCATAGCCCAAGTAATCTTCTTTAGTTCTGCCTAGTCCCTCAATGCTGACATGTTGAACAATAACCTAGACGGGATAAGAGGTCAAAGATTTCACATGACTGAAAATCGACATACTTAAATAGGAAGTGCACCCATTATTATGTTAGTTACCATAACAAAAACCTAAGTGAACTTAAAAGAAACAGTCAAAGCAGTTCAAAACAACTTACATCTTTATTTTCCAAAACCTCCTGCTTCGTTTCTTGCTCCGCCCCCATCACCTCCATATCATCTGGGTGAACGCCCAGGTCTCGCCCATACATGGGGTAAGAATCCATACTCTACAAAAATGGACGATTTCTGTTTATTGCAATCATTTGTTATTATATACAGTCATATAACGCACAACTGTGCATGGAGAAATTGACGTGTTCACTAATGCACTAAAACAAGCATTAAACCAGCACGACAATATTAGACACAAGAGGTCACAGACAAAGCAAACCAATATCACCCCTGAATGTTTATGAAAGCAGTTACCCTGGCGTGCACGATCCCCATTTTCCCGTGCAACAAGATCGTCTGGACGGGCTCGAGACGCTCAGCTGATCGTGGGAATGTAAAATATCGCGGTATGTTATGAAGCGCTGAACCCGACCCCCTTCAAGGAGGACGCCATGACACCCGCCGCTCCGCTTCGCAAAGCTGGACGGTGATTGGCTGTGGGGCGTGACGTCGCGCAAAGAGGGCGGTCCCTGTGTGTGACGCAGACGCGTTTACGCACCCGGCGCGCGGGGCGTAAATCATAAATCCGTCATTTATTTACACAAAGTGCAAAAGTTGGTAATTATAGTTAGAACGGATTGCTAGTTTATTATTAGTGTTGCCAGGTAACGTGTCAAGGGTTAGCAAACAATGTTTACGTTACGTTTATAAAGAAGCGTTGCGGAGATGTTGTGTCTGTCGACTGTCAAGTTTATAATTAATCTCATTTATTGGTGATAATAAGGATTATTATATTACATTTCAAGTATTTTGTAGTTTTTAAACTCTATATATAACGTTGTGAAAGCATGTTTTGCCAGCAGAGGCCAGTATAACACGTGATTTGTTATGAATTCAATACAAGACTTTTCATTATTAGTATCAAAGAAACGCAGGACACAATATTCCCGCACCGGCTACTACATTATATTTTATTCAATATTTCGGTGAGTAAATGCATAAATAAAATCTAAATTTCTATAGCATATTATTATCAGGAAATTGTATGTAAATAATGATTATATTATTGCATCGTTTGTTTATAATAACAGACATTTATTTGTGTGTGAACCGCGGAGATATCAGTGGAAAACTGAACATGGAAAAACTGAAATATGGAAAACTGATCAGTGGATAATTGCAAACGCTATTTGTTTAAAATCTATTTTAATCTAATGCTATGTTCATTACATCGCTATTTAATAGCGTGTATTCATTGATGCTTTTAAAGCATCTGATATTATACAATCTGATATTGGACATTTTATTTAACAGGTCTTTCTTTTGCCAGCTCTTGCCTGGACTCCTTAATGAATGCATGCAGGGAGCGACCCTCAATGCATACAAGCATACTCTCTCTCTCTCTCTCTCTCTCTCCCCCATCCTTTCACCTCCCATCTCCTCCTCAAATGTGTGCAAACCAATCAGCAGGCGTCTCGAGCTCTCACGCTCCTCTTGCCAGGAGCTGGAGAAACGCTCCTCTTATCAGAGAAACGCGCAACTGGAGAGCCGCATTCAGCTCAGCCTCGCACCATGGCTCCCGTCCGCTTTTCCTGGGACGTCTGTTTGCTTTTCCTCCTCATAAATACTTTCGATGTCATGGGAAATGTTGGGGTCGCAGGTGAGACTCTTTTGCGTGTTTTTCATCATTTTGGGGGCTAAACTTTTAATTACCGACGCATATATGTAAATTATTGCCCACTGCGATATAGAGGCACATTTACCTGTAATTCAATCTATCCGGCTTATTTGTGTATTCTGGGTCACACTTTGTTTAAAAACAAATCATGAGCTTATTTTTGACATACAGCTGTTTATAAATTTAAGGGGAAATTTGGGCTGCCGGGGGTTCTAGAGGACCACGAGTCGGCTCGATGGAGTCGATTTCCCCCGAGTGCATCGATACGTATTGTGCCCCTCCGGAATGAAGGCTTGGAAAAAGTCAATAATAATACAAACAGTGTCGGTTCTGTTTAACCATGACAGAAGGTTTAATGACATGTATGTGTACATAAAACAGCTTTGCATATTGTCTCAAAATGAAAGAATAAGTTCATTGGAGTTTTGGTCCATGGCACGTTGGAGTTTTTTCCCCAAATCATTTTATACCAGATCATGTCACGAAATGCTCAAGAAAAACACAGAAGATTCACTGTTTTTTGCTCAGTGTGTGTTTGGATATGGGTTAAATGTGGTATTGAAGGTTCATGACAGAAGCGCACCGTTGCGCACCCGGTGGCGAGCGACTTTTTCCACACGCGTGCGTTGCGTTCTGATACTAAATGAAATAGATTTGAGGAGCCAGGGCTCATTCATCCATTCATTGCCTTTATATGTAAAGTTTTCAGTCTTTATGGTATAAACTCGGCTTTTGCGTAAATCCATATATTGCTTGAATGTTCTCTAACAGCATTTATTCTGGACAGCCCGCGTGTCCCGCATGAACGACCCTTTTTGTTCTGTTCTGAAATCAGCCTCATCTTTCCAAACCAGCAATAAGACCCTCATACAAAGCAGCAGGGCTGATTCCTGACCAGCAACAAAAAGCAACCCCTGCCACACCCTTATTCCCCTGTCAGAAGAAATTGATTTTTCATGAAGGTCTGGGTTTGTCTAACCCGTGCAGTTCCAGACTAGTTTGTCTTTTAGTTGACTGTGAGCAGACGCTACAGTGGACAGAGAGATAGATTCAGTGGTTTCTGAAACTCTACTTTTAAAATGTCATTGAAATTGTATTCTAGGACAAACGACAAGATTTATGTATTAACAATTCTGTGTTTTATTATTTGTAATGCCCTGATTCAAAGATGAGTCTTGAGACAGACTATCTGACAGGCATCCTTCTTCATCTAAATTGACAAAATGAGTTTTATTGTGGCGAGCAGGACATCTTTAAGGTTTAAGATGGGTACTAGTGTCTTACTCTGTTTGATTTCCCCACAGATGCAGACGAGTGTTCGGAGGCCACCGACGACTGCCACATCGATGCCCTGTGCCAAAACACCCCAAAATCCTTCAAGTGCATCTGCAAGACTGGATACAGAGGAGATGGCAAGCACTGTGAGGGTGGGTAACACAGATCTTTCATCTTCTCATACTTTATTTTACCCCAGACGTAACCCTCACACACACCTGCGTACATCAGTGAATCTAAAGCAATGTGTAATCGAACCTGTACACACACACACACACACACACACACACTGCACAGACACAAACATCTGATGTACATGTTTAAAACATGCTTTTTGAAAATATGTTCTGTCATGCATATGTACAGTGTACTGTACACACAATCATCCATACGCACACAACACACGGAAGAGTCCAAATATCTGAAAACATGCTTGTATTTTGCATTCTTTTCTAAAGTTTGAGGATTTGGTATGTCCCCCTTTTTGCTTTAATGACCACACGCGCTGGAAATGGCACAGACTCAAGAGTTTGATTTGTGAACATACCAAAAAACATCTTGTGGGCTTTATTGGAACATCTGTACGTTTTAATTTTTTACCAAAGAGTTTATTTGGTCAGTGTCACAAGTTTGCTTAGATTTGATTAGTGACCTTGAAATGTTGCAGAACCTTAAATATGTATTATTCATTTGACATCAAAACTTGTTATGTTTTGTTTATTTGCTATATTTAAATGAAACAAAACCCCAGATGGTCTCAGATTTTTGAACCCCACAATATGTAGAAACTCAATTACGAACGTAGATGTAATGTTTTTAGGAATAGATGAATTATGCAAGTGATGGTACCATTCCACAAGAATTTGTTTTATGGGCCCAGGTTAAGTTAACCCAGGAGGAATTTGTGATCAAACAGAAAGCAAACGTTCGCGTTCACACACACGTGTGCTGATTCGGTCGGACGTCTGTTTGAGAATATAACCTACAGAGGCATAAATTAGTTTAAGAGTGTGTTTCTGAAAGATTAATAGATTAATCTTGGTCAGTGTTGGAGGAAGTTCTTCACTCTTTCTCCACTGTTTCCTGTTATGGTACTCTGTGTTCTTCATCTGTGGATTGTAGATTGTTCATCTCGCTGTTTTAGCCACATGTGTTGAGCTTGTGTTTCAGGATGAAGCTCTCTACCTATTCTGAAACCTGAGCCTTGTTCTCAGTGCCATTAATGAATTAGGTGGATTTGAAATGGCTTTACACCAGACTGCTCCTCAGCGAACGCTTGAAACTCAGAGGCCAGACAGCGTGGGCTAGAACAACATCTTTTATTTTCTCTAAGGAAACACAGGGAATGTTCTGGACTTCACAGAAGCTTTTTACTCCCACCTTCAAACCGCAGTCTACGGTTCGAGGACAGTGAGGCTGTCAGTTACGCAGTATCGAAAGGGTTAGACGTGTGTGTGTGTGTGTGTCTTAGTAAGTTAACTATGTATGCATCTCTCTTTCTCTCTCTCTCTCTCTGTCTTTCTTCAGAGCAGACATACCGTCCACTGTGTAATGTGGTGTACTGTGGGAAGGGGGGGGTGTTTTGTCTGAAGCAAAAAGCCCATTAACACCCCTATATACCAGCCCATCCAGTCTCTAATTAAAGCCCTGCTTGTTTGTCTCTAAAGGAAATTAAATTAAAACACTTTCTAGAACTGTTGTCATCCTGTCGGTCTGCATTGGATGTCGGTGAAATGTGTTGTGCATGAGGAGGTGATTTATAGTGGTGGTTTGGGCACGAGCCACAAATGAGATCTCCTGTATGTCTCAACTGTTTCTCCTAGTCAGCAATGAGAACGAATGGAGAGCCAGCGGAGATGATGCCAAAGTCGTCCGGCGCTCAGATTCTGTCTGAAATCCAAAGTCTTAAAAGGAGCTTAAATATTAATTTTATTGATTGTGCAAATTGATTTATTAATGAGATTCGACAGGGGGCGGAGTCCCAAAGATCCCACCCCCTCCTTAGTTCTTGCAGGAAGCAAATCCCCCATGATTCCACAGTGACATATTCACAGCTGTGTTTATTTGCAGGCGTGAAGAAAGATTAAACAAAGACGGTAAATGTGACTCAGCATTACTCTGAAAACTATGAGCAATGCAATGATCCGTTTACTTGGTGATAAGCGTATTGTCTGTATTTCTTCTTCTAATCCTGTTTGTTTCTTTCTCTTCATCCCTTCCTTATCTGAAACAGGTAGTTGAACTGTTTGATTTAGTCTATAACACGTGTGTAGAGTCAGGCGTGCACGTGTGGTGTGTGTCCGTGTGTTTCTGAATGTGTGTTGGTGTGTTTGAATGAGAAATTGACAGAAAAGGTTGCTGGCTGGGGGTGGGTGGGGGAGACAGATAAATGGAGTGAGAGATTGAGGTGTCGCCACATTACTAGGCCATTGTCTGCCTGGTGTCTGCCGACTCGTCACAGGGCTCCAGATGATCTGATTGGCTGGCTAAGTGTGGCCACCCTTCATCACTGACCCTCCCCTCACAGGACACTTCAGAGTCTGTGTGTGCTGCCACACACACACACACACATACACTCACAGATCTACACAAACACACATACACACACATGCTTAGAGGCATCCACACACACATCTACGCATACACGCTCACAGACATGTGCACACACACACACACTCAGAGACATATATATTCACAGACATTAACATAGACTTTAAAGTCAGAAAATCATTAGTGTACACACAACAATCAGAGAGGGAGACTCACATGAGAATAAAAGAGATTTGCCAGCGATACATGCATTCACACAATCAGAAGCTCTGATTTTAATGTTTAACTGTTGTCCACATCATCCACCTGTACTGCTGGCCTGGCTGAGTGGGAACCTTTACAGAAAGACACATTAGCGATGTGTCATAGTTTATCCCCCTTCCCATCTTGATAAATCTGTTCTACAAGAGCTCTTTGTGGTACCCCCTGCCCTGGCAGTGGGGTGTGTTTTTGGGCTGAAGATGTCGCCCCCTGCCGACTCCTCTCCTGCTGAGGTGATAGTGGAGGTGTTTAATCTGCCCGATGGGATGTGGAGCACAAACAGTGTGTTGACGACGAGCGACAGCCCAGAGCTGTCAGCTCATCACTAGCTGATGTCAGCAACAGCTCCGGAGCAGGAAGTTGGTCAGCTGGAAGCTAACTAGCCATCCACCGGTTTAACAACCCCGGCCCCCCTCACACCTCCATAGACCCTGTTAGCCACTCACACACAGTTAGAAAGTGTTAACGTTGCCTTCAAGCTCAGAAACCAGCCTCAGGATTATTCCTTCAAATCTGTTGTTTCGTTTACCTTTAGGCTGTCTTCTCATCGTTTGGTCTCTTTATTTATTCTTTCATGCGTTCATTTTTTTATTTTTACTTCAGATTCAGATTTTTACTTTTTTTGTTTTAGAGCGTGTGGAAGAATTTAGGGTTGTTGCGAAACCAAGTCGGCAGCAGTTGAAAGTTCCAGAACTTTTGCCGCCTCTGCGTTAGATAAATCAGAAATGAAATGTGAGTTTTTCTTTTGCTTCGAGGTGTTTATAGATGTTTTAGTTATGAGTGGGTTTTGGGGAAATGACCACTGGAGTACGCAAACATAAAGTTCACCAAAACGACACAGTGTTTTCCTCTTTGATAGACAAAAATACAAACGAATATTAAAATAAATCAGTGGTGAAGTGCGACTGCAGTGTTGCTGTATGTGAACGTGTGTGTGATTTGTGCCTGAGTTTGTGTGTTTGTATCACTCTGTGTTTAAAATTCGGACAGTCGGAGTACATTTTCGAAAGATCGATTCAAAAGGTTTGTTTATGAATAAACCGGAAAACAAGCATTTTTGAAAGCATTGTTCCTGTAGCTGGAGTTGCACAATGTGGTTTGTGGGATTTTTAAGTAATGCAGTTATTTTTAGTTTGTGTCGTATCTGTCCAAGAGTACAGTCCAGGTTTATTAAATCACACACACACACACACACACACACACTATTGTCCGGCAGACAGGAAACAGATACTTTCTGACTTAAGTGTGTGAGTAAAAAAAAATTTTTTATTTAATTTACTGTCCCCACTTATATTTAATTATAAAATTGTAAAACTTGTGTCCCGTGTGTAATTCATTTTTGTATACATAAATCTGAAGATTGTTTTCTTACTGCATGTTCGTGCCTCTTTTTCTCAGATATGGACGAGTGTGAGAACGACTACAACGGCGGTTGCGTGCACGACTGCATCAACATTCCCGGGAACTACAGATGCACGTGTTACGACGGATTCATGCTCGCGGACGACGGGCACAACTGTCTCGGTAAGACCTGGAAAGTGGACGCGCACACACGCAGGACACACACACACATAAACTGGGCGATGAGCTGCTCTCTCGTCATCTCTGCCCGGCTACCGACCTCAGTATCGACCTCCTCCACTAACGTAAACAAATCCGCTCCAGCGATCTCGGAAAAGGCCAGCCGAGCCACGTCTCGCGCCAGTATTCCAGCTCGTTCTGACAGCAGCGTGCCAACAGGAACCTCGCGATTATTTTCATCTCTTAAAAATGTCACCCAAATGTCACCAGTGGCGCAGTCGCGTCCAATTCCCAGAATTGGCCAGTCAGGTCAGATGTTTATGTTAGCGGCTAAAAATGGAAGTAGGGAAAGAAAAGGCTGAGAGAAAATTAATAACTTGCCATCTCATATTTATTGAAATAGTTCAAAGATGAAATTCCATGACCCGGAGAGTTAAGGCCGGGTCTCATGGTTTCTCCGGATTGCTGTGGGGATTCAGGAATTCGTTAAAAAGTGTGTTTTTTTGGAGCTTCACCGAGGCTGTCTGCACTGCCCCTCTAAGTGAGTGCAGATGTGTGTTTGTTAAAACAGACCTGTCAGACTGATGTGTGGTGGATCTATGGTGTCACAGTGACCATACAGGACAGTCCAACCATCACAGCTGAGAAAAGAGACATGACAGCATTATGTTTCTGAGCTGTTGGATGAGGAACCCAGATTGCTGTCCTCTCTTCACTGCCCTCTGCATCCAAAGTAAATATGTGCACCGGCCAGATGAGTTACTGAGTTACAGGATGCTGAGCTCATCGTTGTTTCATTGGATGCTGTAATGATGATGGATTCTAGAGTATGGCAGAAGACCTCGAACCTTCAGCCCAAAGTTCTTCTCAACCTTCAGCTATGTCAAATAACATGATTCTCTATCTATCTGTCTGTCTGTCTGTCTGTCTGTCTGTCTGTCTGTCTGTCTGTCTGTCTGTCTATTTATCTATCTATCTATCTATCTATCTATCTATCTATCTATCTATCTATCTATCTATCTATCTATCATCTTCATTTTAAAGTCACATCTTGTTCTCTCTCACCTCCCTTTCCNGCTCTCTCTCTCTCTCTCTCTCTCTCTCTCTCTCTCTCTCTCACTCTGTGTGTGTGTCTCTCTCTCAGTATTTCTCTTGGTTATCTTGGCTGTGGGTCTCTTTGGAGTGACTCCAGGCTCTTTCCCTTGAGGCAATAGACTTGCTCTCTATTTGACATCTTTATTGTGGAATGTCTCAAATACAAGTCTAAATGATGGCTCTGGGAACCAAGACGGGCCTCAGAGGCCATCGGCAGCGCTGAGGGGTCTCTCCTGTTCTAAACCCCCCCTCCTTCCCTGCTTATATCTTTCTCCTTGTGTCTTTTTCTCGGACTATTTCTCTTCATTTCTGTCTCTTTATCCTGCCTCGTCCCTTTTCTTGTTTTTAATCTGCTTCTGTCTGTCTTCATCTCACCCCTCTCCTCCACCTCTCTCTAGAAATAGAATGACACAGAAAATGTGAGACGTTTAGAAATCAAGTCGAGGTTTTTCTCTCTCCGTCTCTTTCTTGTCCTTGTCATAACATGTAAGATTGAAGGATAGAATGTAACTTAGACAAGGTCAGTAAACAATTCTATCACATTAATCTCATGTCAACACATATACTCTTCAAAACTTGTGTGTATTTAAGTCGGTACGGTTAATGCTGCTTCCACTGTATTGGCTTTACTTTAGCTGAGTAAGTATTATGATAATTAACGTTATATCATAAATGCTTTCGATAGAACTTAACTGATACTGATCCTGGAACATTCATTCAGAAGATCTCTGAACATCTCAAAGTCGTGGAAGCATTTGTTTCCCACATTCTCTGTGATTTATGCTAATGTTTCTCGTTTACTCGTCATCTGCATCTGTTTGTTGCTTTTTCATAACCAGTGTTGCTTCATTCATTCCTATTGGTGCTTTAACGTCATGTGACCTGCTGTCATAGCACCCCTCATGTTTTCATTGGCTCATCATCTGTGTGTATTATAACAAGTTCAGATGGAAGTAAAACTGCAAGAACGGTTGATCTTATCAAAAGGTTAAATGAATCACGCAATTTTGGTGACCTTTTCTTTAATCTGCCTTTCTTTTTCCCTTGAAAATCCTCTTGTGTTGCCCTGTCTTTAATTTTCTTGCCAATTTATTTTGATTAACCTTTTCGACTCATCTCTATCAGCAGTTATTCCATAATTATTGTTTTTATTATGTCTCAGGTTAGCTGTAACAATAGAAATTCAATTATAACTACATTTTCAGAAGAATACGTTACCCATCCAAAAACACCATGGTGTAGAATAGTGGATGGTTGCCATGGCATTGCTGTGCAGTTACTAAGATGTTCTGAATGGTCGTTAGGGTGTTGCTAGGGTGTTTTGGGTGGGTGACTAGGTTGCTTATTGGCCCAGGTAAACCCATATCAGTCTATGTTTCTATGACAACAAAGACACAAGTTTGGTCCCTTATGGGATAACTTTAAGTACGAGCGCTAACAGGCAACATTTATTATGTTCTGCATAAACAAGCAGTCACAAAGTGTCTTCAAACAGACCAACCGAGTGCCAGCCAAACCCACAAGCTCTTTGAAATGTACGGAAATCAGAGCAGTGGCTTGTCTGTCTGTGTAGGAAGTCATTTCAGAAAGCCAGATGTCACATGTTGACAAGTTAAAGCTTTAACTGATTTAGGATTGACTAGCTGATTAAAGAGCGATTTACTGCAGTTTCTCTGTCTTTTTCATTTCAATTCTTATTTGTTTTCTCTCTGTGTGCAGGCAGCTGGACTCAATGTGTTGATCATTTGCTCTTTTTTTATGAATGCCTGCACGGCCGCTGCTGTTTATTTATCTTTTGGCTGCTTTTTTCCTCTCTCGCTCCACCATCAAAACGGGAGGAGAAACCCGTGGAGTTGTAGAGGAAAGAATGTTCTGTATCACCACGGTGATGGAGGGGTGAGGTCGAAACAAAGGTCAAATTTAAAGATAGAATCGTCACTTCTGTTCAGTTTGGTGTGGTTCAGTTATATTGTGTTCAGTTCGGTTTGGTGTGGTGTAGTTATATTGTGTTCAGTTCGGTTTGGTGTGGTGTAGTTATATTGTGTTCAGTTCGGTTTGGTGTGGTGTAGTTATACTGTGTTCAGTTCGGTTTGGTGTGGTGTAGTTATACTGTGTTCAGATCGGTTTGGCTGTGTTCAGTTCGGTTTGGTTCACTTCAGATTTGTTCACATTAGTTCACATTAGTTCACTTCAGTTTTGATTCTCCTCTAATCCTTTTTCTCTCCTCTCTTCAATTAAAATAACATTCTCACTCTTTCATTCTTTCTCTTCTCTGCCTCATCCCTCTCTCTTGCCTTCCTCTTGTTATCTCTTCCTCTCTTTCTCTTCCTGTTGTGTCCTGTCATCTCAGATCTTTTCCAAATTAAAGTTTACACAAGAGCAATCAAACAAAACAAAACCGTTCTAGTTTAAACTCGCTGGCCGGGATGCCAGAGCTCTTGTTTAAAGTTTGGCAGAGAGCGCTTTAATTGAGAGATGACAGCTGAAATGTTGTTTTTTCCTCTGTTTTAAAGCGGGAGAGAGAGCTGTCACAGCGATGATATCTCTTTCCTTTCCAACATTAAACACGCAGCGTAACGCGCTCGCAGCCAAAGTCACTTATCACTCTCGCATGTCGCAGTGAATGCACTGTTACATGCAGCAATAAAAAGAAACAATAGTATGATCTGTGTGCCCTCGTAAGAGATCTCTCTCTCTCTCTCTCTCTCTCTCTCTCTCTCTCTCTATCTATCTATCTATTCGATCATTATTCATTCCTCTGGTTTTCTGCAGTGGATTCCATCATTTTCATCACCAGTTCTTAATAGAAATGTGGCCAGAGAACATATACTGTATATTTCAGAAACACAGGGACGCCTCTGTGGCCAATGGCGTATCCCCCCACCATATCCCCCCACTCACCCTGCTTCTATAACGGTACAGTAGTTAATATGACAGTAAAGGTCTTGCAGTCCTGACTGTGTTAACAAGATGCCCACGGGGGCTAAAATAAGAATTATGTCCGCAGGTAAAGCCAGGAGCCACATAATAAACCACTGTGACCGATTTAAACCTGCTGAAAAGTGGTTGTGTTCGCATGTGAAGCGTTTGTGGACGGGTTTATGTGTAAAAGCGTGTATGTATGTCCTACATACGTAGGTATTCTGTGAATGCGTCCTCCGGTTGGCGTGTTGAGGTGTTATACAGTTGTAAAATAGCTCCCATGTCCAGACAGAGGCATTATATTTGTCTTAACTGTAGTTTTTCAGGGTAATGCAGGGATTGGTGTATTAGCTAATGGAGTCTGTTCCGAACACAGCGCTTTAGCTCATGAGCCCGGCTGCATCAGGCTAAGTCTCTTTTAGTCCTGCTGTCTTCGCTTGTACATCATCAAACTCCCTTTTAAGAATGTGATTCACTTCACCGACATATTTATAGCGTCCCCGGGCTGCTATTTTCAATCATGCAGTTCCTATCTGCTTAAATGTGGAAAGACTTAAATGTCCAAAACTGTTACATTCCAGGGAAAACCAACACGTGGTTGGCTGGAACGACAGCCAATGCTTTTTCCAGCTATTGGGGAACGTTCTCAGAACGCTGACTAATGTTCTCTTGAAGTTATCAAAAACGTTTTTGCAGTAGTAGAATATTTTTAACATTGTATTTTGTTATATCAAAAACGTTATTCTTAAGTTGTTCGTGAAACATTTTTAAAAAGTTACAGAGTTAAAAAAATGTGTGAATATGTTCTATTAACCATGACTATGTAATATTAATACAACGTCTAAGAAACTGGACATTGTGAATGTTTGCAGTACTTTAAAAAGAACATTTTGAATGTTTTTGTTACTTGATGGAAACATTCCTACAACAAGGTTAGTGTTAAGTTTTTTCTCATTTATATATTTGTCTATATTGGAGTATCTCTTCCTGTCAGCATGTCTCAGATGCTACACAGAGAAGCTAGCGAGGTCAGTATGGTTTTGTGCCACTGCGCTCGGGCGCTAATGGCCGTACATGCTTTACACTCAAATAAAGAGCGTTCTGAACTCAACTCAGAGCTCGTAAAACTCAATGCTTCTCAACACACTCCAAACACAGTAAACACAACACACACGTCCACATCAGAAAGACACGGCTTTCAGACAGACACAACCATCTCTGTCTACACACAACAAAAGTGTGTTTGTGGATTCCACAAGTATATCACCTGTAATTCTGCAGGAAATCTTCGTCTCATTTACCAAAGCTTTGATGCTCATTCATGCGTCCAGCATAGCGCATTTTTTGCGAGTTTTATTAGCGGCATGTAAACAACAGATCTGGATTATACTAAACAAGGCAGATGGAAACATACCCACGCAGACAGATAACATTCTCATTCAAGCATGTGTTCACACACACAGACATCCTGCCCGAGAAACATTTTATTACTCAGAGGTTCAAATCTCAGGAAATTTGAGGAAGTTCTCAGTTATCTTTTAAGTATTAACTTTGTTTCCGATGTTCTCATAGCAATAGATACAAACGAGACATTAAGATTAATGTTAAATGAATGTAGATTGTATAGCTACGATGATCTGGTTACAAAAAACTATTTAGTTTATATCTTTTTGTTACTTTCTGTTCAACTCTGTTACGAGAATTTTGTATTACTCACTTTCTGTTCAACTCTGTTACAAGAATTTTGTATTACTCACTTTCTGTTCAACCCTGTCACTATGTCTTCACCTTCCATCTTTAAAAATAACGGTCTGATGTTTAATGATATTTTAAGGAATGGCATCAAGTCTTTTGGACCACATGATTAAATTATCCACATGACAAGTATCTATTTAAATATATTTAAATAAATAAGTCCTTGAGGGTGAATTATGGGCTGTCCAATCAACAGTGACAGGGTGTTGTGTCAGGGGTGTGTAAAACTCATGCAAGTGTGTTATTGGTCTTCTGTGTCACTCTGTTACTCAAACCAACATGTCTACAGTGCTGTTTATAGAGCTTGCAAAGACACAAGAAGGGCCTTAATAACACACAAACAGATTGTTTTACAATAAACATATTTACAGAATATTCTGTGTTTAGCCGAAACTTGGATGGGAAAAAACATGGTCATTTATTTCCTAACAGGTGTATATATGCTGGATATGTAGAGTACAAATGCCCCTAAAAATCAAATCGAGGGGCAATTTTTGCCCTTTAATAGAAAAGTTCATTTCTGACACCGTTACCCTGTGTTTGCATGCGTGAGTTACTGTTATTTCGTTTAATTTTCTATTGGCCGGCCATTTCCTTCTTGGGAATTTTGTTTGCTGTTGGTTTGTTTGTCTGGTAAACCTGTTTGAAAACTGAACCATCAAACTACTCGTTTAATCAACATCACTCTTCAGTAGCCGCAGAAAGCGGAAATCGAGGAAAATCAGCCGTGGATAAACAAACAGGCAAATACCTGCGCCGGGGCGCTCCGGTTCGGTTCTGCTCCAGCAGCCGTGTTTATGTGTCTCGTAATGACTGTGTGTGTTTGTGTCTCTCTCTGTTAGACGTGGACGAGTGTCTGGACAACAACGGCGGCTGTCAGCAGGTTTGTGTGAACACTATGGGCAGTTATGAATGTCAGTGCACGGAAGGATTTTTCCTGAGTGATAACCAGCACACCTGCATCCATCGCTCAGACGGTGAGTCTTATCCTGCGTGTGTGTGTGTGTGTGTGTGCGTGTGTGACGCAGAATAATAGATCAGGTACAATAACAAATAAACACGTCACGGTTTGGTCCTGGCTAGTTTTTTCCCTCCATATATGGGATGAATCGAAGGAAGATGTGTGTGTTGTATGTGAATACTCGTTCTCACTCAAGCATCACCTCAAAGATGTTTTTTGTGCGGCCGTACTAGATTCATCGAAATGTGAAATTGTATGGTTTATTTAAACCATCATGGTAAAACAGGATTTAAAGGTGGGGTAGGCAATTTCAGGCCAATTTTTTATGTTGTGGCAGAAAGAGGAAAATTTATGTCAAGTGTTTTGGTATATAAAAACATGGGCATAAATTGGATTTGTGTATTTGCTTAATTGCAATTAAGAACAGGTTAGATTTATCTTATGCAACGTGTTTTCACTTCTGATCATTTGTCGGACTGAGGGGTCAGAGGTCAAAGTTGAAGGGTTTAGTGCGCAGGCAGCATGCGGGCAAAACTTTGTGTGTGGATGCAATTGAAATACTTGCTGTGTTTTTGGTGTATAAAAGTGGGCCGTGATGTGAAGCTTTGTGACACGCATGTGCGTGTACATGTGACCCTCGTGCACGAGTGAACGTCGCTTCTGTACATGAAGACGGGCACGTTCACACACACACACACACACACTGACACACACGCGTGCGCGCGGTCCTGAAGGAGAGTGAGCTGATTCGTGATCACATTTTTGATCACAATCATGTGTGGAATGTGAAGAGTCCGTGACGTTCTCTCAATATTCTCTCTAAATCATTCATCATGTAATGTTAGTACAACATCTTTTAATGTTATGTACCATATGGATCAAAATTTTATTTTTAAGTAGTTTATTTTTAAAACGTTTTAAAAAAGATCCAGAATTAAAAAATGATTCTTATAACCAAGAAATAACATTGAGACAACATTTAAAAAATGCACATTTTGAATTTTAAAATAACATTTGTGTTACTAACTGAAACATTAGGGAAACTTTCTTACAGCCTAAAATTGTTAGCTGCGTTGGCACAGTGCCAAAGTGTGTGTATGTGTGTGTGTGTGTGTGTATGTGGTGTGTGCGTGTTCATTTTCAGTCGATGCACTTTATTTGAAATGTTTTTTGACACGGCACTTAGTGTGTTGCAGTGGTCACACACCAGCGTGTGAGTACACGAACCAACAATTAAAAATAACTCAGCCAAACACAAGAGCTCGTCCTGTTTTCACGGTTCCTGCGGGCTGATGCTAGGAAAAGAAAAAAGAGGGATGCAGAAACAGAAATGTCTCCGTATTTGCCTTTTGGGAAGCCCGAATAACTGTTGATAAATCTCTGGGCCTGCATGTTGTATTTTTACTTCAAACGGGAGAGTTTGGTAAATACTCCTAAAGTGTGTGTGTGTGTGTTTGTGTATATGTGTGTGCATTTGTGTACTTGACTGTAAACAGGCTAAAGGTTTGTTTTTGTGGATGGCTAACTGATGCGTTCTGGCAGTCTTGAATGGCTCTGCACGCCACACACACACACACACACAAACAAGCAAACACACTTTCACACATTTAATGTCACCCTAAATGAACCCTTCACCTTCCTTCATCGCTCTCACTCATCAGTAGTGTGTGTTTGCGAGTCTGTGTGTGCATGTGAAAGTGTGTGTGTTTTGTTTACATTTCGTCTGTCAGCAGTACGGCTCATTGGTTGGTCTAAGACGTATGTATGTAAGAGTGTGTAAGAGGTGTGTGATGCTGTATGTTTATAATTCTTCACTCACCAGTGTGTCCTACTGGCCTAGTCTAGTAGTGTTGTGTGTGTGTGTGTTGTGTGTGTGTGTGTAACATTGGCGCCGTCTGTCTGGTGTTATGAAGCAGAGCTCTATAAGAGCGTGTGTATATTTCACGAAGACTTCTGTCCATTCTGTTGACCTCTGTGTGTGACTGTTCGCCTGTAATGTCTTTATATCTGCATTCACATCTGAAGTAGGTAAAAGATCATGTTTTAGAGCAGTTATCACCATCTCTTTATACATAAACACAACAATCATGTGTGTTAAGTATATGCATTACGTTCAGTGTTGAGTGTCTGTCTGTCTGTTTGCATGCCTGTCTGTCTGTCTGTCCATCTAAAAGTGCAGTAAGGCAATACAGAATGTCCACAAATGCAGTAATACATTGCAATACAGGAGAGTGTGATGAGTCCTGATAGCTTTGAGTTGTGATGGTTTGTTCCAGTACAAGTGACGTGTTTTCATTAGTATTGTTTGTACTTTTTTACGGTTGTGTCTAAAAGTGTTCCCTCTTTAGTTTACACAGTTATAAACTGAGTTTCAGCTCTAAATGGCCCAGGTCCACTGATGGAGTCAGAAAACTGTGACTCAATATCTCTTCTGTCTGTATTTTTATTCTCACCCCTCTGATGTATTCATCTGTCTTCCCAAACCGTATGACCTGAACATTTGGCTGTGAATCTCAGATGTTGAGTAGAAGTTTTGAATTCTAGAAGGTCTGATGGTGGATCTCATGTGGTTGGTCTGTCTCCATGCGTCAAGATCAGATCGAGGTGTCGTTGAGAGTTCTGTTGGCCCGATCAGTCCAGTTTTTAAAGTGAGAGGATTTTAAATATGGCACAAGATGTCACCACATGTTGTGAAAATAATATCCTTGTAAATTCTGCTTAACCGCTGAAGTCCTGGCAAATGTTGGTGGTTGTAAATTGGGAATTTAAGTTTTTGTGCCCTGCCAGCAGCCCGTCGGTCTCTCTGGACCGGGAAAGGTTAGAAGGAACCAACAGGCTTGGCAGAGGAGAACCTTATGAACAGGAACCCTCATTCATAGTGAAGAACAGGTTTATTTATTGACTTTCATGACGGTCCAAATGTATGGAACACAAAATGAGATTGTCACAGGAGATTGCCTTATCTAGCAATCTTCAATGTTGTGTTTCTCATGTTCTAAGACCTGTATATTTTATGTGGCTTCAGGTCTACCTCTCTCTCTCTCTCTCTCTCTCTTTCATTTCCACCATTGCAGTTCAAATACTGAAGAAATACAGGCTTATAATTTATGAGCAGGCGAGAGGACACATTGATAGACACATTATCATCTGTACAGTAACACTGGATTACAGTAACATTACAGTAAGATCTTTTCTTAAAGGGGCCACAACCTTTACTTATCATTTTATTGCGTTTCCTTATTGTATCGCTTTATAATGTTAGTAAAGGTTTTATATTTGCACTTCTGTTTAGTTTTGAATAATTATTTCACCCTCTGGCTGTATTTATTACTTTACCTTTAAAAATGTTGCCCTGACTGATCCAAAGTGCAATAAATGTTATTAAATTACTATAAATTTATTATGGGGGAAGTTAAAAATGTCTGGGCACGGGACAAGGCCAAAACAATTCTGGCAAAAAAGCAATTCTGGCAAACTGAATCTTTCAGCACTCTTAAAAAATAAGGAAATTGTAAGATGAAGATAAACATGGCTGATTGACCATTAGGAGGCAAATGTGTTTATTTGGAGTGTGTGGAGAAAGGAAGTGGGCGAAATAAAACCACTGTTCACACACAAACACACACACAAATGCACACAGAAACACTTTCAGTCATAATATAGTAATGCAGTAATAGTCTTACAATGTTTTCGCCAAACTTACTGCATGAACTGAAGTGATCTCAGAAGATCAGTGTGTGTGTGTGTGTGTATTGTTCATGTTGACCTGCTTCGGTCCTGAGTCCCAGCAAACATCCTGCTCTGACAGGGGAATCCTGCAGGGTCGCGGCAGAGGTCAAAGTGCACGAGCGTGCACGTTTTTGTGCCAGTAGTCCTAGTGATACTGTTTTAAAGTGAAACATGCATGATTTAGGACTCGAGTGTTGTAAGTGGCGTGTAGGAAAAACTGTCCTCTTGTGACCAAAACATTCTGTTTTAGACTGAAAGAACGTGGATTGAAGCAAACACACACACCTGCACCACAGAGATGTTGGCATGTGGGAATTAAAGGTCTCACCACCATCTTCCGCTGGTTATAATTACTTTGATTAAATATTAGCTTTTGAGGTCAAATGACCTTCACAAGTTGTTGCCTTTCCTCTTTCTCTGTCTCTTTATTTAAGAAACATGAAAATATGACCTCGGTTACAGTCCACCATTTGTGAACCGCTCAACTAGGTTGTTATACAGCAAGCAAGTTTGCAGGTAATGCTAGCGTGATGGGGATTATCCTCCGTTGGTTGTAATTGTCTCTGTAAATCCTGGGCTGTTTTTTATTTTTTTGTCTTGGTCTGGTTAGCAGGTTTCCCGATCTGCCCACCTGTGGATGATTTCTTGCCAAATTTCTGCCTATACAGCTGAAATTTCTCTTTAACTTTTGCTCTCTGACTCTTTCCTGTCACTTAAAAATCGGCTGGATTGTGTCAGGATAGAAGTGTGTGTGTATGTGTGTGTGCTTCAGTCTGTGGTCATATGAAAGTCACAGTGTGTGTGTGTGTGTGTATGAGAGAGAGAGAGAGAGAGAGAGAGAGAGAATGAAAACACACACAGACAACAGAATACCATCTTTTTTACAAAGTTACATCATTAAGGGTCATTTGGCTACTTGTGAAATGTTCCAAAAAAGAGGTCCATAATTAATAAGCTTGTGTGTGTGTGTGTGTGTGTGTGTGTGTGTGTGTGTGTGTGTGTGTGATGAGTCTGTAGGAAGCTTGTGTTTGTAAAAGAGATTGGGGAGGGTTTTGGAAACCCTGTTTTCAGCTGAAGGACATCAATGGTGGATGGTGAAAAAAGAGCCTCATTGAAATTCATGGCTTAGTACGTATAGCATTGTGCATTTGAAGAGAGATAGAAAGTCTGACAGATTTCAATTAAAATGGCATTTACAAAACATGGGAAACTGGGAGTCTGTGAGTGTGTGTTTGCAGATTTGTGTGTGTGTGTGCATTTATGAATGTACCATTTCTATCCTTTAAATAGGAAACTGCATTCAATAGTTTTAATGTAAAGTGACAAAAAAGTTTTATCTTATGAAAACTTTGCCACGAATGCTGATGAACAGGATTTGTCCTAAAAACAGAGCTGTCAGAGATGGAGTTTTTAGTTCAAACTCTTCCACATTATGTTGACAAGAAAAAATCTCTCCATCTGTGGACACTGAGCTGAGCTCGGCTGCTTTGATGAACTAATTGTTGTATAAATTATTATACATTACACTGTGAAAGGGGGCTTTTTATCTGACATTGTATTTGGGCTTTCAGAGCACTTTCCTTAAGTGGTGGGTTTATGAGTAAGAAAACACACACACACACACATCTGAGTCTTTCTTTGAGCTCTTCTATTAAACACAGGCACATCTATGTGCTCAAATGAGCCTGCTGTCTTTCTCCGTGTCTCTCTCACACACACACCTTTTAAATTACCCATAATTCCTATTTTCTCTCACTTAGCTGTCTACCGTTATGCGTCATACACACCGATGGTGGTTAAAGTGTCTGAAACTCTTTCATTTTTTACCTCTCTGCCGGTGTGACATGTTTAAAACCCAGTCAGGCCGAAGGTCAGTTTTGATCTCCAGCACTTTCTGTTAAAACACATTATCCCACCTGAACAGTTCACTCAGAGGTTTCACATCAGTATTAACCTGGAAAACTCCAGGAAAACGATCCGTGATGAGGGACTCACTGAGGTCCTTAGTAGCAGTGATTCCAAATTATAAATATGTATTTAAAGAGGTGGTGAGGTTTTATATTTAGAGGTGGTGAGGTATAGAGGCTGTTGCTCCTCATGTAGATGTGTGAGATCTTCTGCTTGGATCTTCTGCCGATCACAGGTGCAACCCAGTTAAGAATTTTAGGTTGTAAGAACGTTTCACAAATGTTTCTGTTAAGTAACAAAAATTAAAAAAAAAGTTATTTTAAAAAATCTAAGAATGTTTAAAACATGCAGTTTTTAAGAATCTGGTGACAGTATTGCTTGGTTATAAGAACGTTGTTCAAATGTTTTTAATTCTGTAATGTTTTTAAAATGTTCTACTAACTACTTAAGAATAACATTTGATATATAGGATAAAATGTTAAAAAAATTTCTACTAACGTTACTGCAAGAAATTTTAATAACTTTTAGGGAACGTCAGCCAATGTTCTGAGAAGGTTAGCCAACATTCCCTGTTAGCTGGGAAGGAGTACCATTTTGCTAAGTGACACACCAAAATCTTCTCACCATTTGAATTATTCTGTTTAAAAAAGTTCAGTGCCTCATACTGCCGGTCCGGACATTCATGACACACTCACACACACGGGTGTAAAAGGTGGCCGATCTCCTTGTCTTTTGAGATCTTGGTGGCCTTCTTCAGAATCTACCTTAATTGGGCACATCAAGGTGTTTTCTGGAGGGCCGACAGAAAAGCAGCCCCCTCTCTTCTCTGCCCGAGAGCACTCAGCACTTCTGAAGAGGCTATACAGAGAGTTAAAGATGCGAGAAACTGGCATGTTTCCACGGAAACCTGCTTTTGTGTACATACACATTCTTTGCTCATTGTTTGGCCTGAAGATGAGGAGGATGTCCATTAGTGAAGCTCAACAGTTGCTCTCTGTCTTTTATTAAACTCTTTTATGTGTTTGTGTTGTTTAGGAGGAGAAGGGTTTGTTCAGAATGGAGAGATGTCCACGCTATGCTCTCCTTAAGAGATCAGAGGAAAAGTAAAAGAATGAAGTTAAGAAAGAAAACAAGAGAACTGATGTTTCATGCAGTTTTTGTTAGATTATCATTCAGAGCGTTTTTTAAAGACACAGTTCACATAAAAGTGAAGATTTTGTCATTGTCATCTCCTCACCCTCATGATTTTTTTCTGTTCAGTTAAATTTGAAAACCGATTGTGAGTTGTGGACCTCCAAACACCAAAGTACTATTAAAAGTTTCATCAGTCCTGATCCAAACTTGTGCACATTTCATAAAGTTGTTCAATAGCTTTGCGTGAGGTTCAGTGAGTTCAGATGAGTCCAGTTTGTGTCTAAATTCCTTTAAAACTCTCAGTCCCCTTTCATTGTCATTGCTGGACAAAAGCGACCAGTTCGGCGATGCTCCACAAGAGAAAGACAGTCAAACAACACGAGAGTAAATAAAGACAGAACTCTTTTGGAGAAACTATTTATTACTTGTCCCACTGATTAAATGAAAAGACACAAATGAAAATGATAGAGGAGGTATTTTGCAATCACAGAACAGAACGAAGGGAAAAACCGGGAAAGAAAACAGAACTGTGAATGTTTGCGGATCATTGTTGTCCGTGGAGAGCGTCTTTGTGTGAGCTTCCACAGGTCAGACGAAATGTCCCTGTTGTTCTGTGTGTGAGAAAGAACCCGTGGCAGAAACATTAAACTAATTTACACCTCTCATAAAAATCACACGCTTATTTCCAAGAGTCTGTCAGCCAAGCGCTTGTAATGGGAAGATTACACGGCTGTAACTTTAGTTTCTGTCTCTGTCTTTTTCGTCAGATGGGATGAACTGTATGAATAAGGATCATGGGTGCGCTCATATCTGCAGAGAGACGCCCAAAGGGGGCGTGGCGTGCGAGTGTCGCCCGGGATTTGAGCTGGCGGAAAATCAGCGGGACTGCAAACGTATGTATTTGTTTCAAAATCTCGTTCTGTGCTCCAGCAGTCTTGTTTACACTCTCAAATCCTTTTTTGTCAATGACCTTCCTATAGCCAAACTTTAATTTAAGTTATTTCTGCGCCGCGTGCGTTAGAGTGATGTCAAACAGGTTTTTTTTGGCCCCAGACACTCCCCCTGTCTCCTATTGGCTGAACCAACAGATAGTCCTTCCCCAAGCTCATGCTATTGGTCATGCCAGTGTTGCTACATCATTTAGTGCTGGTTGGGTCACTCAGACAGATCAATCTATGAATGGCTTAAAGTTGCATTTATTCATCTGGGATACAACAAAATATTTCATAATTGAAAAATTACACGTCATTCTTAAAGGTAAATATTGTATATTTTGCTTACTGAAACGACTACAGTATCATTAATTAAGGTACATGTCAAGCTACAAATTATGATGCCCGCATGTACGTCCACTCGTTCTCTAGAGTTAAACTCGCTTGTTTAGATTCTTTTTAAGTGGTATGGAAAACATCCCACAGTTTTTTCTTTCCCTGCCGCAAACGGAGTCCCAGTACATAACTGCCGGTGTAATCAGAGCTAAACAACAGGTTCAGAGACCGGCTCGAGCCAGTCCTCTAATACTGCTCTTAGATAAACCACCTCTGCCACTGAGCTGCGGTGGGTGTATTAGTTAAACTGCTGCGGCTCCGGCCGGAACATCTGGAATAACTTTCATCTGCCATTTCTCATTCCTCTATTTTTAATACAAGCTGGAAAAATCCTTTTCATTAAAGTATTACACCATTTATTTGAAGTGGAATATTAAGGCGGTCTTTCTGTCCGACCAAATAACGTTAAACAAACGTAACTGCTGACGAAGATAAGTGTGTGTGAGATATAGAGTTATTTCTCATTTGTTAGTTTGGTTAGTTGTTTGGTTAGTTGCTTGTGTCTGCTATCATAACATTCATTTGAATTGTATTTAAATTGTATGCACTTGTCTATCAAAAGCTAGCATACTTCTACAGTAAGTAGTACACTGCCAATGGTAAAGTACATACTTTTAAATATGACGTAGGCAAATACTACAACATTATAACATCACATCTTGATGACACATCAGCCAGAGTGTGTATGTCTGTATCTTAATTAAAGGGGTGTCTACAGCCGTACACAATTTTAGCCTTCCTCACAGTTGTTGTGTGTTGCCAGTGACATGTAACTATGGAAACGGTGGTTGCCAACACACGTGCGATGACACGGACACGGGGCCTGTGTGTGGATGTCATCAAAAATATGCCCTGCATTCAGACAGCAAGACCTGCATTGGTGAGTCTTACACACACACACACACACACTTCCTGGGTGTTTATTTATGCATATATTGTTCTTTGAAGTTCTACAGGGAAAGATAATAGAAAGACTCACCCCACAGACTCTACCAAACCTCGGCCTCATCGTATTTACACAATGAGAGAGAGAGAGTCGGGGGGCCGGGCGAGAGCTGGCAGTGGTCTGAGCTTTAGCAGGGTTATGAGTGCAGGGTTGTTTCAACAAACATTCTGTCCTGTTTGTCAGAAAGACTTTTTGTAGGCCTGCTGAAGAGCTTCCGCACAGAGGATCCCTTAACACCGTAGAGAGAAAGTGCAAGAATAGCCTTTATGATATCATATAGAACATTATTACAAGAACATTTATTTGAGAACTTTGAGAGAACGCTAGCCAACGTTCTGAGAACTCTGGTAAATGTTGTAAAAGTCCTTCACTTGTGATACTGAGAAGGTCAAATTGCTAATATAGTCATTTATCTTCTCTCCTGGCTTTCACTCTCTGACACACAAACTATTAGAGCAGAAAATGAGGCCTGTGATGTATCTTTGTGCATCTTCTAGAGAACAGAGCAGCAAGACAGAGAAAGAATCTATGGTTTGGGTGCGAGCACAGTGTGTGTTTGTGTGTTTTTTGGGTTTGGGAAGATGTGCTTGATGATGGAAAATTCATCCTCACCGAACTCTCAGCGTGCAAAACACATTCATCATTCTGGTAATGGTGAGAAAGTCAACCGGTTAGCCAATGGAGGCCTGCCATTTTTGCCGAAAGGGAAAACTTTATCCGCCACACGGGTTTGACTCCATCCAGGGTCAATACTTCAGAAATGAAGCTGAAAATGGTTTCTCTCCATTTCTTTTTCTCTCTTTTTGAAACTCAGAAGATAAATGACCTGCCGCAGGTAAGTTTAGTTGTTAAGCTTGTTGTCTTAGCCTGAACTTTCTCAGCCTCCGCAGCATTCCCAATGCAGGGAAGCATTTTTACATCTGTGTGCTTCCTACCTTTTCCAAAAGAGTCCTGAGCATTTTTATTATTTTATTTGGCTCATGCATCTCTATCATCACTGCGATGAACTTTAAAAATACTGAAATTATTTAAACCAAAGCTACCACGCCATTTTTCAAAGTTTCATCCTGTTATGCAGACATTTTTTGATTCTGTAACGTTTTTAAAACATTTGCAACGTTTACCAACGTTACTGCAGAAACATTTTTGATAACGTTTAGAGAACTTTTATAGAATGTTAGCCAGTGTTCTGAGAACGTTTTTTTGAAAATTATATATAAAGTCAAAAACATCTACCAATGTTACTGCAAAAACGTTTTTGATAACTTTTAGAGAACTTTTATAGAATGTTAGCCAGTGTTCTGAGAACGTTTCCTGTTAGCTGGTTAGTGGGCTCATAAGGGCTCCAGTCATCCAGTGTTGGCGTCAGAGTTTGGGCACGTTTGCAGACAGGAAGCACATTTATACTCCATGTTACACATCTTATTCGCAGCAGTTGTGCAGAATAATATGGCAGATTTCTTGGGCTAAAAACTTTGTAATGAGAAAAAGATTATTATTGTTATTATTAATCCCCATGTAAATATAATATATCAAACTGTTCGAGGGACATACTTTTAATGTGCTCTACTGTCGAGTGATTGACCAATCATGTGCTGTGTTACACCGATGACTGACATGTAAACACCAACACACATAAAAGTGTGTTTTGTTGTGCTGCTGATTACCAAACACTGGAAAGACTCGCCTTTTTTTGGCAGCTTTGAGCCTGGAACGCTCAGTACTCAACCAGTTTTCCTTTCCAGCCTCCACGGAGCAACAGCAAACGGCCGCAGGTTCGAGAAGAGGAGTTTAGGGTTCGATCCCACCCCATCTCACTCTCCTGCTCTCTTCCTGTTCCTGTCTCTGTCCTCTGACCCTCGCTGTGGTCTGTGTGTTTAGCTGTGCCGTGTGGGTTTGTTCTCTCCCTGTGTTTAGCTCTCCTTTAGGACTCTCTTTGCTCCTGTGTGTGGTGTCTGTCATGGGGCTCCTTTTCCTCTTGCCTCTCTGGTGAAAGTTACTGATTGCCTGTCTTGTCTGCAATTTAAGTGTGATCCTGACTGGAATAAAGTGTTTTGTAGACAAATAAACTGATGAACGCAAGGAAAGGGTTTAAGGCAACAAGAGAGCACCTCTCAATTGCAGCCTGATCAACGGTAGCGTCCCCACCAATCAGAAAACAGCATCCCTCCGACCAGTACACCAGCCCCGCCCCTGCCTGACCTCTCTGAAAGCAGCCAGCCAATCGCATCTACTCGTCCTCGATTCCCCCGCCCCCCACAACAAGCATGAACCAACCCTGTCTGCAGCCTTGATCAGAAAAGCACAAAACTGGCCTCCACGCTCACCTGTCACTCCTTTTTCATGTAGAAAGTATTTTTCTCTCTTAATTTCATTCCAGATGCATGTTTTATTTCCCTCTGCATGTTCTTTCTCTCTTCTTTTGCTCATATTGGCTCGTATCGTATGTTTGCTCCCCGATTTCTCACACTAACGCACAAGCTGTCATCTGCCTGCATGTTTTTGTCAGTGTGAAAACGTCTTTTTTTCTCTGTCTCCTGTCTGGTTTTGTTTCCTCCTGTTTATCTGTACAAACTTTAACAGTAAACCCCTGTGCTTTTTATGGTTACTGTAGCCACAATAGAGGTAGTAGATTATTGATACTTTTGTCTTTTGCTAATTTATTTAGTTGTTTGTTTAATTTCTCTATGACATCGTACTCACTCCAGCCACTGATTGGTGGAGTTCGCTAGTCACAGCCAAGTCTTGTAGTTCAAATGTATACACACAAATCATAAACACACACACATACACAAACAGTACAGACAGATGTCCCTAAACACACGCACACTTTAAATGTCAAACGTAGCGTCCTCCAGTCGTGAAGTAAGCATTACAGCGCTGGAGAACAAACAGAGATTCAGTACCAAACTTTAAAGGGATAGTTCACCCAAAATAGAGAACCTGTCATCATAGAAGGGAACTGTCCCTTTAAGGCAGACATCAGCATCCTGATTGGAGCTTTTTCCTGCTCTTAGGAGTCAGGATTGGCTCCCTGCAGCCCAGAGCCCCGCCCCCTTTTACTCTAACACCAGCTCTGTGTGTATGTGCATGCTCAAAAACCATTAACCGTTCTCACTACATGCGCCTGGCCATAGCATCCCCTCTCCCCACACTTGTTACTTATAAGTGGTTTTCTGCATTGACTTGACTGTCAAACCCAGTTGTAATGTGTTCCATAGACAAACAGGCAACCAGCGCTGCCCCAGACTCTGTCATCTGTTCACCTCTACGCATGCCCCGCCCCTTCATCTCGTGAGACCACACCCTCTTTCATCCCTACCATGTCATCTTCTAATCTCTCCTTTGACCCTTTACTCTGTCACTGAGCGTATCTTTTGTCCTCTTGTGTTGATTTGTTCATTGTCTTTTCCTCTCATCTCATATTCTTGGTGTTTGTTCGTCTTTGACGTGTGTCCAGGGTCCAAACTGACACCTGCAAGAAACCAAATGCAAAAGCGATTAAATAAAAAAGATTTTCCAGTTTGTCTGAAAACTGCAACACAATGCATAAGTAATATAAAATTGTACGAACGATAGTTTTGAACCGTCTAACCAAATAACATCTGTCATGACTCGTGCAACTAGAAAAAACTTTCTCCAAATTCATGCAACAACGTGTGAAATATTTCTGAAATATTTGTTTTGAAGTAAAACTCACAGTTTTACAGAGAAACATCATCTTATCAACATGCAAAAACAGCTAAATAATCTAATACATAGTGTTAAAAATGTTTTTAAAATAAAATGTTGTAAAAAAACAGTTTCATAACTGGTAAGAACTATCTTAAGTAGGTAATTTTTTAAAATTCACAACGTGTTTTTGGACCCTGTGTGTTTTCATTCCTCTCATCTTCTACCGTCTCTCTGTCTCCTTTCTTTTTCCTCTCTGTCCTCCACTGCTCGTCTTTCCTGTGACTGAGGTAAACGAGTGGCCGTTTGATATGGAAGACAAGAACTACAACGGAAACAGCGTCATAATCTGAGCCCCCCTCATCCAATCCCATGATTCCTTTATGTTAAGCTCCTCCCACTGTTCATGTTCGTGTTAAAACTGGTCGTTCTGTTTTTTTCCCCTTTCGGGAGATCTTGATAATTCTTTTATTTATCTATTTGTCATGTGATTAACACTCTAACGGGTTATATGCGCTTCTTGATGGCTTTATGCCTCTTGGCTTTGGTTCAGACTCAAACGCCAAGATGGTCGGGCTGACCACGCCCAGCCGTCGACGTCCAGCCCGTGTCCGCGAGCGGGTCGGTTTCTGCCCAGTCAGCCTGTACGCTGCTGAGAATGGGTCGTGCCAGCCGGTTCCGGGCGTGGGTGGGCGTGGCTCTGGGGGCAGGTCAGCCTGTGCGGGCGATGGACATTGGGCTTCTCATTAACATGCTCCTCCCTGTTTGTCCCCTGTCACTTGTGTTTTAGAGAAAGATGAGGCTGCAATTGAGAGCTCTGAGTTCAATACCACGTCAGTAGCTGATGTAGACAAGCGGGTGAAACGTCGTCTACTTATGGGTAACTCTTTTCTTCCTCTTTCTATGTGTTGCCATGGCGCCTGTGCTTCTAGCCCCTCATTGGTTTGTTTGAGTTGCTTTCCTTTCCTTTGCCCCTCCCCCTAAGGTCACTCGTCGATTTTTCTGTGTCTGACCCCTACAGAAAATTAGAGAACAGACAAGGGTCCTTTCCACTCTCCTCAAACTATCTTCAGTGTCTGTTCTTACAAAAACTAACAACAACTGACTGTTTCCATCCACTTCCATTTCCAAAGCGACAGCCAAGATGGCGGCAAAACAACACTGGATTGCTCCACACAGCAGCCACGATAAACTCACGACACACGTTTTACTGCAGCAGTCCTGTGTAGCTGGTGTTACATCTACAGCTGCGCAAGATTAGCTGCAGTTAGAGGAATATACTGAACAAAACAATATCAAGATAATTTCATGAAGAAACAAATGTTTGTTTATTTTACACACACACACACACACACACACATATATAAGAATGTTATGTATTTTATGTTATAAAATATATTATCAATGTAATTATAGCATTTTAACAATGGCAACATTGAAAAAAGTATTTTTTTACTATTACAAAATTTCTCATTTCTGTTGAATTTTCAGATTTCTCAGATTTTTTTTTTCTCAGACATGTTTCATTTTTCAGATCGATTTTTCTTAAACCTGTGAGCAGAAACGCAGAATAAAGGTTTGGTTTCCAGTCCTCAGCAGTACAGAAAACTCACACAAACTTAGAAATATAGCAGCTGTTTGTCCTTGAATTCATGAAATAAAGCCAAGATTTTGTCAGACGTCATTGTAGACAGAGAAAATGTTTGTAAAATATATGCAAGTACAATTTAAACATCTTTAAAAGATGAGATCATGCATTCTTTTATTTGTGAATAATATAAATGTGAAATAAGCTAATAAGTGGAAAACAGTTTGTGAAATTAACTTATGAGGACGGTTCCAGCTGATGGTTAAAAATATCAAATCAATTTATGTCCAATTCAGTTTTCATTTAATACATTTTCTGCTACAGATTACTGTTGAGAGGTTGTTTCAGTAGATTTCCCCAGGAACCCTAAAATTGATCTCTCCGCGTCTCTTTGTGTCACCTTCTTTCCTTTCTTTGATCGTTTTGGTTTGTGACGGCACTTTTACCTCCTGTAGTACAACACTGCATTGAGGAAAACCCAGCGTTCCTCAATCACTTCCACATTTCCCAGTAGAGTCTGCACAGCACTGTCTTTTCCTTCCTTAATCTGAGGATTATTTAATCATTAACTCCCATAATGTCTTTTATTTCCTCCCCAAATCCCATTGAAAACAGGTCTTCTTGTTCTGGAAGATGCATTGTGGATGGACCCAAGCTGTTAAGATGTATCATCTGTGTGTTATGTGTTTACCCATATATATATATATATATATATATAGGTGAATGTATATATATATATATATATATATGTGTGTGTGTGTGTGTGTATACGTATATACTATATACACATAGACAGTATATAGAATTGTATTTAATTTAATTTAATATTATAATTATATATTATATTATGGCTGGTTTTAAGTCACTTCTATATATAGTGTGGTGGAGCCTTAGTTTGACTTGTATGCACACTGGATCATGAACTGTTTGTAGAGGTTTTGAGAACTTGTCGACAAGTCACATGTGATGTCATCACCACCACACTCGCTGACCTCATTATTTTTCCTCTCTAAGATCAGATTCCAAGTTTCATGATGCACAAATGGGCCGGTTATGACAAATTCACACTGTTAGCTAGGCTTCGCTTTTGAGCGTTTGTGCGAGCGTGTCCATTCTATTACCCAGAAGGCCACAGGGGAACGTTAGATTTGACACTCTGCGTACACGCCTCGTTCTGCCCTTCTGTCGCACCTGGTGCCAACAGCACCAAGATGTGACCGAACCTGACAAACTAAACTGGAAACTTGGTTTCAGAAAGAAAGATCCTATTGTGCCCGGGCATGATGGGAAACCAGAGACGAGCTGAAGAGAGCGAGAATGAAGAGACATCGAACGAGAGAGAATACAAAGAGGTGTTTTAAAAGTGATCACTTAGCAGCAGGGGGGAATTTCAAGAATTTGATCTAAATAAACGTCCATGTGTTGGGCACATGTGGGAAGGGTTGCGCAGGGCTGATTTCTGATTCGTTGACCTCCAGAGCACGATCCAAATAAACGTCAAGCTCACCTCTGGGCAGATGTCTCTCGGCAACCGGCCACTCGGAATGGCATGCGTTGGAAAGCCAGGTCTAACCACCTCATCTGATGTTGTGTGTGTGTGTGTGCATGGAATATGAAAGCTACTGAGTGTGAGGGCACTGAATCCCTCTATCTGTGGAAAGTGTGTGTGGTTTTCTTTAGGAGAACGGTTGCTTTTCAGTAGTGGGTGAAAGCTGGTCGTTCTGTGTGTGTGTGTGTGTGTGAGAGAGAGAGAGAGAGCTTCTAGTTTTATGTGGCACTTTGCCAACAGGAGCTCGAACATGATGATGAAGGAATCTGTAAAAATACACATCCATCCATCAAAAGGTGCTACTCCGTTGGCCACGCCCATTCTAAGTTAGCCACGCCCTTTCCAGTATGATCGTTGTGCAGGTATTTGATAGAGTTTGTTAACAGCCAATCACAGTGAGCTTATGTCCCTGGGCAAAGAAAGTCCAGCTGTTCTTTAAGCAGTTGAATAGCCCATAGGCTGCACACTCGTAGCATTAGACTCTAATGACAGGGTCTCTGACATGCTTAATAAATCATTAACAGAAATATCCTCCCCCAGCCCACAAAAACTGTCTTGTTGAGGATGATGATCTTCCGTCCATCACGCTTTTGTGTCCCAAACAAAAATGCCAAGAGGAGTTTTGTCTTGGGCTGGATCAGGATAGGCTGAAAAAGAACATGATGGCTCAAAGCAAAGATCCTGTAACCAGCTGGAAGAAACCACCAGCTTGGCTTAGTTGGACAGTCGTTTCCCAACATGACAACTTTTGAAGTCATGTTGTTCGTGAAACTACTCAATCGTCTCTTTGTGCTGATACCGCATTGCCTGTTTTTGGTTTAAACGATCAATGAGTTAAAACAGTGATTGTGTGATGACATCACATACAGACACAAGACAGAAGGTACGAGAGGTGGAACCCAACCATCATTGTAGGATTAGAATTAGAAAAGTAACTAATTCAGATTCTTTATTCTGTAACTGTATTTGTGCATCCCAAACTATTTACTTTTCACAATCACAAAAACACACTAACCAACTCACCCTCTACTTTTTGATTTCCAGGGTTTCTCTAACGTTACTTTTCTCCTCAGGAAAACACAGTTTTACTGTTTACACTGTTAACTGTTTTATTTCTCATTGTGTTTGACAGAAGGAGTGGATGGTGTGATAAAATAGTGTGTTTTATTTTTAAAATCCAGCTTTTTTCTGAAGTTTTTTTTATGTGCTTGTCATGTTCTAAGTTCAAGGTAAAAGTGTCGTATTAGTTCATTATCAAACTGTGATTTTTTATGAAATGGCAGCTACACCCACTGGTTTTCGTTATTTACACACGCCTTTGCAAATATTGTGACGATCAAGCTTAGCTCTCGAAATAACTGCACATCCTCACCAAATATGACATAGTTAAAGTTGAAGTGTGTCATTTCTGCGGCAGAAAGGTAAAATGGTTCCCAGAACGTTCTCATCATTCATTGGTCAGAGAACATGTAGTCCCGCCCCAGTCTCACGCCATTGGTTAAACCAATGTGATATGGGGAAATTACCAATGACTTACTAACATGCTGTCTCTGCATATTAAACAGGAAATACGTGTTTTTACACAGAAACAAATGACACACTTTAATTTAACTATGTATAACAACTTTTCTACATGTAGATAATATTTGTACAAGCGTTTGTTTCAGACGTCTTGCTGTAGTTTGAACAGTCTTTATGCGTCCTTACTTCCTCTGTCTGTCCTGTCCGCTGTGTGTTTTCATTTACCCAGAGACCTGTGCGGTAAATAACGGAGGCTGCGATCGCACCTGCAAGGACACGGCCACCGGGGTGCGCTGTAGCTGTCCAGTAGGCTTCACCCTTCAGCCCGACGGCAAAACTTGTAAAGGTCAGTGTTTCATTTACGTAAATGCACGCTGTTTGTGTGCGTATCTGTTTTTCTCCCTCTGCGAGCTTCCGAATGTCAGGGAACAATTTGAGATTTCCTGTATTTAGACTTCAAGGCTGGGATCAAATTGGAGACACATTATGAGATGAATTCTTCAGCCCGAAACGGTCAGGTATAGCTGGTGATTCAGCGCCAAGTCCGGCTCGCATTGCGTCTGCATGTCCTGTTGTGTGCGATGGCTCGATGACGGCCGTGTTATTATTGTTGCTCTGGCCGCGAAGCATTTCTTCCGAAATTCCAGTTTTGACGTCAATGAGTGGGGTTTCAAAGTAGGACTGCCGTGAGGCCGTCTTGGCACGGGGTGATGGTGGGTTCTTTCTAAACAAACACACTCGAGAACTCTCTGACCGTACCGAGGTTCAGAGGTGCTGCACACTGAGGTCTTGAAGATTGGTCACTTCCTGTATAACCTACATTTGATGGCCAGAGGCTGCATGTGTGAATGATGCGTGTTAACACCGTAATGCGGAGGGCGAGGCACCTGAAGTTTGCTCTTCATTTTTTCATATTCCTGCGTGGTTGCCGTGGTGATGAGGCGTGGTCACGTGACTGTTTCCTCAAAAAGGGAAAAATGTGGCACATAAGTGTGTAAAACAGGGCAGATGGCCCCGTCTGCACCATGCGACAAGACGCCTCCACAGTCCAGCCGCTGTTTGATTAGTGAGGCTGTCATACAAAACCTGGGCTTTACACACACACACACATACACACACATTTTTATATATATATATAAAAAATGTTGTTAGTGGAACATTTTCAAAACATTCCAGAATGAAAGTGTTTGAATAACAATATAGCCCAGCATTTTGAAAGTTTCTAGAACATTCAAAATAACATTTGTTACTTACTGGAAACGTTGGGGAAACATTCATACAACCTAAAACTGTTAGCTGGGTCTATGCGTTCGTACAGTAAGATGGATGTTGGTCTGGTATGGCTGTGACCCTCCCTAATAATTAGGCCTGCCTGAGGGGTTTGCCTTCATAAATCCTGTCTTCAGATCTGCTCAGTGACACGCCATTTATCACACACACGCATACACACATAGTTCTGCGGTCAATTATCAGTGACCGTTAATGACTACTTGTTAGTGAGCTTTGTAAAAATAGCAGTAAATCAAGGTCTGTTGCAAATAACGAAGACCAGCTAAAAAAGTTTTATTAGACGCTAGCTGTGAATTTCAGATCTGAAACTGCAGACGTCTGTTTGGTTAGGTAGCAAGTGTGCGTGAACAGTATTTATGACACGTCCATCTGATCGTCCGTTCCGTTCAAACACAGGGGCTGTCAGTGGTCAGACACTTCTCGCTTAAAGCTGATTGGTTGGAGCTAGCTTAGACACACCCCTCATAGAGTAATAGTTTAAAAGTGACCGCCCACTTTTTCCATTTCTTAAACGTTAAATTCCTCATTCATTTTTGCAACAGGCATTTCAGAAAATGTTGCAATATCCACTAGCCCCTCAACAAACTAACCAGCTCTAAGATGAAGATATTTCAGAGTTAGGACAGAGTCTCAAATTAATTCATATCAGTAATTTAAAATAGCTTTGTTGAGCGCAAATGGAAAGCTGAATTTTAAACTCAAATCTCAGCAACATTTCTACGTCTTTAAAAGAATATTTTGTAACAGATTATAAGTGTATTTCTCTCTCCAGTAGTGTAATGGAGACACAAAGAATGTTTTTGTGGACTGAGTAGTACAACTTTAACAGAGTATTTAACTGATGTTAAGTGTGTTAGATTAGAGGTGGCAGTGTAGATGAAAGGACAGTAATTATGGCTGTTCAGCTCTAGTATGTAATTGGTCTGTAACTATGACACATAACAGAAAGGACTGAGTAAACTGTGTTTACATAATAAACCAGGCAACTCTACACTTAAACCAACTTTAACCGCAGACTAAACAAATAAGCACGTCACATAGAAATCACACGTGTGTTGTAAGCGTGTGTGGGTGTGTGTAAACATAAAATTAATTACATTGTCCCCTTTACCCCAACCGTAGTCCATCACGCTATAGTAACAAAATCTTTCTATATAAACCATTTAGTGCATGTTTAAATCTCCTGGATTTGATCTTTAGTCGGTGATGACAGACAGGAAAGGCCAGCTAGCATGATGACAGATGCTAACCTGACGAAAGAGAGAGAGAGAGCGAGAGAGAGATTGAAATGACAGTAAACAGCTTCCAGATGTTTGATTAGAAGGTGTGTGTTCACGGTGTCATCAGGGGAAATGAATTATGGGGAGAAACAGTCTTGGTGTGTGTTGCTGTGGCTGAACGATCGTGTGTTTTCTTGGTCCGACTGATGGCTACCCCAGACACGTCTCCGCTGGTCTGCATACTTGTGTTCTTGAGACTAAAAAGGTTCCCCAAAGAACTATTTAGTCAAAGCCATTTCTTTCTTACCTTTTTACAGTCCAAAGAACCTTTTTTCCACTACAAAGAATTTTTTGTGAAACAGAAAGGTTCTGTGGATGTTAAAGGTTCTTTATGGAACCAAAAAGCCAAAAATAGTTCTTCTAGGGTACCATGAAACACCCTTTTTAAGAGTGTAAATAAATCTGCTCCTCCTAAACTTTCATATACATTAACTCCAAATGAAACCACAAGGGGACACCAACATGCTAACATCTGATTTTTTAAGGTGCTACATGATTAAATATGAAATACATATGATGATTTCAGCAGGTTCTTCTGTCTCAGCATCATCCTTCTTGGCATCATATATCCCCGTGGAAACAGCAGAGATGATGAAGGTTGTGCAACAGTTCAGTTGTGCTCTCTGCTGGCTCTAATCAGGACAATGAGGTCTGGCACAGAAGATCTGTTTATAGCAAAACATATCAGGCTCAGTAATCCACACAATAGCAGCCAGGCGGGCGGCATCACCTCGAATGACACCGACCCGGCGGACCCCCGCGCACGGAGTTTTAGCGGCAGCAGAAATCACGCTGGTTTTTCCTGGCGGCTCCGAACGAGCAGAGCCCGTGTTATTACATGGCAAAATCCCTTTATGAACAAAACAAATAAAACAGACCATTTAAATCTCCAAAAAATACACAGGAGCGCTCAAGAGCACATTTCTCAGAGATTAGCTCGCCTGAGGTGAGCAGCATGAAAATGATCTGTGAAAACGCTCCTTTTGTTTAAGACTAGATCCCGGAGCTCTGTCCCAACTTATTTATAGAGGTTCATGTTTCCACAAATGTATTAATTTTAATTGCCTTTTTCTCTAAATATTTGGTAAGACTACATTCA